>LPNX011173341.1:42449-150208 GCA_001517045.1 Pseudotsuga menziesii
TAGCAAAGGTAAAATTGATTACCATAAGGCATGGAAGGACAAGAAGAATGAGAAGTTTGATCAAATAAAGAAATATTTCAAACCTTCTAACTTCAAGAATCAGCAGAAGCAGCCATCCCAAGCTGCGAGTAAGCCAGTTGGAGTGATAGGAGAAAAGCCTAAAGATCCACAATAGAATAGAGGACCACTCCAATGTAGGAAATGTGGAGGACCCCACATGCGCAGAAATTCTCCACTTGAGAATGAGAGTGCAAGGCCAGCTTACAACATTCAAGAAGCGGAAACAGTGGGTCAAGTAGCTAGGGTCGTCCCTAGGATCTATGCAACACTGGAGGACCGCCAGGTAGATCACTAGTCAACTGTGGTTGAAGTTGCAGGAAAGATTGTTGAGCAATCTGTTTCTATTTCAATTGACCTTGTTTCTACTCACAGTTACATTACCCCTAGAGTAGTGGAGATTTGTGCTTTTAAGAAAGTAAAGCATAGAAAATATTGGTTAGTTCAGCTAGCCACTAGAACTAAGATAAAGGTTAGTGAAGTTATAGAGAAATGTCCATTGGTCATGAATGGATTGACCACTTGTGTAGATCTGAATGTTCTACCGCTTGGTTCCTATGATGTTCTCATTGGAATGGTATGGTTAGAAGCTCACAGGGTGAAGCTTGACTGTTATAATAAGACTTTTCAATGCATGGATGAAGAAGGGAACTATAATATTCCAAACTGATATTTTCCTGTTTATGGGTATACTGTTGAATCAAATAGGAAAGCAACCCCAAACTTTGCATGCACACAGTTGCATGCAAATATGTTCCCTAGAAAAATACAGAGATGCTATGAAATAGGAGAAATGAATGCATGTACATACCAGTATATAGATCAAATAAATAAGTTGCTGCTGGGAGCTCGGATGATGTGCTTGCTTTGTCTCTGATCACGGTGACATGGTGTGATGGTGAAACCCTCTAGCTAGATGAATAATCAACCTCCTATAATAACTACTGAATGTAACCTGATGATGAACTAGTGCTGAACCTGTATGATCCAACCTAATGATGAACTAGGAAAGATAGATTTCACTACTGAAATACACTAGTTAGCTAAGCATGCGCTCAACCCCAACTTAGCTCGTCGAGCTCTCCAATTCGACTCCAAAAATCAATTATCACATAAGTACCTTCTCAATTCACTTTATATTTCTTTTATAACTTTCAACTGTGAAAACCCTAACTTTTGACCTAATTAGGTTAGTTTAACTTCTAATTTGCAGTTGACTTGCATGCATGCGCATGGAGACTTAATCGGGTGCATGCATCATTAAATAATTCTCAAATGTCATGCATGCAGGTGGCCTTTGGCTCTGGTGGCCCTCTTCGACCCAATGGTGATATAATATTGATGCCCTATATCTTCTGTAGATGGCATCAGTCTTCAGCTGATTCTCTGACTATCAGTACCCACTCAAACCCACAGGAATCACATAGGTTAGCGGGTTGGTCCTTAATGCCTAGGAAAAAGAGGACATTACAGTCCTCCCCGATTGAATGTGCTTGTCCTCAAGCAACTGTAAAGCTGGGTGCTGTAATACCTGTTCTATCTCCCAAGTGGCCTCCTCTATAGGCAGATATTTCCATTGAACCAAGTAGTCTCTGATGTTTTTGTTCCTCAGTTTCTGCTCTCTCACCTCTAGGATGCGCTCTGGAATCAGAATCAATTTCCCCTCATCATCAAGGGTGGGGATCTCTCAAATCCCCTATCTGGAGGTCGACCTACTGGACGGTCTCCGACTACCACTGAATGTTGTGTGGCCTTATCTGGTGGTTTCCTGAAGGTAACCAAACACTCTGATGCTCCCTCAATATCTCCCTGTCAGAGTACTACCTCCATCCTGTGTGATGTTACTGGCGTGGGAGGGTAGGTATTCATCCCTCTCAATACTACCTTCTATCCCTCTACTCCTGTGAACTCCATCTCCATGTTCTAGTAGTTTGTGGAATACTTCCCTAGGGAATAGATCCACTGAACTCCTAATACCACCTTCATGTCAGGTACATCCACCACATAGAATGTCTCCATCACTGTATAATTCCCAAGTGTTACTGTTAATTGAGGAATCCTCTGACTACACTCCATGGTGTGACTTGTTGCAGCTACTGAAAACCCATCAAAACTCTCAGTCTGAATGTCTCTCCTTTTAACCCATGAAGCATCAATAATGTTGTGGGATGCCCCACCATCTATCAGCACTCCCACTCTGTGGCCCTGTACGGTTCCTCTGATTCGGAGAGTGTGGAATCTAGGAACCCCTGTCATGGTAGCAATGGTACTTCTTGAGGGCGGTAACTCCCTAACTGTCTCTGGTGTCTCTCTCTGCTCCTGATCCGGATAATCATCATCCTCCCCATTGTCAGAATAGGCCTCTATGTAGTAAGCCTTTCCCTTCCCTAAACATCTGTGACCTGGTACCCATGGTTCATGGCAAGTGAAAGATAAATTTTTTCTTCTAAGGTCCTATTGGGTATTATTGTCCATCCATTCTTTCTTGGGCCATTCTTTCTGGACGGGTTTCCTCTCTTCATCTTCAATAGGGGAATTGGTTTTGGGAGGAAGCCTAATCTTGGGTACTACATCCTGTAAATCTCTAGTCCGTCTGATGGCATCTGCTAAGGTGGTGGGCCTATAAGACTTGACCCATCCCCGTAAGGGTTCAGTGAGAGCCTCATTGAACAACATAATCAACCTGCTCTCTGATATATCTGTCACCATGATTGCTATCCTCTGAGACTATGAAATAAATGCATCTGCACTACCTGTTTACTTGATTTGTGCCAGCTCTCTAAAGTGTACCTCAAGATCCTTCCGATCAAACCGCTCAATGAGCCTCTGTGTAAAATCTGGGTACGATGTGATGGTGTTGCGACCCAGTGTCACTAACCCGTGATACCACCACTCATGTGATTCTCCATCCAAATGCAAAGTATCCAATTTAATGGCATCTGTCTCAATCATGGGGTTGAGCTGGAAGTATGTATCCAACTTCTGTACCCTATTCCTGGCTGGGCCACCCCAAGTTCCCTCAAAGGTAGGGATAGTCAATTTCCCTATGGTGCGATGTAACTCATAGTTCTGGGTAAATGTCCTATTGTAAGATTTGGGTTTGTTCTTACTTTTAAAGTGGCAGAAGTCAGTGAAGGTCATGGCTGAATGGAAGTCCTCTCCTAAAGATCTATATTCTCTCAGATAGGCACTCATGGGTTCTTCTGGTTCTGCTTGTGCTAGAGGCACTACAGCTGGACTATTTAAGAATTGAGGCATGATAGGTCAGAAAGGCTTGTATATATGGGGATGGCTCTGCATATTGGTATGTACATACTCCCTACTACTACTGGTGGATACCCTATCACTGTTGGGAAATAAGGGACTGTGTGGGGTGGGCCCATTCTTCTCAGTCATTTGCCTGAAGGTGCTCATCATTTCTTTTTGCCTAGTGGTGAGTTCTTTTATGGCTGATATGAGACTACTAAGATCTATTTTATCATCATCGGCCATTGTTTCTTTGCCTTTTTCAAACTGATACTCTCTGCTCCCCAAATCTATCTCCTCTAACTCCTCTTCTATGTCTCTATACCTCTGTCTCCTGTGAATAATGTTGTATGGATCTCTTGGATTCATTTATAATTTTTGCATGCCCACAACTGGCAAGACTGATGACATATAATATTTCAGACTAAAAATGTAAATCAAATGTAACCACCATACCTCCACTTTTATATGAATAACAACAACAATACAAGGAGAAATCAGGCCTGGAATATATGGTCCTTTGTGTGAATATGTCTTCTCTTGTCTTCTAAGATACTTCCAAATAAAGATGAAGTAATTTCTTGTATTAGTTGATGATCAATAGTAATGGAGATGACTCCATAATTTGATAGCAGTAAGCCATGGAATACAGTCTTTTAACATTCACAATGCACTATGGGAAAATCTAGAACATTTGCATAGTAGTTTATACTGGTACCCTGCAGTTCTTGGCAGGAGGTATGGGAAGCGTCTGGAATATTCCAGAGTAAGAACCGGGATATAAATTTGAACTGCACTTCCACTTTAAATTTTTCATTGCCAGTTCAACAGCTCGAGACAAATGATGGCCCTCATTTAAAATCTTTGGCACGCTCTACAACTTCCAAGTTGACCCTCATAGCTTCATCTTTGAGCTATCGTAAGAATTGAATCGATGTTCGACTCTTGTGACTCAAACTGCCGTTCCACTATCCTTCACTTTAAAATGTGGCCGATTTCTCTCTATCTTCAGTGGTTTGGGGCAGTTGCTACACCGATTGCGTAGTGTTCAAATATCGGGTTTTAGCAGTCTAAAGTATACAAGAATTATTCATATTTGAACGGTGACTATTCCATAGGTTTTCAGGAGTGTCGTAATGGCTTATAAAACATAAGAGGACTATGATTATTTGTTTAAAGTTGTGTTAATCAGAGACTCGGGGGTCGGTAAGTCCAATTTACTGTCGAGATTTACTCGAAATGAGTTCAGCTTGGATTCCAAATCAACAATAGATGTGGAGTTTGCGACACGCAGCGTTAGCGTGGATGGGAAAAGTATCAAAGCCCAAATATGGGACACAGCCGGTCAAGAAAGGTACAAGGCCATCATAAGTGCATATTACCATGGAGCTATGGGATCGAACACGCCACTTGTTCAGCTGGATGCGAGGGCCAAGATTATTGAAGGAAGTGCATTGTCAGTAAGATTCCAGAGTGTTGTGGGTAGCCCTATTGTTTGTGGAATTCGCATTCGGAAGGCATCTCTGCTTTTGGATTCATAAATCAAATGGAAAACGGATGGAAGTTCTGACAGTCTCGCCAGTAGTCTTGATGTGGTAGGGAGTATGAATTGAATAAAAATGAATGCCATGAGGCCTGGATGTTCCTCAATGACTCCAACCATCAAACTTAAATGTAGACATGAAATGGAAACCCTCAATAGGTTCCCACTCATGCTAGCAGGAAAACTAGCTCTGATACCACCGTAATATTCCAAACTAATATTTTTCTATTTATGGGTATACTGTAGAATCAAATAGGAAAGCAAGCCCCAAACTTTGCATGCACGTAGTTGCATGCAAATATGTGCCCTAGAAAAATACATAGATGCTATGAAATAGGAGAAATCAATGCATGTACATACCAATATATAGATCAAATAAATAAGCTGCTGTTGGGAGCCCGGATGATGTGCTTGCTTTGTCTCTGATCACGGTGACATGGTGTGACGGTGAAACCCTCTGGCTGCATGAATAATCAACCTCCCGGAATAACTGCTGAATGTAACCTGATGGTGAACTACTGCTGAACCTGTATGATCTAACCTGATGATGAACTAGGACAGATAGGTTTCACTGCCGAAATACACCAGTTAGTTGAGCATGCGCTCAACCCCAACTCAGCTTGTCGAGCTCTCCAATTCGACTCCACAAATCGATTATCACATAAGTACCTTCTCCATTCACTTTATCTTTCTTTTATAACTTTCAACTGTGAAAACCCTAACTTTTGACCTAATTAGGTCAGTTTAACTTCTAATTTGCGGTTGACTTGCATGCATGCGCATGGAGACTTAATCGGGTGCATGCATCATTAAATAATTCTCAAATGTCATGCATGCAGGTGGCCTTTGGCTCTGGTGGCCCTCTTCAACCCAATGTGATATAATATTGATGCCCTAGATCTTCTGTAGATGGCATCAGTCTTCAGCTGATTCCCTGACTGTCAGTACCCGCTCGAACCCACAGGAATCACATAGGTTAGTGGGTTGGTCCTCAATGCCTAAGCAAAAGAGGACATTACAGGAACCCAATAGTTGTGAAAGGTATTCCAAAGGTGATTTCAGTAAGGCAAGTTTCAGCAATGCAGTTGAAGAAGTTCTCTAGGAAAGGTTTCCAGTTGTATGCAGCTCATATTTTGGAGGCAACAGGGGATGAAACTCCTAGGTTGGAGGACTATCAGGTGTTACAGAAATTCAGGGATGTGTTTCCTGATGAGATTCCAGGGCTTCCCCCAAAGAGGGACATCGATTTCACAATTGAACTTGTGCCAGGAGCAGCACCCGTGTCCAAGACACCCTACATGATGAGTACACCAGAGATGCTAGAACTGAAGATGCAACTACAAGAATTGTTGGAAAAGAAGTATATCAGGCCGAGTGTGTCTCCTTGGGGAGCACCAGTTTTGTTTGTAAAGAAGAAAGATGGTACAATTAGGTTGTGTATTGATTACAGACAGCTGAACAAAGTTACTGTGAAGAATAAATATCCTTTGCCTAGGATTGATGACCTCTTTAATCAAATGAGAGGAGCAAAGGTATTTTCCAAGATTGACTTGAGGTCTGGTTACCATCAGGTGAGAATCAAGGATGAAGACATTCATAAGACAGCTTTCAGAACAAGGTATGGACATTATGAGTTTGTGGTGGTACCGTTTGGTCTCACAAATGCACCCGCTACATTTATGTGCCTTATGAACAATGTCTTCAGCAGATATTGGACAAGTTTGTTCTTGTTTTCCTTGATGACATTCTTATTTATTCTAAGAATGAGGAAGAGCATGAAGAGCATTTGAGATTGACATTGCAATTTCTCAGGGAGCATCAGCTGTATGCAAAGCTGAGCAAGTGTGACTTCTATAGAGAGAGAATTCAGTATTTGGGTCACATTATCTCAGAAGAGGGTATATTTGTGGACCCTAAAAAGATTGAAGCCATTATGAATTGGACTACTCCAAGAAATGTGGTAGATGTAATATCTTTTATGTGACTTGTAGGATACTATCGGAGATTCATTGAAGGATTCTCCAAAGTTGCACATGCCATCACTTCTTTGCAAAAGAAGGGGATAAAGTTTGAGTGGACATCGAGGTGTGAAGAAATCTTCCAGTAGTTGAAAAATATTCTCACCAATGCACCAGTATTGAAAGTTGCAGATCCAAAGAAATATTTTGTGGTGTGTACCGATGCATGCAGACAAGGGCTTGGAGGAGTCCTTATGCAAGACAACCACGTGATATGTTACGAGTCAAGAAAGCCGAAGGAGCATGAGAAGAACTATGCCACTCATGATCTAGAGATTGCAGCCATAGTACATGCTCTCAAGATGTGGAGGCATTACTTGATGGGTAGAAGATTTGAACTAAGAACAGACCATTGTGGTTTGAAGTATCTATTTGATCAGCCTACTCTAAATGCTAGGCACGCGAGATGGCTGGAGTTTTTATGTGAGTTTGATTTTAAAATCAAGCATATAAAGGGAAAAGAGAATAAGGTAGCTGATGCACTCAACAAGAAGGTGCAGGAAATGCATGTGGCATCTCTTAGTATTTGCCAATCAGATTTGAGGCAGTAGATGGTTAATCATATTGCTAGAGATGAATTATATGAGCTGGTAAAAGACAAATTGCAGCAACAAAGTCTTGAGAAGAGATATGAGGGATATAAATTGGAAGAAGATGGACTTCTTATTTATAAAAGAATAATTTATATTCCAAATGTAGCAGAGTTGAGTAGAGTTGTTATGGATGAAATCCATCAAGCTCCGTATTCTGGTCACCCAGGATACCAGAAGACAATTGCTACCGCCAGAAAATAATACTTTTGGCCAGGAATGAAAAAGGACATGGCTGAATACATTTGAAGGTGTATGAAATGTCAGTAGGTAAAGGTTGAGCATCAACACCCAACAGGTTTGTTGCAGCCTTTGCTAGCTCCAGAATGGAAATGGGAAGTTATTTCCATGGATTTTATTACAGGATTGCGGATGACTTGAAGACAACATGGTTCCATCATGGTTGTGGTAGACAAGTTGACAAAGGTAGCACATTTTATACCGGTTAAGTCTACGCATAAGACTGATGACATTGCAAAGATATTCATGAAGGAGATTTTCAAACTGCATGGATTGCCTAAGGAAATAGTCTTTGACAGAGATGTCAAGTTCACTTCCAATTTTTGGAACGGGTTGTTTGCAGATTTGGGTACAAAGCTAAACTTCAGCACTGCATACCATCCTTAAATAGATGGGCAGGCAGAGAGAGTTAATCAGGTGCTTGAAGATATGCTTCGCATGTACGTGATGGACAAACCAACCAAGTGGGAAGATGACTTACACTTGGTAGAGTTTGCTTATAATAATGGACAACAGACATCCTTGGGATGAGTCCGTATGAAGCTTTGTATGGAAGAAGGTGTAGGACACCAGTGACTTGGGATAATCCAGTGAATATGGTTGTGCTTGGTCCAGAATTGCTCAAGGAAATGGAGCAGGAGGTTGTAAAGATCAGGCAGAATCTGAAAGCAGCACATGACAGACAAAAAAGCTATGCAGATAAGCATAGGATAAACAGGGAGTTTAGTGTTGGGGATCATGTTTACCTCAGAGTGCGGGCAAAGAAGAGTTCCTTGAATCTTGGAAGCTATGCCAAGCTGTCACCAAGATATTGTGGGTCATTTGAAGTGCTTGAAAGAATAGGGCCAGTTGCATATAGACTTGCATTGCGTGCTAGCACTATAGCTCATAATGTTTTTCATGATTCTTTGCTTAAGAAATATGTACATGATCCTAACCATGTGATAAATTGGGATGTGATTCAGGTGGAACTCAAGGGAGAGTTCTAAATCAAGCCAATGTGCATCCTCGATAGGAAGGTCACCATGCTCTGGAACTGAGCCATAGGACAGGTAAAGGTGCAATGGGAGCACTACAGACCTGAAGAGGCTACGTGGGAGCTGGAGGATGCCATGTGATTGGCACATCCATTTTTGTTCAATTTTGCGGAACACTGAGGCGGTACCAGTGTAGCATTTTGTTTAAATTTTGCAAAGCACGGAGGACAATGCTATTGAAGGGGGAGGGGAATGTAACAACCCAGTTTTGAACCTATTTGCTTTAAATGTATATGATGTATATCTTGTAATTGATCGTGGTGTGGAGCTAAAGGTAAAAAACCCACCATCGATTTGGTTGTGTCATGTTTCGGCGATTGAAATCGTTGCCGATGGTATATCGTGATATACGGCACATTATAGTTTTGGCATTATGTAAATAAGCATTTTAATTAAAATGAACCCCAACCAGCTATGTCAATGCAACCATAATGAAAAGGGCATGATTTTCCTAAGGATAAGAAGGGGAAATTATTAAACTTTGAGCCTATGGGGAAAAACCATGTGTCAGCTATTAAACCCCTTTTGAATTACTCACCTTTCCTTATCTCATCAGTCAACTACCACATTAAAAATGTATGTTGTTAGTTGGGGTAGTTATTGTTGGGTAGTGGTGTGTGGCAGGACTGCCAGTCCTTGCTCACATGCACACTCCACCAGCGGACTCTTTCACTTCACATGGGCAAGGAAAACAGGAACAAAGGGATTCTTCCATTCTCATCCATCCTCATGCAGAGAGATAGTCGTTCTCTCTTCTCTTCATGCACAGGTTGAGATTCTTCATCGTTTTCCTCACGCAGAGAGCTAGGGGAGTTGTTTTTTGTCATCCACGATTTTTCCTGTGAATGAGCTATTCACGTTCCGGGGTGTGTATGTATTGTCCTTACCGATTTGTGGCTCTGTGTATATGATCCCCTATACAGGCTGAGAGTCGAATCTCCTCTTCCCGACTTGGGTTGTGTATTTTTCGTTGCCTCAATGTTGAGATCGGGCTGTTGTTTTCCCCATGATTTTGTGTAATGTGGGTTCATTTACATTTTTGGGTTGATGTGGATTCCTATTGAGTTGTTTTGGCCATGATAGGGCCAAGAACGACTCAGGAATCGAATTCCCTAGTCAGGACTAGTAATCTCTTGTTTTGCTACACGTATGCAGTGGTTGGTCTTCAGACTGTTTTGGAATGGGAATGAAGGCTGGGTATGCTTGATAAACCTGGTGTGTTTGGGAGCCACACAGACAGAGCTAGAGGGCTGGATTTCTTCTCCACAACCCCTGAATAGCACTAGAAGGGAGGTCCAGGCCTGAGGGACTGTGTAGCTGAGAAGGGACTGATTTCCTTGTGTTGTGCATGTGTCGGTGTCCTAGAAGTCAGGCTAGTTCTGGTGTAGGTGTCCTTAGCTCTTCAATAATCTCACCGGCTTAGCATTCAGCTTTTCCCAACTCCTTGATGGCTTGATAAACCCAACTGTGTTGGCTTGGCTGATTTGTGTATCCTTGGCTATGTGTAAGCCTGGTTGTTCCTTATTCCTTGGGGAATCATGCCCAGCTCGGGGGTGGCAATGTTGCTGAGAGATTAAGGAGCACACTGGCCTATGGTTGGGTGGAACGTTGCAGCGACGTAGCTGGTTGTGGAACGAATTCCTCATAAGATAAGTATTCTTGTCTATTTCGTCTCTGCAATTATATTTACAGTTTAATGAACTATGGTAAACATGTTGAATGCTTGAATGTATGGATTGCTTCTGCTGTATGTTAAATAATTATGCATCTATGCATGTTTTTACTTCCAAGCATTTTACTTCAATATTTATGTATGCACATGTTCATGGGGCTAGTTGCCCAGATAGTTATGGGTTTGGTAGCGTCCTCTTCGCCGGTCGAAGGGTCGGGGACGTTACGTAGGGATTAGAATCCTAGCATAAGAGAACATCTACGAGAAAATAATGGGATTTATGTGCACTTTCATGTGAGAGACACATGGTGGGGTGAATAATAATAATGGGAAATTGCATAAAAAGGGTGTTTTTTCATAGAGCGACATGTGTCACGAAACATTTTCCTATTTAAGAAAGGGGAAAGGAAGAGAAAATGGATCTCTCTCTCTTAGTTTGGGAAGGCACAATGATTAGGGGAATGGAGAATAAGTTTGGATATGTGATCCGTGTGAGTTTGGCCTGAAAATTTCTGGTGAGGGGGAGCTCATTCTTGAACTTTTGCTAGCATGTATACTCTACGACCCTATTTGCTCGGGAGACTGGGAGGAAGAAGATTACTCCCACGGTGGTAGGGAGGTCAACCGATACGTCAGTTGGTAGTCCAGCGAGTTCATGGATCAGATTGGAATAGAAGTAGAAACAACAATTCAACCTCGGCATTGCTGAATTCTTCGACGGTTCAAGTTCCTCCTTCTATTTGGTTCCTCTCTGTAAAGATTTATGAAATGAAAATGAATTGATAATTTATTTGTGAATCACAAGGATACATTGACCGTTGAACAAAATCTTTATTTTTAGATATATTGGAATCCATGAAAATAAATCTAGGTTTCCGATCTGATGGAGAATTTCAAAAATATTCATTAACTCTGGAATAGATTATAGTTAGTTTCCTATTTACGTTTTCGTAAAAATGTGATCGATTATTAAATTGTGGAGTGTAGTTGGTTACACAAATGATAGCAGGTGAGTTATTATTTTATTTTACTGCTACAGCCTGAT
Organism: Pseudotsuga menziesii; assembly: GCA_001517045.1. Classification (NCBI taxonomy): domain Eukaryota; kingdom Viridiplantae; phylum Streptophyta; class Pinopsida; order Pinales; family Pinaceae; genus Pseudotsuga; species Pseudotsuga menziesii. The sequence continues at coordinate 53,898 of LPNX011173341.1, forward strand.
CTTTTAGGTTGGGTTCCGATTATACACCTTACCCTTCCTCGCTATCAATGGCGCTCTGAACTGAGACAAATACCTTGGTTAAATTCCCATTTGTTATCCTATGCGCGACTGTAGACTTCTGTTCTTAAAAACTTAAATAATTGATAAGTACATCAGTGTTTTCATACTAGACAACTCTTTGCGATTTTGCATGCCTTTCTCTTTATTTTTTTTAAAATGCCATAAACAACTACGAATTTCTTATCGACAGCCAACCATGTAGTTCTGTTTGTGACCACATAAAACTATGGTTTCAAGTTTTCTATTCCTTGGTGTGATCTTCACTCCTTTCATTTTGCAGCCTCCTAATGTTTATGTATATCTAATGGATTACCCGCTAGCATTCCATCCTATTTAGAATTGTCTGAACTCACTGTTCGCATACATCTCCACAAAGGGTTCTTTGAGTCTGTTCTCCCTCTTCATGCGAGAATGACTCAACTACTCCTAGTCACGCATATTTCTGAATCGTATGAGTGAACTACTCCCTTCTCGGATTCCTAAAATGGAATCGCGCTCCCATTGGATAATTTTGATGTTGCCAAGAACTAACTATTAGGTTAAGTAAAGATCCCAACCACCTCTTACCTCTTTTAGTGGAATTTGGCTTGGCATTAATACGAGACCTTATTTCTGCAGTTAAGTAAATGCCAAAGTTTAATTGCTCTAAATCGTAATTTATGGTTTATGGATATATTATTTCTGCAGTTAAGAAAATATCAAAGTTTAATTGCTCTGAATCATAATTTATGGTTTATGAATATATTATTTCTGCAGTTAAGTAAATGCCAAAGTTTAATTGCTCTGGATCGTAATTTATGGTTTATGAATATATTATTTCTGCAGTTAAATAAATGCCAAATTTCAATTGCTCTGAATCGTAATTTATGGTTTATGAATATATTATTTCTCCAGTTAAGAAAACTCCAAAGTTTAATTGCTCCGAGTCGTCAATTTATGGTTTAAGAATATATTATTTCTGCAGTTAAGAAAACGCCAAAGTTTAATTGCTCTGAACCGTTAAGTTATGGTTTATGGATATAAAAGATTTTTACAGCAGGTTAGCTGGTTGTTAATAAGTTTAAGGGAAGATCCTGACATTCTTCGTACTAACCTAAGCTTCTACCCAAAAATCAACTTATGGACCTTTCTAGCTCATCGATCCTGGCTACTAAGTAGCGAGCGATTATGTGTTATGTATTTTGAACGCTGTCATATTCCAGTGAATAGATATATTGGAAGTAGGGATGATTGTGATCCATGCTTCTTTTATAAGTAAGAAACAATGAAATCCAATGAAAGCATTATTCCCAGGAAATAAGATTTAAGTAGTAAAATCAAATATGTGGAAAGGAAATTAAGACCGCATATACATAACTCAATAAAGTTTATTTTACAATATTATAATTATTATAATGAAATACATTTGGCAATAGGATATGGGCTTATGATACCAATATCTCATTGCAAAGTAACAAACATTAGTAACTTTGGTTTATATATATATATATATATTTTGTAGTTTTAATTAAAATGCTTTGTAGGTTTGGAAAATTTATTAAATATGTAAATATAATTTGAAAAACAAATTAATTTGTTCAAAGAATTGTTATTTTTATGTAAAGAGTATTTTTAGGTTAATGCATTATAAATATCTTTATAGAATTGGTAAACATGATTATATGTATATTAAGATAAGGGGTATGGAGTAATATTTTTATTTACTAGAATATTTGCATCTTATATGTATATATATGGGAAAACTGTAATTTAGATAGGTTGTTATCTTTGAGATTGTTATATTAGCTGGGTTGCTACATTATGGTATCAGAGTGGGGGCGAACCTAGATAGGATCAAATACATATTCACTTTCGTCAATTTTAGAGTCGAGTATAAAAAAGTAAGCTTATAAATAAAAATAAAAACTTATGTTTTATGTTCAAATCAGGAATTATCATTATTATGGATCGTCGTGGACGCATGGGAAGAATCGGGAGAGGACGAGGAGTACTTCCTCCACTTGTACCATCTCCCACGCCTACCTCACCACGAGAAGAGCCACAAAACATTCCTACAGGAGAAGTAATAGCTATGATGCAACATTTCCAACGTATGTTAGAAGCTCTAATTACGATATTATATCATGAAAATGGAAACTCTCAAATTGTAAATGAACCTCAGAACCCTCCTCCTGCAAGTTTGCATAGAGAACTGGAAAAAGTGAAGTTTCCAGAATTTTGGGGGTCCACTGAGGGAACGGACGCAGAGGCATGGCTAGAAAACATGGCGATGTGTTTTGCGCTAAGAGAATACACTTCAAATCTTAAAGTGTGCATGGCAATTTCACAACTCAAAGGAGAAGCGTTGTTGTGGTGGAAAACCTTGCGCGCACAATTGGGCTTAGGTATTAATGAAATATCATGGGAGTTGTTTGAGGAGAACTTTCACCGACACTACCTCTCCGAGGAATTCATTGAATGAAGACTGAATGGTTTTAATGCCTTGTGGCAGGGGTACCGGACAATACAAGAGTATGAAAACAGATTTATGGATTTATTGAGAGATGCATCTCATATTGGGACAGAAAAATTGAAGGTCAACAAGTTTTTTTTGGGTTGAACCAGAACATTCAAGACAAGGTTCACATTCTCATGGCGTTGACCTTGCATGATGTTGTATAGAAGGATTTAATAGCTAAAGAGGAACATGTGATTAGAGGTCCAACAAGCAAAATCAGTCAACCGTCTCGCACTCTTAAACCTTATTATGGACATAAGAGAAATGTGAAGGGAATTAACCATGTAAATCCCGTTAGAGAAGCAAGAACACCTTACCGACCACCACCAAGGAATGATCATCGACAAAATAATGCACTGTATTGAAAATCATCTAGAGGCCCTAAGCAAGTGTGTTGGAAATGTGGAGGTCCACACTATGAGAATGCATTTCCTCAACAAAAATCTTTTCTTGGATGAGCACAGGGTCCAAACGAAGGACAACGACAAACGACAACAGAAGATTTGGGTTGTGCTCATCGTATTCATGCAGCATTCAATAATCGCCAAGTTGAACACTAGTCCACAGTTCTGGACATTACAGGTAAGATTAATGGTAATGTATTCTCTTTACTCGTAGACCATGTTGCAACTGAAAGTTTCATTTCTCATAAAGATTTAGAAAAGACTAAGACGATGGTAAGTGTTCAAGGGATTTTGACATAGTCGAGATGGCATCCGGAAGTATCCAGAGTGTGGGGCTAAAATTAGACAATTGTGATGTGGATTTGGGGGTTTGTAGGACTAAAGTTTCTTTCTATGATACTGAGTTGTGAGCATATGATTTGATCCTAGGGATGGATTGGTTGGAGGCACATGCTGCAGTGTTAGATTGTCAAAGTAAGGAATTAATTTTTTTATGATGAAGGTTACAAGAGAGTCTTAGTAGGGAAGAAGAGGAAGGTTTCTCCGCGGTTAATTTCAGCACTTCGGTTAAAGAAAAGCATGAGGAAAGGGTGTAAGTTGTACGCAGTGATAGATATGAACAAAGAATAAGACAAGGTCGAAATAAACAACCACCCTTTGTTTTCAGAATATATGGATGTATTTCCTGAAGCACTACCTGGTTTACCACCGCATCGTGAACTAGACTTCACCATTGAACTTAAACCAGGGACATAACCTATAGCAAGAACCCATTATAGGATGTCAGTACCTAAGTTGAAGGAATTGTAGATTCAACTACAAGAGTTGTTAGACTTGGGATTGATATGACCTAGTGTGTCTCCATGGGGAGCACCTGTGATTTTTGTAAGGAAAAAGGATGGTTCATGGCGCTTATGCATTGACTATCATCAGTTAAACAAGGCAACGATAAGAAATCAATATCCACTTCCAAGGATTGATGATTTATTTGATCAAATGAAAGGCACAACTATATTATCCAAGATTGATTTAAGGTCAAGGTACCATCAACTACGAATAAAGGAAGATGATATTCCTAAGACTGCCTTCAAGACAAGATTTGGACACTATGAATTTGTAGTTGTACCTTTTGGATTGATCAACGCACCAAGTGTTTTTATGAACTTAAGGAATGGTGTGTTTCGTCAATATTTAGATAAGTTCGTATAAGTATTTCTAGATGACATTTTAATTTATTCAAGGACATGTGATGAACATGAGGAGAACTTAAGACAGGTTCTACAGTGCTTAAGGGAAAATCAATTTTATGGAAAATTGTCAAAATGCTCATTTTTCTAGAAGGAAATCCACTACCTAGGTCACATTATTTCTGGAGAGCGAATTTCAGTGGATCCCGCAAATATTGAAGCAATATGGGAATGGTCGACACCAACAAATGTACATGAGGTACATAGTTTCATGGGCTTGATGGATATTACAGAAGGTTTGCTGAGGGTTTCTCAAGAATAGCGGGACCAATAACCGAGTTGCAAAAGAAGAACCGACCTTTTATTTGGACAAAAAAATGTGCAGAAGCATTTGGGAAACTTAAGGAATTGTTAACCAATGCACTGATTTTAAAAGTTCCTGACATGGATCAAGACTTTCTAGTGTGCACTGATGCGTCAAAGGATGGAATTGGATGTGTTTTAATGCAAGAAGGGAGAGTGATTGCCTACACCTCCCGAAGACTTCGACCGCATGAAGAGAACTATGCGACTCATGATATGGAAATGGCGGCACCGATTCATGCTCTATGACTGTGGCAACACTATTTAGTTGGAAGGAAATTTGAGTTGAAGATAGATCATTGTGGATTACAACATATCTTCACCCAAAGTGATTTAAATGCAAGGCATAGAAGATGGTCAGAGTTACTTAGTGAGTGTGATTTTGATATAACCTATGTGAAGGGAAAATTGAATAGAGTAGTTGATGCACCTAGCTGGAGGCCAAGGACATTTTCAGTGATACCTATGAAGACTAACTTGAGAGAAAAAATACTCACAATGCAACAGGATGATGCATGGTACAAAGAAGTGAGGACCGAACTAGAGAATGAACAAATGAGAACATCCAAGTTCAAAGGGTATTCCTTGGATGAGGATGGATTGTTGAGATATAACAACCGTATATATGTACCACATAATGAAGAACTAAAAAGATTGATTCTATCATAAGCTCATAGAGAAGTTTATAGAGCTCACCCTAGAGTAAAGAAGATGTATGCGGATTTGAGACCATTATTGTTTTGTCATGGAATGAAGAAGGATGTTGTGATTTATGTTGCAAAATGTATGGAATGTCATATGGTAAAGGCAGAGCATTGACACCCTGCAAGATTGCTTCATCTTGAGACAAAAGGGAAAACAGAAAGGGTGAACCAAGTATTGGAAGACATGTTAAGGATGTACGTCATGGATCAACAAAGTCGATGGGAAGAGTATTTACCATTAGTGGAGTTTGCATATAACAATAGTTACCAAAGCTCTATACAGATGGCACCATTTGAATTTTTGCATGGAAGACCTTGTAGAACACCCTTGAGTTGGGACATATTAGAGGATAGAGCATTACTAGGACTAGATGTAATTCAATAAATGAAAGAAAAAATGACAGCAATTTGTGCTTGACTGAAGGAGGCACAATACTGACAGAAGAGTTATGCATATATGCAAAGAATTGACTGAAGTTATGAATTCGGTGATAGAGTGTTTTTGCGGGTGAAGCCTAAGAAAAGTTCTATAAAGTTTGGAAAGGGAGCCAAGTTGTATCATAGATTTGTAGGATCCTTTGAGATTCTGGAATGGATAGGATCAGTTTCCTACCCCCTTGACTTTTTGTCATCATTACATAGGATTCACAATGTCTTTCATGTTTCTGTATTACATCATTATGTTCCAGATGCCTCTCATGTCATAAATGTAAGTAATGTGTAGATAACGGGCGATGGCATCATGACAGCCGAATCGATCCAGATTTTGGACCACCGAACAAGGCAACTTAGGAACCGTGTGATAGATTAGGTCAAAGTATAGTGGGAAAACTACAGTCCTAGCTCTACAACTTGGGAGGATGCCACAGAAATGCGTCGTAGTCTTCCATATTTGTTGTGAACTTTAGGACGAAGTTTTAAATAAGGAGGGGTCTATGTAATGCCCCATTTTGTCTATTAGAATTTGACGGCACTTGTGGAAGTGACCCGACTAAATAATTTAAAATAAATGTTGTTTTGATGATCACAAATGCTTATTGGCTAGAAGATATAAATAAGGTGTGATTATTTATTTGAGCATGTTATGGATTAACTAGCACCTGTGAACTAATATGATGATTATTGCATGCATATATATATATAACTTTGTCAGCAATTAAGTAGTTGAGTAATGGATGGAAACAAATGACATCAGCTATTTTATGATGATTTTTTTTTGGGAAAAGCTACTAATATATGCTATGAGTATGTGTGTATTGGCAGGTAAGACGGTTTACCAACTGACTCACAAAGGGATAAAGAAGGGGTCGTAGAGAACAAAAAAAAACACACGCACACACATGTGGGGAGTATGACGACGGATAGTCAAATCCCAATAGAATTCCATGCACGAGTGGAAATCCTTTCCAGCTTTGCTTGAGTGGCATTATGTCGTACAGGTGAGACCATAACGACTTGGTCATGTATGAGGTTGTTGAGGGGTGCACAGTAAGAAAGAACTTACTCCTCAATACCATTAGTCTCACATAGAATGTAGAGGATGGGTGCAAGATAACGATTCCTACACCACCACATGAAATCCCCGCACAACATAACGAGGAAGTTACTGTCGGAAGGACCCCTAGATGCAGTACCTAGACGTTTTCATGGGAATAGCTTAGGTAAATGTCACACTTTAGACATACAGTTATGCACCAGTAGATTGTGCATAAAAATAATTTAATAAATGAGATTAATAGATATGGAGAAAATTTGGAATAAGGAACACCATTGAATTAACTTCACTTTCACCCACTGATCTAGGGATTAGAATCCTAGCATAAGAGAACATCTAGGAGAAAATAGTGGGATTTATGTGCACTCTCATGTGAGAGAGACACATGGTGGGGTGAATAATAATAATGGGAAGTTGAATAAAAAGGGTGTTTTTGCATGGAGCGACATGTGTCGCGAGACATTTTCCTATTTAAGAAAGGGGAAAGGAAGAGAAAATGGATCTCTCTCTCTCTTAGTTTCGAAAGGAACAATGATTATGGGAATGGAAACTAAGTTTGGATATGTGATCTATGTGAGTTTGGCCTGAAAATTTCTGGTGAGGGGGAGCTCATTGGCGTGATCTTCACTCCTTTCATTTTGCAGCCTCCTAATGTTTATGGCGCATCTCTAATGGATTACCCGCCAGCATTCCATCCTGAACTTTTTCTAGCATGTATACTCTATGACCCCATTTGCTCGGGGGACTGGGAGGAAGAATATTACTCCCAGTGTGGTAGGGAGGTTAACCGATACATCAGTCATTAGTCCAACGAGTTTGTGGATCAGATTGGAGCATAAGTAGAAACAACAGTTCAACCTAGGCATTGTTGAATTCTTCGACGGTTCATGTTCCTCCTTTTATTTGGTTCTTATTTGTAAATAAATATGAAATGAAAATGAATTGATAATTTATTTATGAATCGAAAGGATACATTGACCGTTGAACAGAATCTTTATTTTAGATATATTGGAATCCATGAAAATAAATCTAGGTTTCTGATCTGATGAAGAATTTCAAAAAGATTTATTAACTTTGTAGTAGATTATAGTTAGTTTCGTATTTACGTTTTCAAAATGTGATCGATTATTAAATTGTGGAGTGTAGTTGGTTACACAAATGATAGCAGATGAGTAATTATTTTATTTTACTGCTACAACCTGATCTTTTAGGTTGGGTTCCGATCATACACCTTACTATTCCTATCTATCAATGGTGCTCTGAATTGAGACAAATCCCTTGGTTAAATTCCCAGTTGTTATCCTATGCGTGACTGCAAACTTATGTTCTTAAAAACTTAAATAATTGATAAGTACAATAGTGTTTCCATACTAGACAACTCTTTGCGATTTTGCATGCCTTTCTCTTTATTTTTTTAAAAATGCCATAAACAACTACGGATTTCCTATCGAAAACCAACCATGTAGTTCTATTTGCGAGCACATAAAACCATGGTTTCAAGTTTTCTCTTCCTTGGCGTGATCTTCACTCCTTTCATTTTGCAGCCTCCTAATGTTTATGGCGCATCTCTAATGGATTACCCGCCAGCATTCCATCCTATTTAGAATTGTCTGAACTCACTGTTCGCATACATGTCTTGGTGAGTTTAAGCTTGGCATCCTGTGTCTCTGTAGAGGGTTCTTTGAGTCAGTTCTCCCTCTTCATGCGAGAATGAATCAACTACTCCCAGTTACACATATTTCTGATTCGTATGAGTGAACTACTCCCTTCTTGGATTCCTAAAATGGAATCGCGCTCCCATCGGATAATTTTGATGTTTCCAAGAACTAACTATCAGCTTAAGTAAATATCCCAACCACCTCTTACCTCTTTTAGTAGAATTTGGCCCTCTTTTAGTAGAATTTGGCTTGGCATTAATACAACGGTGGCCAAAGGAGGATTTCTTAACCTGCCTAATCTGGTCCTGGTAGGCGACCTCAACCTTACCTTAAGCTGTAATGAAGTCTGGGGCAGAAAGGCCCGCACAGACCCTCTTGGCCCCTATTTCACCCACATGTTCTCCTCTCATCAGCTAGTGGATATTGCCTCGAATTTAGTGGGACCTACCTGGCGTAATGGTCGCTCGGGTGATGATGGTATAAGCAAGCGACTTGATAGGTTCTTGCTCTCCTCTAAATTGTTGGATTATCTTCCATTATACAGGGCCTGGACCTATCCTTAAGCTATTTCGGACCATTACCCAATTATTCTGGAATGGAGAATGTCTTCTTCACTGTGTAACTTCCCCTTTAAGTTCAACCACTCTTGGCTAGCCTTTGATGACTTTGTAAAGATGATCCATAAAGAATGGCCTCTCCTTCCCTGTGACTCGTCCTATTCTGGAATGGAGTCTTTCTCCGGAAAGCTCAGAACTCTGAAGAAAAAGATTAAGAATTGGACTTTTTAAAAGTCCCTTGAGATGAAGAATAAGAGCTTTCTGTTAGAGGATGAAATACATAGGCTTCTTTCCTCCTCCCCTTCGGGTATCCTTTCCTGTGACTCTCTGTCTACCTTAAATTCTCTCCAATCAGAACTGAAGAAATTGAGGGACCATGAGATCCTCACTACCAAGCTCAAGAGCAGAATGATTTGGGCTACCCTGGGAGATACAAACACAAAATTCTTCCATTCTGTGGCCACTGCAAGGAAAAATCATAACGTGATCTGGAGCCTCGAGGATGAGAGTGGTAACTTGGTCGAACATGACAAAGACTTAAAGGTTTTGGGTGTTAGACATTTAAAAAAAATCTTCAGTGAGGATAACCTAACCAACATCTCTGCACAATTAAGAATCATCAGACTCTTTCCATCCTATTTCACCCTTGAGGATCGGTCTGCTTTTACCACCAAGGTTACTTTACAAGAAGTGGAGAGGGCACTCAAGTCTTTTAAGAAATACAAAGCGCCTGGACCCGATGGTTTTCCTGTAGAGTTCTTCATTGCATTTTTTGACCTTTTAAAGATAGAGCTCGTAAATCTAGTGGAAGATGCTCAGCTGACAGGAAGAGTTCTTCCCTCCCTAAATTTGACCTTCATCACTCTTATTCCTAAATCTGACAAACCCTCTACCTTCGCCGACTTTTGACCCATCTCACTCTGCAACCTGATTTACAAACTAATAGCTAAGGTTGTTGCGCTTCGTCTCAAGCCCTTTCTGGATCGTTTTATATCCCTGCAGCAATTTGGGTTTCTTAAAAATCGCCAGATTATGGAGCCAATTGCTATTACCCAAGAAGCCCTTCACTTTGTCAGATCTAGGAATAAAAGTACCCTCGTCCTTAAGCTAGATCTCACAAAAGCATTCGACAAAGTAAACTGGTCTTTTATCAGGCTCATCCTACTACAAATTGGCTTGCCTCTGGAAGGAGTAAATTGGATTATGGGATGCATAACCTCGGTTAACTTTGCTCTACTTATCAATGGTTCCCCCCCCAACTTTTTCACGACTTCTCGTGGCATCAGACAAATTTTCCCTCTCTCGCCTCTCTTATTCATCCTTGTGATTGAGGGCCTTAGTCTACTTATTGAGGATGCACGCAACCATGGTTATGTAAAAGGGATTAAAATATCCAAAGAACTCTCTCTCATGCACCTGCTTTTTGTAGATGATGTGATTCTTTTTGGGGTTGGCACCTTTGCAGAATGGATGGATCTCAAGGTTCTGTTGGACACTTTTTGTGAAGCTTCTGGAATGCTAATAAACACTGAAAAATCTTGTTTCCTCATAAACAATGTTGAGGATGGAATGATTTCCAGGATTACTCGCTCCTTTCCCTACAGATCCCAGCCCATGACCACAGGTTTCAAATACCTCGGATATTATATTAAAGCCTTGGGATACTTAGTTAAAGACTGGTTTTGGCTTATAGAAAAATTTGAAAAAAAGATTTCTCATTGGTCCTACAGGCTTCTTTCATTGGGGGGGAGGCTGGTACTCATCAAGGCTGTTCTAACCAGCATCCTGGTTTTCTGGTTGGCTCTAGTACCCATCCCAAAGTCCATTCTGGGGAAACTGAAAAGCCTAATCTTTGATTTCCTTTGGGGCAAAAAGGGAGATAAGAAAAAATTTCATCTAGTTGAGTGGTCAACCTTATCAAAACCCACATCACAAGGGGGATGGGGAATAAAAAACCTTGGATGGTTTAGCATCTCCTTAAGGATCAAAACCTTCTAGCAAGTTCTCTGCAGCAATGGCCTCTGGTTCAAATTAATCACTGTAAAATATTTAAAAAAAAACTCAGTGCTGTCTTGGATCCGTAAGAAGCTTTTCTCTGTCAATGGTGTCTCTATTATATGGAAGGGCTTCATAAATCTTATTTCCTGGCTGGGACGTGGTTTAATTTGGATGGTTTGCGACGGTAAAAATACTAGAATCCGATCGCAGGTATGGATACTTGTTTTCTGCTGCCAAGAGACCTCCGTGACTACCTAGAAGACTTTGGTATCACTTCACTGATCCATGCAAGGAATTACTCCCTGGAAGCCCCTTCATATTGGCTTACAGCTTCTGACCTGGATCTAGGTGGTGATTGGTATCACAATTGGAATAATTACATCAAAGGTCTTGAACATGGAAGGATAAGACTCGGGATGAACTCAGACAGTATGCTATGGGCATACAAAAACTTCACGGGCTCCATAACGACCGCGATAGCATATGACTGTGTGGCAGATTCCTATGCGGATTCTCAGTGTGAATCATATCCCATTCATCAGGTTCTTTGGAAACTCAAAATCCTTGAGAAGATTCGCTGCTTTATATGGCTTCTAACAAGTAACAAGGTCCTTACTTGGGATCAACTTAAAAAAAGAGGCTTTCAAGGACCCGAGCTCTGCATTATGTGCAAGGAAAATGAGGAGTCAGCTCAGCATCTATTCATGGACTGTAAATACACTAAGGTTGTCTTTGAAGCTGTTTTTGAACATTTTGGCACTCGATCCCTTCATAATACCGCTGTGGGTAATTCTGTACGACAGTATCTGGAAGTTTGGTTCTGTGTTCATTCCATGAATTTCTGCCATCTTTATCTACCACTATTTACCTTCTGGGTGATTTGGAATCAACGGAACAGGTATATTTTTGAAGGGTTTCCTCCAACAGTTTACGGGATCATTCTTCAAGCTGAAAAGCTCGCGCATACCTTCACAATGCCTGTAAAGAAGTTAAAGCTCAGATTTATTGGCTTACCTCCAAGGAGACACTTTCCCTGTGGGTATTTCGATGGTGCAGCCGCCAAGAACAAAGGGGGGGCGGGGTTTGTTTTACATATTAGCAGCACACATAGTGTGCATTTCTCCTTGGGATGTGGCAGATGTACAAATACCAAATCTGAGATGATGGCTTTATGGGCCCTTCTCACGGTATCAAAGATCATGGGAGTCCCACTCCTCTCCATCTACGACAATTCCCTTGTCATCATTTCTTGGGCCATGGGAAAGAGCACTCTAAACCTTCCTCATATGAGTCACTGGAGTGATGAGATTAGAGAACTTCTTCAATCTTTTCCAGGAACGATCATGAAACACATCTTTCGTGAGCATAACTATATTGCTGACAGTCTCTCAAAAATGCTCTCCCTTTAGACTCAGGATATGGGATTTTCAAAGAAGTCCTGAATGATATTTCTACTGATCATGGTAATTTTCGATTATTCTAGATGTGCTGTGCTCTTTTTCTTTAAGCACACATTTTTTCTTGTCTTGATTTGGGATCAGTGTCTGCATGTAGAACTGATCAGTAAACTGTATGCTCACGATCCATGCTGTTTTTTGATCCTTTCTGGGAAATGATCAATATCTGACCTGTTTATACAGGAGTGATGATAAAGCCTGCAAAATAATCTGGCTTGTACTTTTCCAACCATGTTTTGATGACAGGAAACCGCCTCAGTAGAGAGGAACACCTCATTGACTGAGCATTACATGAGAAATGATCTCTTGATCGACTATACAAGATGATCTTTGATTCAATAGAATAACAAGATCTGGTATTTTTTCTACTAAAAAAAAAAAGACCTTATTTCTGCAGTTAAGTAAATGCCAAAGTTTAATTGCTCTGAATCGTAATTTATGGTTTATGAATATATTATTTCTGCATTTAAGAAAACACCAAAGTTTAATTGCTCTGAACTGTTAAGTCATGGTTTATGGATATAAAATATTTTTAAATCAAGTTAGCTGGTTGTTAATAAATTTAATGGAAGATCCCGACACTCTTCGTACTAACCTAAGCTTCTACCCAAAGTCAACTTATGGACCATCCTAGCTCATCGATCCTGGCTACTAAGTAGCGAGCGATTATGTGTTATGTATTTTGAACGCTGTCATATTCCAGTGAATAGATATATTGGACGTAGGGATGATTGTGATATATGCTTCTATAAGTAAGAAACAATGAAATCCAATGAAAGCATTATTCCTAGGAAATAAGATTTAATGGATTGCAAGTAGTAAAATCAAATATGTGGAAAGGAAATTAAGATCGCATGTACATAACTCAATAAAGTTTATTTTATAATATTATAATTAATATAATGAAATACATTTGGCAATAGGATATGTGCTTATGATAACAATATCTCATTGCAAAGTAATAAAAATTAGCAAGATGGTTTATATATATATTTTGTTGTTTTATTTTATAGGTTTGGAAAATGTATTTAATATGTAAATATAATTTTAAAAACAAATTAATTTGATCAAAAAATTGTCATTTTTATGTAAAGAGTATTTTTAGGTTAATGCATTATAAATATCTTTATAGAATTGGTAAACATGATTATATGTATATTAAGATAAGGGGTATGGAGTACTGTCTTTGTTTACTAGAATATTTGCATCTTATATGTATATATATGAGAAAATTGTAATTTAGATAGGTTGTTATCTTTGAGAATGTTATATTAGTCTAGTTGCTACACATGCACTCATGGGAAGATTGCATGGTTCATAAATACCTCTAGGTTCCCTTTATTTTCTACAAATTGTTCATTTGAGGGACACTTCAATAAACAAGAGTTCTTTATGAAAAGGAAAGCGTCAATATTTTTTGTTGTACATGCAATATGTAGTTTGTCTCTTGGTGATGAGTTGTAATAAAATATAACTTTCGTAGGACACCAACCGCTCATCATTTTTTTTTTTGATAGAGGAATCGGTAACTAGTCGCAATTGTCTGGGCGAGGCCCAGGATCAAATCCGCCGGCTGCCACTATAACCTCCGTGGTATAAACTGACAGCCCGCAAGCCAGAATATACCAGAAACTTGTGACTCAGCAAGGGCTGAGGCGTCCCGAATCCAATCCCGACAAGGGGCGGTAGCCTATCCAGGGGGCATCTACCTTTTGAGCCTTATCACAGCGGGCCATGTCTTGGTGGGAATTGACCTCTGGTGGGCTGGGTGAAAACCACCTTCCCCCACCGTTAGGGTCCCACTTCATTGACATTGATGTCTTGCATTGGGATTACCCTTAGACGTTCCCTTGGGGCGTAAGACAAAAAACATTGACTAATTGTATTTGTTAATTTTCAATGGGAGTAATGTTAATGTATTTATCAGTTTGAAATTATGTTTTATAAATTGTTAATTTAATTTATAAATTCAATTTGAAAATGTGTTGCTCAATTTCAAAATTTTATATTTAAAGTGGAATTGATGTTAATTTATCGCTCGACCTGAATGTTTTCTTTATAAATTATTTACGTATTAACATTTTCTATTGGAATTTATTCTCGTGCTTATGTAATAATTGTTTTGTATAATGATAGATCAAACCAATTGTATTGTGCTTACTAACATCATCGATGTAATGTTAAATATTTTTGAAATCATGATTCTAATGATGAGTGACTTGCCTACCATCTTCTTAATTGCACCCCAGTACAATGTCAAATCGAGAGAAGGATGAAAAAAGAGTGAAACTTGGAGATGAAGCATTCCAAGCATGGTTGAATTAACCACCTATTCAATTTCCACTATGTCCATCCTCACCAACTAGGAATTCCTATAGTAATAGTAGTTCTCCATATATTATAATAATATTACATGGTATTACTCAACTTTTTGTTATGATGTTTGGTTAGAATTATAAAAAATGATTCAATATGTTTATCAATTGAATAATTAAGTTATACACAACATTATATAGTGAAGAGTTAATTTCCTTATTAAAAATCATTATATATTATTTTGTAATGCTCAACATAAAAGTTGTAACAAAATAAATATATCATTATATAAGTATAATATTATGACAAATTTTACTACATTATTAATAAAATGACAATAAATTATAATCTCCATATAAATTATATACGAACAATATGAACACCAAATAAAAAAAAAGATTATTACATAAACATAATATCATGACAAACTATACAAAAATTATAAATATGATACTATGGAAAATTATACAATAATCATAAATCATAGAGTTTCCACAACTTCATCCATTATCAATACAAAATTCATAAAAATATTTAATTCAATGATATATTTAATTCAAGTATATTATGTAAAAATATTTTTATAACCTATATTAAGTTAATTAATGAAACATTAATTTTCAACATTTCCTATGACCATTACTCCAATCCATATTTTCACATTTATGATGACCTGACAACCAACCAAACTTTCAAATTCATTTTCTAACCAATATATGAAACCATACTTCAAATTCTCTATAAAATATAGGTTGAAATGATTTAATATGGAAAATGGTCGAAAGGATGCTAAAAGTTTGATCAAAATTCAAAACCCAATAAGTTTCTTGACAAAGGTCTAATGCTTTGAAAACCTTTTAATTCATACACCAACTTGTTTTATATCATAATTTACAATGCAAGTTGTTATGTTTTTGTCAACTAAATTAATTTAGTTAGTGATTTAAAGACTCACATGATTTTCAATAGTACAAAGTACTTTAACATAATCATACAATCATCATTATTTTTGACACCTAACAAACATAAACATCATGATCATACCATCATAAACATAAACATAAACATCATCATACTAACATAAACATAACCATAAGCATAAACAAAAACATACATGCATCATCATCATTTTCACGACATAGACATAAAAAAACCATTATTATCATGTCACCATCTAACAAACATAAAACAGATCACCATCAACATATAAATAAACATCAACATAAACTTGAAAAATGCATTATATATATATATCCAGTCCAATAACTGTTATGACATATCCAATCCACCTCCGCTAGAGGCACCATTGTTATATCTCCAACTAGAGCGAGAGGCATCATCGGCTCCACCAATAAAGCCAGAGGCAGTATCAACACCTCTTCCAGTAGATCTAGAGGCAGATATAGGAATGGAGTATATCATAATCGATGTGTGTCCCAATTATCATATAATATATTACAAACTACATGCATCTAAGAGTGAATGCCCTGAATGTGTAATTAGTAGATATCATATTGATTAGGTAACAAATAAGGTGTCCTGCAAAGTTCTTCACCATATCCTGATAATTCCATGTTTTCAACTAATTTTCAGATGTAAAAGCATTGCTGAATTTGTGGTTCACCATGCATGACATATAAGTGTAGATGGTGTCATGCGAATTCCTAGAGATGGATATGCATTCAGAGATTGCAAAATTTTAAAGAAGAAACACATAATGTTAGACTTTCATTGGAAGATGATGGTGTCAATCCATTTGGAGAACTCAGATCCAATCACTCGATTTATCCAATATTTGGAATAAACAATAATATTCCTCCATAGATGACAATTAAAATGGAACACGCCAAGTTGGCATTAATGGTTCTAGGTACGTATTTTTAAGAATGTTAACACAATATAAGAAATCCATCTTTATTTATTGTTGCATGATTTAGAACTTATTGATTATGTATTTTACTTTTCAAATAACTACTTGGTAAGCACCAAGTGAAATATATGGATGCCTATCTTGAGCCTCTTATCGATGAACTTTTAAAATTATGGTATAGCATCAATATGTATGACATCTCCAAACCTATAGGCCAAAAAAAATTCAATTCAATGGAATACTTACATGGACAATTCACAATACAATTGGCCTTACACATTTGTGTGGTATGTAAATTTGTCATTTATTTCTATGCATCATTTATATTTAATTTGTTTTTATAATTTATGGAATTCAATATATTACTTCACTATTCCATAAGTTGTAGGGATTCAAACAAAGAGAAAATATGCATGTCTAGTATGTGGTTTGAGAACAATATCTAAACATTCAAGACGTTTAGGAAAGGAGGTGTACAATGAGTGTAGTCATTTTCTCCACAAGGACCATATAAGGTATCATATTTATGAAAGAAATGACTTTAATGGAAAGGAAGAGAGTGGAAAAAAACCTCGAAGAATGATGCCTCAATTATGGAAAAAGGAATTTCAGAAGATCGATGGTAAGAAATACTTGTTTTTAGTTAATATTACCTTCTTGTTCACTTGTATTTATTTTTAGATTTCCATACTTAGCATGACTACTAAAAAAATTACTCTTTAATTGATAATACACAAAGGTCATCATGGTCAGCTTCCATGGGGTTTGAAATGATACTCTTCCCAATTTATTTGATTTCCATACTATGAGCACCTACAAGTAGCTCATTTGTTTGACACAATGCACATTAGAAAGAATGTCATAGAGTGCTTGTGGAAAATTATAGATGGGAGGAATAACAAGGAAAAATTTGCAAAATTATAGGTGGCATTTAGGAATCCAACTCATTGCAACATTTGAAGGATCACTATGTTATTGGAAATTCAATCAATCTTCCTTGGCTATTAACAAAGCAAGAAAGTGCTGTTATAAAAGACGTTATACGAAAGATGAAATTTCCCATGGGTTTTGATTCAAACATAAGTAAAATATTAACGAAGCAATGCGATTTTGATGGGGCTAAAACTCATGATTGGAATAAATTTATGATGGTTTGACATTTTGCAAGTTTGATTATATTATGATATATACCTTATATGTTAGCAATTAATGTTTATCTATATTTCAATTATATGTAATGATCTATACCTTATTTGTTACTAATATATATTACGTCCTTGTTGCAGTATGTTCTACCTCTAACTCTGCCTAATAGATTTGATAACAAGATAAAGAAGGTTATTTATGATCTTGGCAAGTACATGAGGTATTTATAGGGCTATAGTTGAATTATTGATTGTGTAGTCAATTCTTGTTTTTCTTTCCTTATTTATATTAATGGTGATACATGACATTTCTTTGCACTTATAGGTGGTTGTCATCTAAATATATACATAAAGAATATATCAAGTATTGGAAAAGATAAATTCACCAACTAATGTGTGAGATGCAAAAGTATTTTCCTCCAATAGTTTTTGATGCATAAGAACACTACCTCGTACACATGGTGGAAGAGATTAAAATATGTGGACCCATACACATAAAGTCAATGTGGTTGATTTATAGGAACATGAAAGCACTAAAGGGCTTTGTTATACAAATAGAAAGTCTATAAGAATCAATGGTTGAAGGCTACATGCTATATCAATCCAATGTATATTTTAGTGAGTACTTACCCCAAATAGTGGGTGGTATGGATGTGCCACTAGTTAGTGGATTTGTTGTTTAACTAAATCATTTTTTTAATTGATATAGGTAGTATAGAGTGGGATGCAATTCATTTATACATTGCAAATAATCTTGATTGGATGAAGAGATGGATAAAATGATGTGAAGAAGTTTATGCTACCTTACCATGGAATAGGGTGGCAGATTTGATCAAAAAATATTATTTGGATCATGATATAGGTTTAACCCAGTAGGAAATCATATAGCATATGGTGGAAAATGTAGAAATGTAAGCAATATCTAACTTTAGGTTCCATATTTCAAATCCCATAATTATTTTTCTCACAAATTATTTTATTCATATACTTTCCAAAGCTTGACATTCCATTTTGGCATATTGAGAATGTAGTTGAAACAACATAAGGATATATGGTGTACTGGTAGAAATATCACACCAAACAATTGGATGACAAGAGGAAAACATGTGATAGTGGCATAACTACAATTTTTTAGGTGATTGATATTTCTCACAAGGGCGATAGACATCTAGTCACAAAAGATTTGAGGTGTTATTGATATTTGGAAGACATTGGATATAGACTTTACATCCTTCAAATTGGTTCTCTTTAAGCTGAGGTGGTAGATATTTTTGTTTCAAGGTGATGAAATGGTACTTATCAGTAGTACATGTGCACATTTTTCCCACAGAAAATCATCGCTATTGCAACACTTTTGTGTTTCTGTAGCGACGAACATGACCCCATATTTTCATGGAAACATTTTCTTCATTGTAGCCACACTTCAAACCTTTACTCGATATGGAGAGAAAAAAGAGATGGCAAGTGGTGATGATTACAAATCTCTTTATGTCACTATCGAGACGAAGCTTTGTCTCTATAGAAATATTTCCATGTCATTATAGCAACATTAGTGTGTCAATATAGAAAACTTTTCTTGTCGATGTAGTGACAAACTTGCGTCACTATAGTGATAGACAATCATTCCTAGAGGAACAACCCATCATGCACAGAAAAAAATTTGTCTATCATTTTAGCGACAAACTTGCGTTGCTATAGCGACAAACAATCATTCCTAGAGAAACAACTCGTCATGCACATAGCGATGAATTTTCTATACAAGCGACAAATTACCCATCTCTATATCGACAGTTAGGTGTCGCTATAGCGACATACCACCATGCATAAAGCAACAAGTATGCTATACAGGAAACATTTTCTTGTTTCTATAGTGATGGAATATCGTTTCCTAGGAAGTGAATTACCAAGTCCTTTCCGTCGCTATAGAGGCGCTTTCTAAGTATAGTAAAAAAAAGACACCTCCATAACCAATGTCTAATCTAAGAAGACTTTCAATAGGTGATGACCTCCAAAAGGCATACTAAGACTTCTAAAAAATGGTATATTTTGAATGGTATATGAGATCCATTCCTTCAAAATGTATACGAAGTAAGCATTATTACAAAACTATTATTCTCTAGAACAGTCTCGAATAATAATGTAAACCAAAAATATTGAACCAAAGAATAAGGAAATGACATAAGAAAGATTAAACTAAATAGTAATATCCAGCAAAAATATTGAATACCACCATTAAAGGACATGAATTAGGAAATATCGATATTTTCCAACAACCACGAATCCCCTCCCCACCCACAAGGATGGCTTAAGTACAATTTTGAGGGAGTTTCCATAGGAAACATATGATGAAATAGCCTATAAATTTCTTGGTCACAAAACAAATAACTAATCCAAAATGGTTTCCTTGATATGTGGCATCAAATAAACATTGAAACAAGGCTTCATTATAATCATATTCAAATTCTGAACTAATAATTGGCAATGCCAATGAAAACTATGAAACCCCTTGGGGAAATAACAAGCAACATTACTTGGATTGAGTCATCCTTAGAGAACATCAAATATTGGGTTTTGGATTAAGTCATCCTTAAGTACAACAACTCACAAATTGGCTGCTAAACAAGGCCATTTCCAAAGAAGAGGTCAACTTCATGCTTCTTAATGACCCTACCCTCAAGGATAAAGATAATTGGAAAGGCTCCATAGATTACATCCTAACCACTAGGACCCCCATCCAAAGTGTTTTTAAGCATGTATTAGTGACATTAATTGGAACTAATCTCATTCCACCCCCTCAAATTCACACCAGATTCTAAATTAACACCCCACATAATGATAGGAATTGGAAGAAGATACTATAATGGAAAATATCACATTTAATCTAAGTTCCCCCATGACACCGAGGTGGTAAATTAATTGCTAACTCACATTAGACAAGGGGAATAATGTGGTCTGCCACTCATATGTTAATGGTTTATCCTCATGATAACAATCTACACTTAAATACTTTAATCCTACAACTAAAAATAAAAATTTCGGAAAACACCGATCAAAACATCAGATCCAATAATACCAAAACAAAGGATTGAAGATTCAATATTTTCAACACTTAAATAAAAACGTTAGCCCAATCGTTCGATCAATTTTCCAAATCAACCCAAGAAACTCTTTGATTCAACATTATAAATCATCCCAAAAAACACTCCAAACAACAAAATGAATGAAATACTCATCTCAAAAACTCCAAATCAATCAAGACAGGTTGAAAATACCATGCTCAAAATGCCTACTTCTGGTTGAAAATTTCTCATTGGTACAAAATATACAACTCTTCACATTAACAATAAATTCACACCAACAAAAGGAAAACACACGCCCTACACAAATGCCGTATCCAAATGATTGAAATTGAATTGCAAATGCCTGTTAAGATGCAACTTCTTAATTCAACAAAATTCCCATTAGAAATGCACACTAAGTGCTCCGAAAATGTCCTTGAATTCTACAAAAGGGAATTTTTACTTCAAAGGAAAATGCACTTCATGCATTCCCCACACTCAATATTTTCAATTTAGGTACCATAATTTCAATTCCCTTTTTTTTAATACTATCTTATATTTGTATAAAAATATTTACAGGCAACTAATCAATAAGGGTATATACAATGGAGGTTATATCATCTTAGGTTAGAGTTCTAAAGAAATAAAATCTGTATATGATATTACATCTAGATCTTGAGCTTTTTTTTTATCAATAAGGCACCCTTTGCCAATAATTGGTGATCTATCTCAATTATGCCACATCATAGAGAAAGCAGTCAAAGATATCACCTCATGTTCAAAATATTAATACAAACCTTTCCTTCACCTATAGAAGGCTCAATGATTTGAGAACACCATGCACATTCAAACTATAAGGATCTAGAATCAACCCTTGTATGTATCGCTACAAAACAATAAAATTATGTAATTTTTATGGAAAAGAAAAACCATACCTCAATATCTTTCATGTCCAGCATGTCCCAAAAATAATGAGCTACAATAACCATTAAAGCACTGAAAACAATAACAGTAATGATAGTGTATCTATCTATCTATCTATCTATATATAATAGTAGCAATATATATTAGATCTTAACCAATCATAAACTCAACATTAGATATTAGGGAAGACCTCCCTTTTTAGAAAAAATGGTTTCTAAACAAACTTCAACCTCTTAGCGTTAGGTTACTTGCATGAGACTTAACTAGAACAACATGCCTGTGAAAGGAGAGAACCCAAAACTGAAAAAGACCCTAAAATAGATCATCCAAACCTCACTAATAAAAAATAGCAGCAACATAGTAGTACGACCAACTAACAATTAAAAAACGACATCAAAGTACTCCAAAAAGGTCATATAAGGTAGCGCTATGGTGGATGGAACCTAAGGAGGGCTCTTAAGGTCAACACAAGGGTGTCCAACAATCCTAATGGGTCACACTAGTCATAAACAAGTTGAACGTCAGCATTTAAGGGTTGTATAGCTCAACGTTACCATGCAAGTGTTAATCACGAGTCACCACAAGGATACAAGGCAACATAACGTACAAGTAAACATGCAAGTCAGCGTAACATAACAAGGAAACATGACATGATAATAGGCTCATGCACATCAATTCAATGTGAGGGTAGGTTACCCGGCCTTCTCAACTGTATGTGGTCACATCTCTCATATGTCTCATTCAAAGAGTGGAAGGTCATAATCATCATCACTGGATAAGGAATCTCATGTGGTCATCTCATATTCCTCAAGTTAACACAGCAAGGGGTGGCCAACCCCTTGAGGATAACCATAGTCCTCGGAAGATGTCACACATATTCAAAAATAAGCTAGATGCAACAAAGAAAACAATCATTTCACATATAAATTTTAAGAAGCACAAATATAGGTATATTAATTGTTTTAATAAGCAAAGTACTATCAAACTGAGAGTTGCAATTATCATTAAAGTACTAAAAAGAAAAACAATAAAAACATTAGCAATATAAATTAGATGTAAGTAGTTAATGAAAGACAACAAGGCTGAACTAACAATAACATGAATATATTAGATCTAAACCAATTATAAATGATATGGTCATCTCATCTTCCTCAGGTTAAGTCAAGAAGGGGTAGCCATCCCCTTGAGGATAACCATAGTCCTCGAAATATGTCACACATATTAATAAATATGAACTAAGCAATAACATTCACATTATAAACCTCAATTCTAAAATATGACCTTGCACCGACTAAATCAAGAAACTTGTAACGAAACTCTAAATATTTCATGTATTTATTCAATCAAATACAAATCTTAAATGTATAAAACTACATTTTTTTAAAGAAATTCCAAGATGGGGACATAATCTTCATTGTGATGACCTATTGTAGATGGTGTTCCCTCTCTTTTAGCAGGGCATGGAGGTCCCTAGAGAGGGACATCATATGCAAAAACAAAGCCAGTTATATAGATATAAATGCGTAGTTATTATTGAGATATGTATTTCATTATTTGCAATATCATTACACTGATATTTACCTATTGGTTGACTAGCTGAGACAACTGGAGTGTTCATTGGTTCTTCCATTTGTTCCTCTTCTAATTGAGCATGAGCAGGTACATGCTCTGTCATTAATAGAAGAATATTTATTAGTACACATCATCAATTATATATTTAAAATCATATTAAATACTTATTTTTTATTTAATACATACTTGAATGTCCAGGTTGATCGCCACCACCATGAGGAAGCTCCCCACCTTCATGTGGTACCTATTCGGTACTGTTACCCTTGCTTCTTTTGTTGCTCTCACCTTGAAAACAAAAAAAGACATTTATTTTTTGATGTAATCATTCATGAACAGATTACACAAGTACATTATAATGATGGCCTTATTGGTTTTATTTACCCTTGTGTGCATCAATGGGGAAATTGGGGTTTTCCCCAAGCTTTTTCGATTCCATCACATGTTGAAAACCATACTTGAAGTCGAGCCTCAAGTCTTCTTCAGTGGTTTCCTATTGAAAAACATTTCCCTGCAATGCATAACACCATGAAAATTGCTTGTGATAAATCAATTATTTGTTCGCTACATTTAGAAAATTTTGGGCTACAAGTAATGATCGTTTGATTCTTACAATTCGTGCTCGTATTTTCTGATATCCACCTTGGCCCAGTTTGTGTTTCCAATGTTTATCTACTCTTTCCTTTGTCACTTTAGAGGTGTCAGGGAGCCTATGAAATGTTTCAAATATGTTAGATATCGCAACTTAAATATATTTAAAAGTAAAAAACAAATTGAACATTTTTCATTGAAAATATGATATGTGTCATACCTTCTTGAACCGAGTGGCCGATTCTTTCCTTGTTTTCTCAATGAATTATCCTTTGCATAATCCATGATCACCTTTCACTCCTTCTTTGGAACCAATGGAGGATTCAAATACTAGTAGGGTTAATTTGCAAATTGTCCCTAATATAATCTTCCCTGCCATATTTCAAATTAAAGCAAGCTGCTGCGGTGACACATTTTTTGTTTAAGGTATCACCAAACAAGCTGACCATGTGATTCATCAGATCATCTTTAAATTTTTTATTTTGGGCATTCCACCGTGTACGAATGATGGGCCCAAAAATATCCAACACCTTCTCATGCAGGTTCTTATAAAAAACATTATTTCCTGCAAAAACAAATATGATCATTAATTAAAATAATGCCGTCACGACGAGACGAGATGCTGCTAGTACCTCAAATAACGCTACAACCATTTGATAAATGGGTTATGGATTTTGTGGGACCCATCAATCCTCTAGGGAAACAAATAGGTTTGTGATATATCATCACTGCGACATACTACTTGACACGATGGGAAGAAGCAGCACATGTGACGGATTGTACAACTGCGATGACAGTCGGGTTCTTATTTGACAATGTGGTTACTCGATTTGGTTGTCCCAAGATACTGATGAGTGACCAAGGGATTCAATTTGTCAATCAGACGATTAGTGCAATGGCTGAGGAATTTTAGATATGGTAGAAGAAGAATACTCATATCACCCACAGGTGAATGGAGCAGTTGAAGCATTCAACAAGGTATTGGAACCTGCGCTAACGAAACTATGCAACACAAATCGCGATCATTAGGATCTAGAACTCCCTGCGATATTATGGGCCTATAGGATGACATGTAATATATTGATAGGAAAATTTCCATTCAATCTTGTTTATGGACAAGAAGTGGTAATGACAATGGAGTACATTGTTCCCAGCCTATGCATAGTAGCAACTACAAGCATGAGTGATGAAGGAGTAGTTGAATAATAGTTGATGCAGTTGTCATAGCTCAAGGAGGATTGGTTCATTGTAGGATTCCACCAGCAAGTAGAGAATGATAAACATAACGAATGGCATGACTATAATGTAAAATCAAAGTACTTACAGCGTGGATATATGGTTCTCCTATATGAAAACAATTTCTCGAAGCACCCATGTAAGCTACAGATTCATTGGTTAGGACCTTATGTTATTCATTTCATCACTGACGAAGGTGCAGTACAGCTACAACAATTAAACAAAACATTACTCCAGAAACTAGTAAATGGAAGTCGGCTAAATCCCTATCAGGATAACCAGATGTGGCACCATTACTGATAGTCGCGTAGGAAAAAAAATGAAAATTGAAAAGGAAAAAAAAATCACACCTAAGTGTGTCAACAGGAAAAGTGAATCATAGCAAAGTTTGGAGCTTGGGGATATCAGATGATGCGTGACATGGTAAAATTGGAAAATAAATGTAGCAATTAAAAATGACGGGCGATGGTGCAAGTGGGAAACATGCACATTTATGGATAAATCGAACCATTAGATTCACAGAATCAACGATGGATTTGGTCAATATTTGAGGGATTTGGAAATGATGGAAAAAATCATTCACACGGGAGAAAAAGAGGCCAAAAGAATTGACCATTAGGTATGGATTGAACCATTGTGAGAATTGTGAGGATGAATTAGAGCAAAGGAAAGTATAGGAGAGCAGCGACAAGTGAAGGAGAAGTAGAGAGGTAGCTATGGCACAAATAATTTGAAGCGACAACATGCAGGGATCACTGCTACATAGCGTATCGATAGTGGAAGAGAAGCTATAAATTCAAAATGTATTAACACAACCACCCAAAAATAAGAGGGGTGTGAATCGACCAACCTCTCTGACATGACAGATTAAATCAACTCGCAGTTCAACAAGGGTAGCCGAGCTAGAAGCTATCCCATCGACGACTAGAGGGGAAGACTCAACAGTGCGGAAAGGAACTACAGTAGATGATATCTCGGGGTATGTACCGCCTTGGAAGACAGGAGTGTCGGTGGTTCGAATCAACAAGAATCATAAGTATAGCATCAAGATTTCGGCAACATCGAAGGGAGGACATGTAACGATGAACATCGTTCCACGACTGCAGAAGCTGCAATACAATGATCATGACATTTTCGAATATCCATAATGCACAGAGGATACATATGAATATCGAGCACATTGCGACAAGGGTCCCATCAATAGAGAACCAACGCAATGGGAATTGGGGTTACAGCAGTCGGGGATGTTGGACATCATCCACATGCCGCATTTTGGGCGTTCAACAAATGTTAACACCTATGTGAAACAATTTCTATCATGCTTCCATGGTGAGTATCTATGGATGGATACAAATGTCCCTATCATGGTCGATCTGATATCACGGATCACTTGCTTGCCCAAGGCAGGGGTCGATCCGTCCTAATACTTTATAGGGAAGGACAATGACAAAAAATTGGCTGCGAGGATAAAGAAAAAGTACGATGTGACTCTGCGACAAGAGAACGTATGTCATTAGCACCATTAATGACAAAGGAGTTTGAATCGCAGCAAAGCTGCTGGCTATAAAAATTGTGGGAAAGAACAGGCCAAACCAGTGCACGTCGGGAGTTGTCGCATGTGTGGATAAATTCACAGTGGTATTTCAGATGAATGGGCCTCTACTTTTGTTGAACCAATCGTTGGAAGATGTCGTATTGGCGCAAGAGGGGAGAATACCATTCACCTACTCATGGTTGATGATACTAATTGCACTTGTGGGTTGGATGGAACCAAAGTATAATCAAGGAATGGATGTCGAAGCTGTTAAAACCTGTAGAGGATTGTGCAGGTACCAGAATCTATGGGCACTAAAAAACAAGGCGTGATAAACTGAAAACAATGTCAAGTTCTACTTGTAATTGGATACACTCCGGGAGGTGGCAAGAAAAGTCTCATGACTCACAAACGAGGCCACGACAAAGTATAGGAGGCTTTCACTGTTAGTAATAGGATTTCATTCTATCCACATCCAGGAAAGGCATGGCGTAGAGCATTGGTGGTTGAAAATGTAGTACATATTGACGGACGAAGAGTTGGATGCCATCATAAATGAATGGTCGCTAGAGTGGAAATTTTTGGTCAGCATTGATGAACTGTCGGACATGGAAGAGGGATTGCCACCATATATTCCAATCAAGTAGGAGGAGGAGAAGGATTTTGAAGAGGACTCGTAGAAGGAATCATCAACGACTTTGACAGACTCGAAGTTGGAGAAGCAACAAGAAGAGGCATGAACAAAGAGTTGGTTTGAACCAGGTGAGTGGATTAGCACCACAAATCTCTTAGACGATCAGGTAAGCAAGATATTGTATGCAATTACTATAATGAATAGTGAAATCCAAGCACAAGTAAAGAAACATGCCACAAAGTATTTCCAACAAGTAAAGGGGTTGTTGCAATCCCTAACAAATGTCGTATTAGAGACAAGGGTACCACAAGAAGATCCACTGCAAAGAGCAGCTAAGGTAAGTATTGATGATCCAGTGGATTATTCATCTTTAAAAAATCACACTGATCCAATATGGTACAAGGTTTATTAATCTATGGTTTTAACTCATATGCTAAACATTATATGCACGGCCGCGCACTTATCCCATGGTGCTCAGCTTATCGCATGCCGCGCAGTTACCCCATGGTGCGCAGCTTATCACATGCCGCGCAGCTACCCCATGGTGCGCAGCCTATTGCATGCTATGCAGTTACCCCATGGTGCGCAGCCTATGGCATGCTGCGCAGTTGTGGCATGGCCCGCGCAGCTTGAAAAACATCAAGTTAAACATCGAATGGTTCGAGGAGGTTACTCTTATGCTGCGACATTTGTATGCTGTGACAGCGGATCGGGTATATGGCGAAGGCCCCATATGCCACAAAATTTGTAACTTTTGTGATGGCATCAAATGGTTACGTTACGTGGCATAGTCCAATTGCAAGTCATTGCAACGTGTTGTGAGTCAGCACATGTGTGTGGAGTTGGTTGCAACGTTTCGGGAATATGGAACGTCGTGGTAACATAACACTTGGGCAGCGATTTGGTAGGATTGCATGGTTCAGTATAGCATATGGTTGTAATGATAATTAAGAAGATAACAGTTGTGGGCCGTTCCGTTCCTCTCGCAAAAATGATTAAATAGAGGATACTGGCCACAGTACAGGGGAGACGAGGAGACAGAGTGGAGAGACGCAGATTGTTTTGGAGCACAAAGCATCGTTTCTCTGTTATGAGAATCTTAGAGAGCTTTTGCTACGAAGTGTCCAGACGCTGTGCTGTAGAAGTTGATATTCTCTGTTACATTTTAGCTTTCTTTGTCTTTGAATGCTAATTGTAATTTCCAGAAGAGAGGTCTTCAAGACTTTGTACAACGTTCTGTCTATAGTTGCTGAAGTTGATTCCAGAACCATTTTTGTACCATTTTTAAGAGATTAATTGGATCGGTACCATTGGAGAGGGACCTAGAGACATAGCCCAGTGGAAGGGGTGAACTCCGTTATCAACTTCTGTTTGCGACTCTCTGTTTCTATGTTTTCTTCTTTATATCTGCTTACCAGTGTTGTTTTCCATTATGAGCACTTGATTTTTTGTTAATGTTGTTCCATTAGTTAACCTGTTGCATGCACTCTTTTACAACAAACTTTTAATGCACACAAGTTGAGGTCCGACGGATCATATTATGGTATCAGAGCTGGTTGACTACTTGTGCAAGTTTGTGAATGCTTACTAGGTTCAGGTTAAAGCGTGGTGAAGGAGAATTAATTGAAGGAGACCCTGAGATTGGCTCCAGGAGAACATTCTCAAGAACCATGTCTTCTCCACGAGGGGAAGAAGAAGGACATACAGAACGGGAAAAACTTGTTATTTTAGAAACTGAGTTTCTGGAGGCTTTTACGAGCATGAAAGCCATGATGGAAATTCTACTCGATGAGCGAGCAGAAAGGAAGAATAAAGAAGAAGGATCTTCATCCAAATATGTAGAAGTGAAGAAGGAAGAAAAGGGTAAAGGAGAAGGAGGTGATGGTAATCCTCCTGAAACTAATCAAACTTTCTCTTCTTCTCATACTTCTCATTCAAATAATGCAAGTCCTAATATGCCTTATTTCAAATTGGATGTGAAATTTGAATTACCAATTTATAATGGATATTTAGATGCTGAAAAGTTAGACAATTGGATCAAGCAGTTTGAAGTATATTGCAGGGTGCAGGGCATTACCGATGACCCTTCCAAAATTCAATTGGCCACTTTGAGAATGAGTGGAATGGCTCTTACTTGGTGGGAGAGCAATATTTAGCAAGATCTTTGAAAGAATGGTAAAATTATTTCAGTTTGGAATGAATTCATTGAAGTATTAAGGAAGCAATTTTATCCTTTAGGTCATATGCAACAATTAATAATGAGCTGGCAAACTTTTAGACAAGCTAAAGGACAAAGCATTTAGGAATATACTCATGAATTTAGGAAGAGGAATATTGCATTGAATGTTGCATTGGATACCCAGGAAACTCTTCTTAAGTACATTGGTGGCATGCATTCTTATTTGCGACATACATTGTTGATGTTTAACCCTAGTACCTTGGATGATGTATGTGTTCAAGATACACATTTAGAAGCTAGGGGTAAGCATGCTAATGATACTTTTGCGAAGAAATACTTTAATTTTGACAGCAAATCGAAAGGACAAAAGAAGACGGCTACTATTAAGAAAGAGGGTGAAAATCCTACATGTTCGCATTGTCAGAAGGGACATGATGTCTCTAAGTGTTGGAAAATTCATTCGGAGTTAAGGCCAAAGAAGTATGGAGGAAACAAAGATAACGACAAAGCAAAAGCTACTGTAGCAGTTATTCAGGACTTAGGATCTGACTCAGGTGATGAAACAAAGGTTACAGTTGTTGGAGTCCAGGGTAAGAATAAAGGTATCTCACTTCCCATTGATGCAAAATTAAGTTCTAGTGCAAGTACAAATCTGCCATCTACTTCTAAGCTAAATGATAAAGATAGAAGTGCACTGTTTCATGTTCGTGTCATTGCAAATCACACAAAGATTGATACATTGTTTGATAGTGGTTCACAAGTAAATTTGATATCAGAAGAAGTGGTTAAGAAATTGCATTTAGTTACTATGCCTCATGAAAAACCCTATCCTCTAGGTTGGGTTACTAATGATACACGATTGCAAGTTACAAAGAAATGTGTATTGAAGTTTGCCATTACTGAAAAGTTCATAGATGAGGTAGAACTAGATGTAGTACCACTTGACATTTGTGGAATTGTACTTGGGAGTCCATCTTTGTATGACCGGAAAATAGTCTTTTATAGAGAGCAGAATAAGTATCAGATGGTGTAGAATATATTGTATGAGCACATAAGATAAAGACCAATCTAGCAATAGTTTCTGCAGGACAAATGAAGAGGTTGGTAAATGCTAGTAAGAATTTTGTGTTAATGATGGTTAAGGTGAAAAATGATGAGGTCTCTAAATCTTTTGAAGGGTGTGACCCTAAGCATAAATCTGAACTAATTGAAATCATTTCTGAGTATGATGATTTGTTTCAAGATCCGAAGGGGTTACCACCAAAGAGAGAGATTTAGCATGAGATACATTTGCAGCAGGAAGTGCCACTCCCGAACATAGCCATGTACCGGATGTCTATGATGCAGAAATAGGAAATCAAGAAGCAGGTTCAGGAGCTGATTGAGAAGGGGGTCATCTGGCCAAGCACTTCTCCTTGTGGCTCTCCTATAGTCTTGGTTTCGAAGAAGGATGGGTCTTGGAGGATGTGCATCGACTATAGGGCCCTTAAAAAAAACACCATTAAAAACAAGTATCCTCTTCCTCGCATTGATGATTTGCTTGATTAGTTGAAACATGCAACTTACTTTACAAAATTAGATCTGCGTAGTGGGTATCATCAAATCCGTGTTGCTGAAAATGATGCTTGGAAAACAATGTTTAAAACAAAACAGGGTTTGTATGAATGGCTTGTGATGCCTTTTGGGCTCTGTAACGCACCTGCTACTTTCATGCGGGTCATGAATGATGTCTTTCGTTCATTCATTGATGATTTTGTAATTGTATATCTAGATGATATCATTGTGTTTAGCAAAACTTGGGAAGAACACATTGTACATATGAATACAGTTTTAGATGTACTAAGAAAGGAGAAGCTTTATGTAAAGATGTCCAAATGTGAATTTGCTAAAACTTCTTTAGTATATCTCGGCCATATTATTGGTGGAGGCCACCTGCGAGTGGACCCAGCCAAGGTTGTTGTCATTGTAAACTGGCCATGGCCTAATATCGTTATTGAACTCAGAAGTTTTTTGGGTGTGGTTCAGTATTGGAGGAAATTCATTTCTGGGTTTTCTTCCATTCCTACTCCTTTACATGCATTGAAAAGCATTAAAGAAATTTTCCAGTGGGGGGGAAAACATCAGAGAGCCTTCGACACTTTAAAGGAAAATATTAGCACTGCACCATGTTGAGCCTAGAATTGGCCCCTTTTTAACCATCCTCGATCACCTTTTCTTCCCCTGTCCTACACCATTTAGCAAGCTAATTAGACCTGTTGTCCTCACTTTATTCCCCAAACTGCCAAGGTATGACTGATCATTGCTTTATCTTATTAATGCTTATGATTGTGATAATTAAGGTTGTGTATCTCTCAATTGTGCTAACATGTTATGATTTATGAAGGTAGTTTGAGATAAGTGGATTGCAGGAAGATGGGGCTGAATAAGTCTTGAAAGGAGGGATAATCGCAGCTCAAGAGGATCCTCCGATCATCAATTAAGGAACGTGGTTCTAATGCAACATCTTAGACAGAGCTGTGACAAGGCAGCTATAACAGAATGCGCTACAATTGGAGATCTTTAGTACATGGCTGCGTGAGTATGATTGCGGTCAGAAGAGATTGCTACTCTTGGGTCAATTAACAGCTCTTCCGTATTTTCCATGTCTTTACCATGCCACGTTTGTAACAACTAGTGTTATTTAGGGCGCCTGAAGATCAGAGATCTTCATGGCTGTCCTTTGTAATAGGATCGGATGTTATAATCTGTATGTATAAATATGGGAAGCTGTCTCGAACCAAGGGGTTGGAAAATAGATAATTTATTCATTGTATTAGCAGTGGAAGCAACTTGTGTAATCTTTCTTTCTTTAATATAAGGAGTTACCTCTGGTTTAAGGGAGCTTCACGTTGTTCAGCCAACATCTTTGTGTGAAGGCTGGGCCCGCCTTCCACAGAGATTGCTAAGTTAATTTAGGACTTTTTAATTCAGTATTGTGTGGTGTCTTGTTGACTCTATTTCCTTTGTACACAGCTGTAGTAAGTGTGGATTTGCAGTATAATTGTGATTACATCTTATTGAGATCGGTAAGTGGTACAGAGTGACAGTCGACTGAGTAGGAAAATCTCTTTGTACAATTCATGTGGTAGTTGTACATAGCTTGTTCATCCTGGAGTTTTAAGTTGTTATCCCACGAATCCTTGCAATTTATCTTTCTTGTTACGATTGATTGATTTTCATTACTGCAATTCAATTCCTTAAAGTAGCTGAACTCAATCCTCTGCAATTGAATTCCTAGATTACTATTTGATTTATGTTTATGGCTTTCAAGAGTAATCAGATTGAATAGGCAATTTACTTGTTTTGGGATGTGAATAGGATTTCCTTTTTATCTGCAATTGTCATTTGAATCTTATATCATCTTTCTTCGATGCATGGTAGGAAGTAATTGAATTTGTAGTATCTAGAAGATGAATGGGATTACACAGATTCTTGGGATGGGCATAGTTGTTAGAGGATAAGAGTGTTCAATTACAGTGATTGTGTGTTTAAGCATATACTGTGCATTTATCCTTTGAAATAAAAGACTTTCTTGGGTTGACAATAAATCTTGTATGCTCTGTATGTTGGTAATAATCTACCTGCATATTGAGTGCTCAACGTTTTGGCGCCGTTGCCGGGGAAGGATAAAAATTAAACACTATCATTAGTTGCATCTGGTAATTGTTTCTAGTTAGTATTTTCTGTTCTTTTTGCTGAAATGATTTGGGTTTTATGAATACGAGGAGGGTAAAACGTGATCAACTCCCAACTCCCAAAACCCCACAAAATACTAACAGTGTAGGTGGCTTGGGCCGCGGTCGAGGACCACCATTGGGCAGAAGGACATTCATTGACGATCTTGTTGACAGAACTGATTCATCCACTAGGGCTCGCTATCAAGAAACTCCTATCAGAAGAAATCTTGCCGATCCTGGGGCGCCAGCGTGAGGGTCCACGGTGGAGAATACACGAGCAGATGCGACTTCCTCTAATATCCCTGCGGAAGAGGACACAGCTGTTACAACTGGGCCTGCTAGTAGGGGTCCGATCTACCACATCTATGGGAAGGTTGTAACTAAAGAAGAGTGGACGCAGTTCCACCAAAATATTACTGATCAGTGGAAGAGAAAGGAAAAGAAAGAAGAAAAGAACGAGGAACAGAGGAAGAGTGAAGAGAAAAACAAGGAACAGAGCGTCGGAACGAACGAAGAGGAGGAAACAGAAGAAGAGATGAGTAACAGACACGAGTCCGATGAGGAAGAGGCAGTGGGGAAAATTATCATCATGAGAATCATTCCCTTCCTGAAGGAACGATGGCTACACTGCAATTTCCAATTCAGCAGCCAACGGGGGCAGACCCTATGAAAAATATCTCACCATCGGTGTTGCCTCGCTTCCACGGGAAGGTGGCAGAAGATCCAGAGGAATTCATTTTTGAATTCGATATTCTCTGCCGCAGCTTTGATTATGTCATCGATGCACAAAAGCTAAAACTTTTACCTGCCACCCTGAAGGACAACGCATTACGCTGGTTCATGAGCCTTGGGGGAGGAATTGTTGCTAATTGGGATAAAATGAAACAGGTGTTCCTGGAAAAATATCAAGAATATTGCAACCCCAAGGACAAAAGAGAGGAATTATTCAAAATGGTGCAGAAGGAGGGAAAGTCTGGAGGATTTTGTGGAAAGGCTACTGTACAATGTGCAGAGAGCCGGGCAGACGAACATGGGGTTGGACGTGCTCAAGATAATATTGCTTCGAGGGATCAGGGATGATTGTCTAGACATGTTAAACCTGCTAGGAAAGGGAGATATCTCCAAAGAACCTTTTGGAAAGATTGTGGAACTATGTAAGAGATACTCCAGGGGGTCTTCTAGGAACAATAAGCGGGATAAACGGGATAAGCTAGAATGTGATGTCTTCGACAGAACTCAGAAGTCATCCAATGGGGGAGATACCCGTGCAGATATAGGCAATCTCCTTGAAAATTTTAAGACAAAGATGATGAGCTCCATCTCCTCGGAGATCGATGTCCTGAAGGCAAAACAAAAACAGGCTGTGGAGGATCTCACACTAGGTGTGTTCTACCCCCGATGTAGAAAGAATCATCCGCTAAGAGAATGCCCGCTTGATAAAGTAGAAGTATGTCAGCTGTGCAAGCTGAACCACGACATGAAAGAATGTCCCTCACTTCCCCAAGTGAAGGCTGTTCTGCAGGCATCAACTCCAGAAGTGGAATCGGCCTATTTCATTGCATAGAAGAAACCTTGGCAGCCTCGAAATCAAGGTATGCCTCTAGACTTGTTTTCATTTTTGAATAATATGAGCAATTGGAATAACATGCAAAATGTGAATACACAATTCCCTTCAAATTATGCTCTGTGGAATCCTTCCCAACCTGCAATGCAAAATTACAACTCATGGAGTCCCTGGACACAGCCACCACGTCAACCTACATCGTGGTCTCCTGGATGGAGGAATTTCCACCTCGAGAACCAGTTTCCTCAACCACCTCCACCACAACAGTCACCATATTCTCCTCAATACCCTCAATTCCCTCAATATCCTCAATACCCACCTCACCATTCGCAGCTGCAACTGTAGAACAACTCTGTCCCTAATATACCAATATGACCTCAGCTACCTGCCTAACCTAATCCTAACCCGAATAATAAAACAGTCCATTAGTTGGAGACTGTCAACATGTTGGCCTACTCCCTTTCCCCTGTACCTTGTAACGACATTCGTTTATGATCTGGGAAAATAGTAGAACCCATAATTACAGAATATGCTCCACCTTCTATGCATAAAGAAGGAAGGAGTTCACAGCATCCATCCGATACAGTTCCTATCATTGAAGATGCTGAACATCCCTTAGATGGGATGGTTGAAACATCAAATGATAAATCTGACAATACGCAGCCTACCCAGCTGATAAGGCAACCACCATACCCTGAGAGACTAATGCTACCAAGAATAGGGGGGCAACCTCAGTTTAACCTCCTAAGAGAGTTAAAGAATCTATATGTTAAGATCCCCCTTCTTCAAGCTCTTCAAGATGTACCTATTTATGCTAGAACCGTTCGGGACCTGTGCACTAAGAAACTAGGAAGGAAACCCAGAGATCCTCCCACTGTTCACGTCATAGGAAATTTATCTGCCTTGATAACAAGAAAAACCCCTGTGACTAAGTATGACGACCTTGGCAATCCTACTGTTACTGTACAGATCGGACAGACACAGATACCCAACGTGCTAGTCGATTTAGGAGCAGCGATCAATGTCATAACCATGGAGACTGTAAAGAAGCTTGGGCTCACTAATCTTAGACCGACCCCCACCATTTTAGAATTGGCAAACAGATCCACCATTAGACCCAAAGGGATTCTGGATGACCTTGTCATCTCAGTCGATTCATGGGAGTACCCTACAGAATTTTTGGTATTACAACCAAAATCGCAGCTGGGAGGACACCCATTGATCCTGGGGAGGCCTTGGTTGGCCACAGCCGATGCTTGCATCAGCTGTCGATCAGGGTCCATGACTATATCTGATGGTACAGAGACTAAAAGCCTCACCCTTTATCCTCCAGCTCGGCCAAGTCTAGAGGCTGAAACTTCCCTTTGGATAGAACAGGAGGAGGAGGAGGAGGATGTTCAGCCACTACTAACTATAGTGAAGGCCTTAACTTTTAAAAACGAAACAGAAGACGATGCTATTAGTAATTTTATTAGTGAACCCACTTTAGTCGATAGAGAGGTCTATCAAATCCTGAACATCACCTTGGGCAAGGAAGAACAAGAAAATCTTACGGAAGAAGCACTAGTTGGTGACACAAACATAATCCCAGTTTTGAAAAATTCAAAAAGTATTCCTATTGAGGTAGAGCCTGGAAGAAATTTGAATATCAATCCTAGTCTCTCCTTAGAGGAACAGAAGCACCTGATCAGTCTCTTGAAAGAACACAAGGGGGAATTTGCCTGGGAGTATACAGACATGAAGGGTATTCCTTCTAATCTGTGCACCCATCATATTTATATTAAAAGTGACTTCCGACCTGTGTGTCGACCCCAACGACGCATGAACCCTAATCTGAGGGATATAGTGAAGGAAGAAATCCAGAAACTTTTGGAAGCAGGATTTATATATCCTATTTTGGATAGTGAGTGGGTTTCCCCACTCGTAATTGTGCCCAAGAAAAATGGTAAATGGAGGGTCTGTGTTGATTATAGGGAACTGAACAAAGCCACCCAAAAGGATCATTTCCCTTTGCCCTTTATTGACCAAGTACTTGATACCCTATCAGGGAAGAAGTTCTTCTCCTTCCTAGATGGGGTCAGCGGGTACAACCAAATTAAGATTGCTCCTGAGGACCAGGATAAGACCACCTTCACTTGTCCCTGGGGAACGTTTGCCTACAGAGTGCTTCCCTTTGGTTTATGTAACGCACCGACAATGTTTCAAAGAGCTGTAATTGGCATATTCTTTGAATTAGTTAATGATAATATGGAAATATTTATGGACGATTTTACTCCCTATGGCAAGGATTTTGAGGAAGCGTTGGAAAATTTAAAGAAGGTTTTAGTTTGCTGTGAACAGACTCAGCTCTCATTAAGCACCGAAAAGTGCCATATGATGATGAGTGAGGGAGTGGTATTAGGGAATTTCATCTCTGCCAATGGAATTCAGGTGGACCCTTCAAAAATCAAGGTGATAAAAAATCTACCTACCCCTTCAACTCAGAAAGAGGTGCGAAGTTTTCTGGAACATGCTGGATATTACCGAAGGTTTATATAAAACTTCTCCAAACTTGCTTCTCCTTTGTTTTCTTTGTTAACGAAGGATGCACAGTTTGTGTGGAGTGAAGCATGCCAGACAGCGTTTGATAAGCTTAAGGAAAAACTGTCCACGGCTCCTATCCCAAGGGGACCTAATTGGACCCTACCCTTCCATATTTCTTCAGATGCCTCTGATACCGCCATTGGAGCAGTATTAGGACAGCAGGATGGTCAAGTACCTTATGCCATCTATTATGTTAGTAAAAACTTAGCCCCTGCTAAAATTAATTATACTGTTACCGAGAAAGAATTCCTAGCTATTGTCTACTCCATCAATAAATTTCGACATTACATTACTGGGTATCCTACATTTGTGCACACTGACCACTTTGCCATTAAATACTTAATGAACAAACCTGTCACCAATGCCAGAGTGACCAGGTGGCTCTTGTTATTGCAGGAATTTGATATTACCATTATAGATAAACTTGGGAAAGAAAATGTTGTTGCTGATTTTTTATCTCGTTTCACTAACAGTGATGACAGTTTGCCTGTTGAGGACTCTTTTCCAGATGAACATCTATTTGCACTTTTAGCTCATTCCCCCTGGTATGCAAACGTTGCTAATTATTTGGTCGTAGGAAAGCTCCCGCCACATATGTCTAAACGAGAAAAGAGAAAAATCATCCAGCAAAGTGCCATGTATTGTTGGCTCAACGGTCATCTCTTCTACACAGGGCTCGATCTTGAGATTAGGAGATGTGTAAGGGAAGATGAGATCTTTCACATACTGAGAGCCTATCATGATGAACCTTGTGGGGGACACTTTGTAGACAAAAGAACAGGGCATAAAGCACTGCGGATGGGATACTATTGGCCGACTCTTTTCAGGGATGCCAAAAAGGTATGTTCAGTCCTGTCACAGCTGCCAAAGGATGGGCCAGCCCAATAAAATAGATCAGATGCCTCTACAACCTCAAGTAGTAGTTGAACCATTTGATAGATGGGCACTGGATTTTGTTGGCCCTATCAGCCCTCCTTCCAGACAGAAAGTTTACATTCTGGTTTGTACTGATTATATGACCAAGTGGGTAGAGGCTATAGCTTTGGCTAAGGCTAACGACCAGGTGGTGATTGATTTTCTGTACAGCGAGATCTTTACCCGCTTTGGGGTACCGAAGGAAGTAGTTACCAATGGGGGACCGCAATTCATGTCACACCAATTTGAATCCTTGCTCTGGAAGTATCATGTGCAGCATAGAGTGGCTTCACCTTATCACCCCCAGGCCAATGGCCAGGTGGAGAGTACCAATAAAGTTATTCAAGCCATCCTTACTAAAACAGTTAAGAGCCATCGAAAGGATTGGGCTGACAGGCTTTCGGAAGCACTGTGGGCATATCGCACAACTTGGTGCAACACCACAGGTTTCTCTCCTTATGATTTAGTGTATGGAAAGAGTGCCATCTTTCCAATTGAGTTTGAAATCAAAACCCTGAAGACAACCACCGAAATGATTCTGGATGTAACAGAAGCCTAGAAGAGAAGATTGAATCAACTAAACGAATTGGATGAGAAGCGATTAGCTGCAGTGGACCAGACTATGTTGCTTCAGCAACAGAGATCCAAATGGCATGACCGATTTACTAAAAAAAAATTCTTCTGCGAGGGAGACTGGGCGTTACTATATGACTCCAGGTTCAAAAGGGATTTTAAAGGTAAATTACGTACAAGGTGGTTAGGTCCATACTTGGTTGACAGGGTCTTTGACAATGGTACCGTCCGTCTGGTGACCATTGATGAAAACCGCATACCATTATTTGCTAATGGCCACAGACTGCGACTGTATCATAAGCCTATTTGGAAAGATGCATTCATTTCGCAAATTGTTGCCGATCCAGATTATCAGCTGGCACCAGGGCAGGAACTTCTCCCTGCCTTTGCCAATCCTTAAACTGTAAATCACATTTGAATTATTGTACATAAATAATTTTTTTTCTACTGCATCGTACATTGTTTTCTTCCCTTTGCATTTGATCTTCTCGTTTGTTGTTGTTTTTCAAAAAAAAAAATTGCAGGGAAGTGCCAAGGGGATTACCAGATTGGGCCTGTCGAGTGGGAGTCGTTTTCCTATGCCTTCCTGTGCTGCCTTTCCTTTTCCTTAAAATAAATTTCCAGCCGGCCGTAAAACTCATTTCCCGGCGGCTGCGACATATTTCCCGGAGGCTGCGACATCTTTCCCGGCGGCCGCAAACCTTTTCCTGGCAGCCATGATCCTTTCCCGATGACTGGAAAAATCCTTTTTCCGGCAACCGTGAACCATTTCTCGGCGGCTGCGACATATTTCTCGGTGGCCGCAAACCTTTTCCTGGCAGCCGTGATCTTTCCCGATGACCGGAAAAATCCTTTTTTTGGCAACCGTGAAGCATTTCCCGGTGGCTGCGACATCTTTCCCAGTGGCCGCAAACCTTTTCCCGGCAGCCGTGATCTTTCCCCGATGACCGAAAAATCCTTTTTTCGGCAGCTGTGAACCATTTCCCGGCAGCTACAACATATTTTCCAATGGCTGTAAAAACTTTTCCTGGTAGCCGTGATTTTTCCCGATGCCGCAAATTCTTTTCTCGACGGCCGTGAATCTTTCTTGGTGGCTGCAACATCTTTTTCGTCAGCCGCAATATCATTCCTAGCAACTGCAATTCTGCTCTATTTGGCGGATATCTCCAGCATTAAAGATCTTTTTTTAAAACTTGCAGTGGTAACTCCTGTGTTAACGAAAAAATTTGCTTCAACCTGCTCGAGATGGCCCTGATTCATCCTACTCATGCCGACGAACTGGGCCATACGATGACAGCCTTGTTCATAATTCCGACCCCGGGGATGCGATGGTTTATGTTTCATTGGAGGAAGGAATTATTGCATTATCCTGGTCATCATGATCAAATTAATGTCCGCGCATGAGTTCAGCTTCGCGACGTCAACAACCGCACGTTCCACCATGCTCCGTAGGATATCCGATGCACAGTCTCACGAGGTATGGCTTTGATTTATCACGTGATTAAGTGTTGATATGATTTAACGATATCAGTCGTACCTTTATTCATATCACCATTATGGCCTAATTAACCCTTTCCCTCGTGCGACTTAAACACTAATAACCGCCACCTTCCCCAATTCGGAATAAAATTTCGAACGTTTTTTCGTGCTGAACTTTCCAAATTTGCCCATTTTCTCAACATCTTCGCTCAGCGATTCGTGCATTCTCTGCACTGCAACCTCCATTCTCGGACTCTGTAATCCGTGAAGTAGCAACCTCAGTCTACAGCCAGGATCATGGGGATTCCAGCTCGTCATGAACCTTTGAATTCACAGGAACTCAGAAAAAATCCTGCAGTTTTTGCCATCTTTCAAGCCGCCAGCTGGATCGAATTTTTTGAGCGACTAGACGAATTCAATCGGGAAGCAGCTTTGCAATTTGATTTAAACCTCACAGAAACTCACTTCGAGGTGTGGGGGCTGCGCATAGAAGTCTCCGAGGCCATTATATCCGAGGTTACTTCCATCCCACAGGTGGGAAGGGCATGGTTTGGACGACGAGTCCCCACGGCAACTGCACGGGAAGCATTTTTAGTAGAGGGGGAGCAACTTCAATCATCAAGAAGAGGGATCGCACTGCACTCATTGCCGCGACCATGGGACCAGGTGGTTATCTTTCTCAAGAAATACATCACTTGTGAAGGTAGGTACCAAACTGTTTATAATTCTAAACTACCTTTACTTTCTCATCTCCGCCATGGCACTTTAATGAACATTCCATACTATCTGCTTCATGATTTGCGTCATATGGTGGCATTCGTCCAAGCTGCTAAGCATCCATTTGCCTCCCTGACCCACCATGGTATTATCAAATTAATAATTTTAAGAACCCTTTCCCAGCATAATATAACCTGGGAACAATTCACAGCTCGAGATCAGGAACCCGCTCCCTTGTCGGGTGTCCCAAGGGAACAGGAACAGGTTCAACCACAGTAGGAGGACCGGAGTCCCTCCAATATAGTTGGGGGGAGGGATGAAACTGCATCAGAAGAAGAGCAACTGGGGGCACAAGCAGGGCAATTGGGGGAGGGTGTAGATAAAAACCTTGTGCAAAACCCAGGCAACAAGGTAGCTCTGACAGTAGAAGGTGAAATTGGAGCAGCACTAAATGCTGCGACAATTGAACCTGAAGGTGACAAAGCCAGGGAAATAGAAGAAAATATTGAGCTAGTAACCATTGAATCCTCACCTGAGTGGAGAGGAGGAACTTTAATTGTGGAAGAACAGCTTGAGGAGCAAGAAAACATCCCTTCGACCTCAGCTGTGAATCCCGATATCTCAGCTCCACAAAAGAAAACACCACAAAGGAGAAGAAAGAGATCAATCAATGAACTTAGCATAACCCCACCAATAAGGAGGAAAATAACTAAATCAGCTGCAGCAGCAGAGTCAGCCAAAAAAAAATGGGCAACCCTAGAGGCATAGATGGGGTTCCCGATCCTTGTACCGAGGCCAATGGATGCTCCACAAAGGCCAGTCGAGGAAGAACCCGGAATTGAAGGACTTCTGGTTGAGAACACACTATTAAAAGAGGAAGTCCAAGTACTTCGAAGGGAATTGGAAACATGGAAGGAAACCTGCAGAAAACAAGGTGAAAGGAAAATGTATACATTGGTGGAGGCCGCAGAGCAACTGGAGGAATCGAACTCTACCGATCCTGGAGAGGAAGATGAGCGAGTAATCTGTCCCAACTGTGGGGAAATATTCAAGGAGGCAGGCCACAAGATTATAATTTGCACCTGTACAGCACAACAGTCCACGCACACAATGGAGGAAGCTGCAGAAAAAGAAGATGCTGTCACACAAGAACCAGCATCTTTAACCATCCATGCTGAAGTTGCCACCAATCCTGTGACAGAGGAGCTAAAGGATGAAATCATGTATGATGATGGGGACAGAGATTGCACTGTAACCCCAGAATTCTCCCATGACATAGATATTATAGAGGCTGAGCCACAAAGGCAAGACATTGATGAATTTGAACAGGGTGCTGTAACACAAGAACTAGCATCCCTGAGTATACTTGTCCAATTGGCCGAGCAAATGGGAGAAGACCGGGGATGGAGGACACTCTGGAGCTTAATGAAGAACTTTGCACAGCAACCCCAGAATGTTCCCAGGATATAGAGCTCATAGGAGAATAATTGCAACAACAGGAGGATGAAGGGATAAGCCAGGATGTTGCTACACAAGAACCAACATCCTTGGAGGTTGCAGCAAGGACTCCAGAATTGCAATTAGAAGATAACCCTGGAATGGATATCATGCCCGATATACATTGGAGCGAGGATGAATAGGTACAGACACAATCCTCAGGTGACACTGAAATCCTTGAGGAGGAGCTGCACACTGAGGAAGATATCCAATCTCAGTGGTAGAAGGACAAGGAAGACACTGTTACACAAGAACCAGTGTCTCTAGAAGCAATGAATGAAGCCGTTGAAGAGATTCTAAGGGATGTTGCTGTCACACAAGAACCAGCAACTCTTGAATCAAATTTGGAAATGCAGGTTACCCAAGAAAAATACACTGTTACACAAGAACCAATGTCTCTTGGAATGGTGGACGTGGCTGTTGAAGAAAATCCAGGAGGAGTCGTTGTCACACAAGAACCAGCAACTCTTGAACCAAATTCAGAAATGCAGGGTCTCCAAGAGGAAGACACTGTTACACAAGAACCAGTGTCTCCAGAAGCAATGGATGTAGCTAATGAGGAGAATCCAAGGGAAGTTGCTGCCACACAAGAATTAGCAACGCTTGAACCAAATTCAGAAATGCAGGGTCCCCAAGAAGAAGACACTGTCACACAAGAACCAGTGTCTCCAGAAGCAATGGATGTAGATGCTGAAGAGAGTCCAAAGGAATTTGCTGTAAGACAAGAACCAACAACTCTCATAGTAAACTTAGATGTGTTAGGAGACATTGTCCCACAAGAACTAGTGCTTCTACCCCTTAGAAATATCATTGACTTGGACTCAGATCAAGAAGAGCATCATAAAAAGGAAATCTTGAACCTGGCAGCAGAAGTCTCAACTCTGAGAATGGAAATGACTAAATGGAAAATTCAGGTGGAGGAGTACCAAAAAGGGATGATTTCTCTTAGCGAGCATAGGAAAAACATCAGGGGATTGGAAGAGAATTGGGCAGAAGAACGTATGTCCCACCGAGTTCGAGAAGAAGAGCTGCAGAGCAAATTGAGAGAATTGAAAAAGTTCCAATCCATGCAGCAGGAGAAGGAGCAGATGTATGCTCTCTCTCAAGAATTCATGGGCACCAGGAAGCCTTCTTCCTCTTATCCAGTATTCCTATTTGAACAATTTGTCTGGTTTAAATTGAAGGCTGTACAGGAAGGGAGTTCGTTCGAAATCACAACCTCAGTAAAGTTCTTGGAGACATTCTTTGGAAGCAATTTTGAGGAGCAGAATTTGCTATGTGAACTTTACTTGCATGAGATGGCTTTCCCTCTGGACCGCCACTCAAATCCTGTTCCATTTGCAGGGGATGTTCAGCTAAGAGCTTTTGCCTCTTTTGTGAACAATCACGCTCAGTGGGAAAGGTCTTTTCAAACCTTTTCTCATAATGAAGCTCACACTAACCTGTGGATTCGGAGTGAGCCCCAGAGTCTTGGTATTCTTTTGGCTCAGTACAGAGATTTCCTTTCACGTCCTCCCCAAGCACAGCATATAATGAGACTGCAAGAAGAGGTGATTTCCACTTGCACCAACTACATTTCCAGACACCAGCAGGTAGCATTGGAAGGGAGTAAGCACAGATGGTAGGCTGCCTCCTCTGCACTCAGAAGCCGAGATCCCTACTGTTTCAAGAATTTCAAGCAGGCACTTTCTAGAGTCAAAGGCTATGTGGGAAGTATGAGAGAGTGTGGGATTAATTGGTTGGGCTTGAAATTTAAATTCCCTCTCATTTGGTGGCCAGCAAAACCGTATAACGTGGATTTTTCCTTAACTAGGGCAGAGGAGCAGCGATGCTGGAAGTATTGAGTTACTCACAGAGGATTTTTAAAGAAATATGAGGTGCCTGAGTTTCCCTACAATTTTTCCTCCCTCCATGAACAGAGCTCAGTATAGGACTCAGACTCCGAATGATGCAGGTTGTTGCATGGGGACATGCAACAGGATAGTTGGGGGGAGATGTTGAGCCTAGAATTGGCCCCTTTTTAACCATCCTCGATCACCTTTTCTTCCCCTGTCCTACACCATTCAGCAAGCTAATTAGACTTGTTGTCCTCACTTTATTCCCCAAACTGCCAAGGTATGACTGATCATTGCTTTATCTTATTAATGTTTATGATTGTGATAATTAAGGCTGTGTATCTCTCAATTGT
Organism: Pseudotsuga menziesii; assembly: GCA_001517045.1. Lineage (NCBI taxonomy): Eukaryota > Viridiplantae > Streptophyta > Pinopsida > Pinales > Pinaceae > Pseudotsuga > Pseudotsuga menziesii. The sequence continues at coordinate 98,567 of LPNX011173341.1, forward strand.
GCTAACATGTTATGATTTATGAAGGTAGTTTGAGATAAGTGGACTACAGGAAGATGGGGCTGAATAAGTCTTGAAAGGAGGGATAATCGCCGCTCAAGAGGATCCTTCGATCATCAATTAATGCACGTGGTTCTAATGCAACATCTTAGACAGAGCTGTGACAAGGCAGCTGTAACAGAATGCGCTACAATTGGAGATCTTTAGTACATGGCTGTGCGAGTATGATTGCGGTCAGAAGAGATTGCTACTCTTGGGTCAATTAACAGCTCTTCCGTATTTTCCATGTCTTTACCATGCCACGTTTGTAACAACTAGTGTTATTTACGGCGCCTAAAGATCAGAGATCTTCATGGCTGCCCTTTGTAATAGGATCGGATGTTATAATCTGTATGTATAAATATGGGAAGCTGTCTCGACCCAGGGGGTTGGAAAACAGATAATTTATTCATTGTATTAGCAGTGGAAGCAACTTGTGTAATCTTTCTTTCTTTAATATAAGGAGTTACCTCTGGTTTAAGGGAGCTTCACGTTGTTCAGCCGGCATCTCTGTGTGAAGGCTGGGCCCGCCTTCCACAGAGATTGTTGACTTAATTTAGGACTTTTTAATTCAGTATTGTGTGGTGTCTTGTTGACTCTATTTCCTTTGTACGCAGCTGTAGTAAGTGTGAATTTGCAGTATAATTGTGATTACATCTTCTTGAGATCGGTATGTGGTACAGAGTGACAGTCGACTGAGTAGGAAACTCTCTTTGTGCAATTCATGTGGTAGTTGTACACAGCTTGTTCATCCTGGAGTTTTAAGTTGTTATCCCACGAATCCTTGCAATTTATCTTTCCTGTTACGATTGATTGATTTTCATTACTGCAATTCAATTCCTTAAAGTAGCTGAACTCAATCCTCTGCAATTGAATTCCTAGATTACTATTTGATTTATGTTTATGGCTTTCAAGAGTAATCAGATTGAATAGGCAATTTACTTGTTTTGGGATGTGAATAGGATTTCCTTTTTATCTGCAATTGTCATTTGAATCTTATATCATCTTTCTTCGATGCATGGTAGGAAGTAATTGAATTAGTAGTATATAGAAGATGAATGGGATTACACAGATTCTTGGGATGGGAATAGTTGTTAGAGGATAAGAGTGTTCAATTACAGTGATTGTGTGTTTAGGCATATACTGTGCATTTATCCTTTGAAATAAAAGACTTTCTCGGGTTGACAATAAATCTCGTATGCTCTGTATGTTGGTAATAATCTACCTGCATATTGAGTGCTCGACACACCAGTTCTGACATTGCCATATTTGCAGCAGCCATTTGAGATCGAAACGGATGCCAGTGGGTTTTCCATGGGAGCCGTTTTGATGCAAGGGAGAAAGCCAGTTTGTTACCATTCAGAAATGTTCTCTACTACGGTGAGTAACTATCCGACCTATGACAAAGAGTTGTATGCTTTAGTACAGAGTGTGAAGAAGTGGAAACATTATATCATGGGAAAAGAAACAGTCATACATAATGATTATCAGCCACTTCCATATTTACAATCTCAGACTAAAATACAACAAAGTAGGCATTTGAGATGGATGGGATTCTTACAACAGTTTCATCTCATAATTTAAGTACAAAAAGGGAATTCATAATAAGGTAGTAGACATGTTATCAAGGCCTCCTACAAATGCTTCAATCATTCTTCAAAACAGTTCATTAACACATGAAAGTTATATTGAACAGTATGCAAAAGATAAGATTTTAAGAAAGTATATCCATCACTAATACATGGTAATCAGGAAGAGAACTATTATGTGCATAATCAACTTTTGTATCATCTTGGTAAACTCTGTATTCTAGAGAAAGAGGGAGTGCATGTGATTTGAGAGGCACATAGTTCATTGATTGCAGGACATTTTGGTGTAAGTAAAACATTGTCTGTATTGCAGAATCATTGTTATTGGCCTCAGATGCAGGAAACTGTAGCTAAATATATAAGAGGTTTTGTTATGTGTGCAACAAGTAAGCCTAGCAATAGGAAATTGGGGTTGTACACACCTCTTCCAGTTTCTTCTCGTCCTTGGGAAAGCATTTCCATGGACTTTGTAGGGGGACTACCTATGTCTAGAAAAGGGCATGATTACCTATATGTTGTTGTGGATAGATTCAGCAAAATGTGTATCTTAATGCCATGTAACAAACAGATCACTGCTGAATGAACAACTCATCTATTCTTTCAGAATATTTGGGTACGTTTTGGGCTACCCATGTCTATTATATCTGATCGATATTCCTGGTTCTTGGAATAATTTTGGTCAACTTTATGGGAGCTTATGGATACTAAACTAAAGAAAAGTACAGCTTTTCATCCACAGACCGATGGGAAAACAGAGGTAGTAAATAGAACAGTGGCTCAACTGCTCAGAGGATATTGTAGTAAACATCCTAGACTTTGGGATGAGCAGTTGTAGTATATACATCATGCTTACAATCATGCAGTTCATTCTTCCACGAAAAAATCTCCTTTTGAAACTTGTTTTGGTTATCTGCCAAAAACACCGATGGATTTCTCTTTTGGCAAAGATGCAGTGGATGGACATCATGATGCAGATAAATCTTTAAAGTTCATTCAGAGAATCCAAGCAATGTAGCAGGTATTTCAAGAATAGTTGGAGAAGAGCCAGGCCAAGTACAAAGCCAGGCATGACAAGCATCGAGTTGATCATCAATTTCAGGTTGGTGACAGAGTTTGGTTACATATCACCAAAGAAAGAATGAAAGGTGAAGGAAAAAAGCTTAAACCTATCAGGTATGGTCCTTTTGAGATCTTGGAAAAGATCAGTACTAATGCTTTTCGCTTGAATTTACCTCCATACATGCACATTTATTCAGTTATCAATGTTGAGAATCTTAAACTATATGAACCTCGTATGATCATGGATGAGGAAATTAACATACAGATTTCTTCAGTTAATGATTTGGCACCTCAGTACATGAAAGAGTTGCAGGATGATGTTATCCTTGACAGAAATGTAAGAACTTCACGAAGGGGGAATGCTGAGTACCTTCGAGTGGGGATTAAAGGCATGCATCCTAGAAAAGCTAGATGGATGGAGATTGGAAAAGTGAGGGAGCTGTACCCTCACTTACTTGCAGAATAATTCAATATTTTGATCCAAAAGCTCTTCAATGGGGAGGAATGATCCGGTGGATTATTCATCATTAAAAAATCACACTGATCCAATATGGTACAAGGTTTATTAATCTATGGTTTTAACTCATATGCTAAACATTATATGCACGGCCGCACATTTATCCCATGGTGCGCAGCTTATCGCATGCCGCGCAGTTACCCCATGGTGCGCAACTTATCGCATGCCACAGAGCTACCCCATGGTGCGCAGCCTATTGCATGCCGCGTAGTTACCCCATGGTGCACAGCCTATCGCATGCCGCGCAGTTGTGGCATGGGCTGCGCAGCTTTTGAACCGTTAAGTTGAACATCGAATGGTTCAAGAAGGTTACTCTTATGCTGCGACAGCGGATCGGGTATATGGTGAAGGCCCCATATGCCACAACATTTGTAACTTTTGTGATGGCATCAAACGGTTAAGTTATGTGGCATAGTCCAGTTGCAAGTCATTGCAACGTGTTGTGAGTCAGCACATGTGCGTGGAGTTGGTTGCAACGTTTCGGGAATATGGAACGTTGTGGTAACATAATGCTTGGGCAGCGATTTGGTAGGATTGCATGGTTCAGTATAGCATATGGTTGTAACGATAATCAAGAAGATAACAGATGTGGGCCGTTACGTTCCTCTCGCAAAAATGCTTCAATAGAGGATACTGGCCACAGTAGAGGGGAGATGAGGAGACAGAGTGGAGAGACGCAGATTGTTTTGGAGCGCAAAGCATCATTTCTCTATTATGAGAAGCTTAGAGAGCTTTTGCTGCGAAGTGTCCAGACGCCGTGCTGTAGAAGTCGATATTCTCTGTTACATTTTAGCTTTCTTTGTCTTTGAATGCTAATTGTAATTTCTAGAAGAGAGGTCTTCAAGACTTTGTACATCATTCTGTCTATAGTTGCTGAAGTTGATTCCAGAACCATTTTTGTACCATTTTTAAGAGATTAATTGGATCAGTACCCATTGGAGAGGGTCCCGGAAACGTATCCCAGTGGAGGGGGTGAACTCTGTTATCAACTTCTGTTTGCGACTCTCTGTTTCTGTGTTTTCTTCTTTATATCTTCTTACCAGTGTTGTTTTCCATTCTGAGCATTTGATTTTCTGTTAATGCTATTCCATTAGTTAATCTGTTGCACGCATTCTTTTACAACAAACTTTTAATGCGCACAAGTTGAGGTCCGATGGATCAATTGACAAGAAAGTGCAGATGATCAAGATTTCTTCACCAGTAATTACAACAGGGGATGAAGATGCTGACGCCACTTTGTACTAATTCGACTTGATCGAACTCAACATTAATGATCTTTTGATGCATATGGTGACCCGACTCCAGAATGAAGTGAGTCAAGAGATACGAGATCATGAGGTGATAGTGCATGATCAATTGGTCAAGTATCGAGAGCAAGAAACAAAGGCGGAAGCATAGATTCAACAAACGAATACAGAGCAAGAGGTAGTGGTGAATGAAAATACCAATTCTTTTGATGACAAATAGGGATTGGAGAGAGAAATATTGGTCGCATGCGAAGAGATTCTAGACATTATCCTGGATATGTTCGTCGAAGAAAAAGTGGTGTGACTGGGAAAACTAGTCGTCAACCTAAGAAAAGAGAACGAGGGTTTTCAATCATGAGAAGTACCAAGAACAATGCCAAAGAAAATCATAGAAAAAAGAGTATTCATTGAGGATATCACAACAGAACTTGCAGATAACAAGAATATAGTTTGCATAATTGCAGAGGAGATCACCAAGTATTGGGGGAATTTGGTGCAGGGTGAAAAGTTACACCAGTTGGAAGCACAAGTAACAAAAGCATAAGTGCAATTATCAACTCTACAGGGATCTCTCAAAGGGGTTCTCCCACTAGAGCAGGTGACCAAGATAGCGGAGCTTAAGGAGCTATAACAACGGGTCGACAAGGTATGTACTAGACATCAGAGGAGGTCGACACAGTTAAATTAACTACAGGGCACAACAAAGTAAGTAGCACTTAGAGTGATGGAAGAGGTCACGAAGACAAAGCAAGCCTTAACCACATTCCAACAGATGAACGAGGATCACCCTATAGATCAAGAAGTGGAGCAGTGTGAAATGATCAAAGCGAAGGTCAAAGCAGTTGTCAATGAAGTAAAAACTATACATGATGAATTTAGGATAAAGTTGGATGCACCAGTAATCTCTAGATGACGTGGCTTGAGGACGAGACATAAGTTTCTTTTGGGGGGCCATTGGAAAGGGGATAAGATGTGCAAGGTGAGACAAGGAAGACATCAACAAGTCTAAGATTCAACTGTGCGAAAGAAGACACTGACAAGTGTGGTCATTTTGGTCGAATTAGTTAGAAGCTTTGGTCAAAAAGTAGTTAGAAAGTCAGCCTATGTGGACCATTTTGTAACATATCAAGCCTATTAGTAGATTTAGGAGTAGAGTCACTATATCATCGAATTATTATCATCATAGAGATATTTTTGGGTCTTGAATCTACTTGTATGTGATTGGTCATGTGATTGATCTGTGGAAGAATGTATTTTCTGGTCTGAGGCTATTCAACCAAGGAATGCTTGTCTATTTCAAGGTGTTATGGAAATAATATAAGGATGATGTTGATGATGAAATTCCTGTCTTTTTATCTACATATTTGTTTAACTTGCGAACTTAATGATGGTGTGATCTATACATGCATGAATCTGAATGATTCGAAGTCTTGCAGTGTCCATTAGATTAATATATGTTGATGTCTTTGTTAAGTTAATATGAATTATGTTACTGTGATGTCTGAGTTAACTATGTCCGATGATAAGTATATCCCATGAATGATATGCATAAACCCCTGGATCTCCGCGTAACCCTGTGATAGAGTAATACATAGTGTGCAAGTCATCTTCCTTCTACAAAAACATGGTTCATGCAGTCATCCCTTAGACATCTCGGGTGAGACTGCATCTGCTTTGCAAGTGTTGCTAGATAGGGTAAAACCTATCCAAGTCAATTTTTAGGGATATTGCGTCAATGGCTGTCGCCATATCTGTGGAGTGAACCCCTATCGATTGAAGTGTGTCAACGGGGGGAGGAGGTGTACCTACACCACCACATGTGAACCCCTAGGTAGTTTCTAGATATGGTCCATTGGGCCTCGCTAATAACCTCCATGACCTACCTAATAGTTATTTGAATATATTACCAAATATGATGGGGAAAAGGTCACCATGGCTAAAGAACATATGGCCATGTTTCAATACTTCATTTTCAACATTTATATTGAATATCATGATGTATTTATGCGACTCTTTGTTCAAACTTTGGAAGCATATGTCAAGAAGTGGTTTAGAGCCCTTCTTGCATATTTCATCAATTCTCACCATGTCCTTGGCACTACATTCATGAGGTAGTTGGGTGAGAAGAGGGATCACCTCTATTACCTTACAAAATTTCTTGCACTTAAGAAGAAAATTGGAGAGAATACAAGAGAGTTCATTAAAAGGTTCAACAAAATTTATAACAATATTCCTCAAGATATTAAACCCTCATGGGCATCTGCTAAAGCAACCTGTGCAGTATCCTTTGAGCCTGAGTTTGTTATGATCCTAATAGAAAATATATATGCAACTCTTTTAACCATGCAATATGACACAGTTTATGTGGAGGGAAATATGATAGCCTCAAGAAAGCGAAGGGATAAGTGTGATTTGGACAAGAAGAGGCCTAAATATGAGGTTGGTACCTCTTATAAGAACAAAGAAAATTAAGATGAGAAGATAGAGGAGATGTCAATATTACTCATAGGTCTATCAAATAAAATTAGTAGGATGTAAATGGAAGGAAATTTTCCCAATAGAAATCCTCAGGTAGGTGGATAGAGAAATCCAAATCGGTATAGTATGTCATTCAATCCTCAAATCATAAACAAAGATAGAAGAAATGATGATCCACCAATTTTTAGGAGAGAAAACAATAACAATAATGTGTTTTATATACTTCCAGATGAATAATATATTGAACCTATTGAATAAATGTTGTAGATGGAAGATCATAATAGTATGATTCACCTCACATAAGAAGATTATGAGAGATATTTACAAGAATAAATCTATCAAAATGATCAAGAAGTGTAGATAAAATACAATTTGAATCCGAGGAAAAATGCTCTAAATCAAAAGCATATTCCCTTCCCTAAAAAATATTTTTCTAATCCAAAGAATGACAAAACATATGATAATATAGCTCCTTCTACAAATACTATTCCTCCTCAAAATAAACCTTCAAATCCGTTTAATCAAAATAAATTTGAAATTCCATAGTCAAACAGGGAAAATACTGAAATAAAAGAGAAAAAAAATATTCAAACCCTTTTGATTTAGAGAAAGAGTTATCTAAATATCCCTATTCCGCTATCCAAGTTGGCCAAACTTCATGTATATAATACAAAGATAGACAAGGTCCTAAACCTAACTAGATGTCAGAGGAGCCTAGTCACACATGATGGTGTTGACTCCACAAACATTGTGTATTATAATTCCATATGATGTAACTCCCATCGATTATGTTCCCATGATATTGAGAATTACACCGACCATCAGACAAATAGTCAAGTGTGACATGGGACTAAAACCAGGCGACATCAGCATATGGAATTGACTAGACCAAAGTGGATGAATTATAGATATATTAATTATTTAGCGGCCATATCATGGTGACTAGATTACCTTCACTTTGGAATTTAGAAGACACTCATTTAATTTATTTTATTCGAAACACTTGGAGTTTACCCCCCTTCCAACAACTTTATTAATTGAACCATCCGAACTATCGAAGAATCAACCAGACAACAAAGAGTCTATAGAAAAAGTACATTTGATGTTGTATCAATCAAATTCACAAGAAGTCAGTATTAGTCATCAATTAGTAAGTGTGTCAAGTAGGCAGTCTACTCTGTAAGTACAAGAAATTGTAAATCTAACAATATGGCTTATCGACTTCCCGTTACTACTCCTATTTTTTATGGGGATGGTGATCCCAATAAACACCAGTTTGTATGTGAAGCCTTGTGTAAAGCTAATTAAATTGATGATGAAAATCAACAAATTGCACAGTTTGTAGGAGGACTAAGGAATAGATCACTAACGTGGTACATGAATTTCCTAGAAGAAGGTCCCAAAACAAAGCAACAAATAAAGGATATTTTTCTTGAATTATTCAAAAGTGATGATACCAAGCATCTAGTTGGACACAAATTAAAGAAGATCAAGAAAACAATAGAAGAATTTGTGCAAGAATATGATAGAATATTTAAATATCTCCTCAGCCATATGCCATCTAAATTGGACCTTGCACTAGTAATACATTTTTTGTCGTTGTCGAAGTACTATTGCAAAGAATCAAGACACCAATATCACTGAACGAGTACATCGCTTATGAAGATGTCTTCAAAAAATATTTGACAATCTAATCAAATACATATTATTCGACTGGACCTGTCGACAAACATCTAGAAGAAAAAAATTAGAATATAGAAATATCATTACAACATCTTACAATGAGACATAACGACATATGGTTCTCTACGTTCTCACAAGAAGGAAACGCCAAAGACAATGGTCCATACAATGAAAGAAGAAGATACAACAGTAACACATATCATCGGGAAGCAAAGCAAATCGAAGAAAACATAAAAATATTCTTAGAAGAGAGAAGACAATAAAAATTTTAGAAGGTCCAGACAACTTATTTCTACCACATCTGCAAAAGATTTGAAGCACATTCAATGACAAATTTACCTTATAACGCCAACACTGTGAAACCAAAATGTTGTGGAATCTGCCAAATGATACAACATACGACCACAAAATGCATAAATAATTTGAAGGCTAGAGGATGGTACCACACAATATATCATACTCAGACAGTCGACTACAAAGTCTGGGACAACCGAAATAACGATTGACACAATAATAACAATAAACGATGGGGAGGATACAAAAGTTGTGGAAGAAACGAAAACCAATTTTATTGACCCCCAACACACAATAAATCACGTTGTTGTTTCTACTACTGTGAAGACTATTTAGGCCCTGATTATCCATGGAAAGATAGAATAGATTTAAAATTTTGTACAAAATGCGGCGTTGGGGAGCACAACTTAGAAGAGTTCCCTATAATGCTTAATGCACTTAATAAAAGAAAAAATCTTAATGCATTATCGTTTATTCCTAAAAATTAATCAATTATTACTAAAAACTTGCAAGTTATTACTAGACAAGGCACAAAAACTACATAAAATAATCCACAGATTGCCTCAAGATTCAAAGAAAGGAAGAATATTATCCTAATATTTAACAATGTAACATAAATGTTCACACAACTTACTTCTAAAGAAATTAATGAAGAAAATATAAATAAATCACTTAGTGAGTTATTTCAATTATTAACAAAGAATAAGTTGTTGCATGATTAATTAACTTAATGCAATTTATCATAAATAAATCTGAAAGAAGTAAAGTTGCTAAAAATATTTCACTTTGAATCAAAGAGATAAAAATGATATCGACCCTCTCATTGACCTAGAAGTTGAAGGATTTTGAATTAAACAAGTCATCCTCAACTTTGGATTATAAGCAAATATAATGACAAGATCGACATGGGAAAAAATGTAGGGCATCCTCGACTGTTTGAATTAGTAGTCTATTTTAAACTAGCTGACCAAGGATTAATTGAACCCATTGGAGTGTGGAAAAACATTAAAACTTCAATCACGGGAATCATTACAACTATCGAATTAGAAATTATTGATCCATGAGAAGGATCTAAATACTTCCAAGCATTGGTTGGTTGACCTTGGGGATGAAAAATGAAAGAGTCCATCTCCCTGGAAAAAGATAGAATCAAGCTTACAGGAGATGGTAAGAAATTCATTATGCATATCAATCCATCGCAAGGAAAACCCTAGGTTGAGATAGATGACAATGATGCTGGTATACAATGATTATACCAAATAATTCAAAGTAATGAAGATATTTTCGATCCAAACAACTATGGAGAAATCCACTTTTGAAGATCCATGCCCATCGATTACAACTCTGACTAAGAACTATTTTACTGTAAAATAGAAAATTGTGAAGAATAAGTGAGGGAGTGTTGGTCAATTGAATTTATCCCCAGAAAAATAATACAACAAAATTTTACCATATCCATCATCCCGAAAGTAATTGAGAAAAAAATAAGAGAATACTTGACGATTATTCCAATGAAAAAAGAGTCAACAAGTACTCCACCATTAAGATATAAGGAAAGACAATCGTCAGTTGTACACATTGAAGAAGTCTCTAAAAATATTGATGATCAATTTTGACTCCAAAGTTTAGCCGAAACTTTCATAGGCCAAGCAGCGAGATGGTGGGATACACACATGTCCCATCTTTAGACTTGGACTACTGCTTCAACAAATTTTATTGAATATTTTGGTGGAAAGAAACTCACCGCACAAGTTGAGATACCAAAATTCATACAAGGCCAAGATCCAACCAAACACATTACCACATGTGAAAAATAATGGAAACGAATGGGATATAGAGATGAAATCATATATCATCACCTATTCCCAAATACATTAGAATACCTACCCAATAAATGTCACAAAATGGAAGAAGCCTGGGGATAAACCTTTAACTAGAAAGAGTTGGAATAAAAATTTATCAAATAATTCTCATTCTCACCAGAAAAAGAAAATATCAGGGAAACAACCGAAGAAATTAAAAATTTCTTACAACCAAAGAGTAATGACATGTCGACGTCGACCAAACAACCACATTCGACGTGTAATAACATAATGACTAAAGTAACATACCAATTGACCCAATTAAAACTGGAAAATGATAAAACTTATGACAAGAGTTTTATATGGAAAAAAATCATACAAGGGTTGGAAAAAACGTAAAAACACTAATGAAAGTTAGCACAAAAGAAAAATCGAAACAAGAAAGGGTGAACTCAAAAGACTTCCCTCATGCATTCCTAGACTTTAAAGAAGGAAATCAACCAATTAATGAAATGAAGGCACTAGAATAGATGGATGCAAAAATCAAAACAAAGGAAGTCAACATTTCCATTGACAACCGTCCAAAAATAGCTAGAATTTGAGACTATTGGTTAGAGAACCAAACAACAAATATAACTAATCTACTAAAATAATATCAAGATGTGTTGCAATGGACTATAAATATCTCAAAGGCTTAGTTCAAGAAATGGAATAAATGAAAATCAACATAAAACCAGATTCAAAACCTGTTAAGAAGCGACCATATAAACTAGCACATAAATATAAATAAAGAATAAAGAATAAAATTGAGAATATTCTAGTCATAGGAATTATATGTCTAGTAGATCAAGTAGAATGGGACATCCACATGGTGGTCTAGCCAAAGAAACAAGACCCAACAAGATTGAGAATCTGTGTCGATTCCATATGGCTAAATAAAGTAACACTAACCATGACCCATTTCCCACACCCTTTTCCAATGAAATAATTAATGAAGTAGCAGGGTGTGAGTCCTACTCCTTCAGCGATATATTTTCAGGTAACAATCAAGCTCCCATTGCTAATGAAGATCAACATAATACACCTTTGTTTGTGAATTTGGGTCCTTTTCTTATAAAATAATGTAATTTGGCATGAAGAATGTTCCAACAGTATTTTCCATAATAGTAGTAAAATAATTTCAAGAGTACTTATGTGGAACTCTACTTCAAAACAATGTACTTCTACTTCAACGATTGGACAATATATTCACTACTCAAATACCACATTCAATATTTACGACTCATGGTTGAATGATGCATACATATACAATTATATTTGAACATAAAAAGTGCTCCTTTGCGACACCACTTGGAATCGTGGTGTGGCATGTTGTTTGCAACGAAGGAATTAAGGTTGACTATGCCAACATTAAATGTATCCTCGACTTAAAACTACATATAAATAAAAAAAAAGATAGAATAGTTATTGGACATACATGATACTACAGAAAATTTATAAGATATTGTTCAGACATGACATACCCATTAGAATAATTATTAAAAGAAAATCAAGAATTTAATTGGTCACAAGAATGCGCAAAGTCATTTGACCTGCTCGAAAGAAAACTTGTCAAAGCTCCAATATTAAGATTATTGAATTGGTCGATTAAATTTCATGTCCACATCGACACATCTGGTATTATGGGTGCGATACTCACTCGACCAGGAGAAGATGGAATGGATTATCCTAATTTGTATGCCGGAAAAAAATTAAATAAAACATGAAATATTTATTCAACAACAAAACACAAAGCTATTGGGATGACTTTTGTGCTACAAAAATATCACCATTACCTTATAGATAATCCATTTATATTATACATAGACCATCAAGCACTCAAATATTTAGTAAAAAAACCTCTCCATCACGATTGACTATGCAGATGACTACTCCTATTCCAAGAATTCGAATTTGAAATAATCGTCTGACATGGAAAAAATAACATTGTACCCAACCACTTATCACAGATAGACTCTGGAGAAGAACCTGTTGACATCGACAATGCATTAACCGACAAAATTTTATTTATAGTCAAAGTTATACCAACTGAGTTGGAATATATAGCACAATTTCTCAACCAAGGGAAAGCTCTAGAAGGAATGTCCGAAAAGAAAAGAAAAATACTTGCAAGGAAGGTTGCACCCTATTTGTTAATAAATGGATTTTTATATAAGTTAGGACTATATGAAATACTTCAGCGATGTGCACTTGAAAACGAATGACAATCCATCATTGATGAAACAAATAATGGCTTTCCAAAAGGTCACTATCAAGTTGAAACAACCGCTAGAAAAAATTTACAATAAGGACTGTAGTCCCCGATGTTACATAAAGATTGTAGAGCCCAAGTTAATAAATGAGACAAGTGCCAAAGGTTAGGTCTACCTTTGCCAAGAAATGAAATGCCTCTAATATTTGTAAATTAAAGATTAACTTTTGAAATATGGGCTATCAAATTTGTCAAACCTTTCCTAGTTTCTAGTTGACGAACTGGAGCATGATACATTATTACCGCAGTCGATTATGTTACTAAATGGGAAGAAGTTGAACCAGTCGATTCATGTACTAGTGAAGTGTTAGTGCCAAAAATTGTTCTAGACTACAAGAAGAACAAGCCAATACAATCTCTAAAATAAAACAAGGTAAAACTATCTTTTTGTATTATTTTTGGTCTAAAATTTTCATAAACAAGAAGGTAACATAAAACAAGCTAAAACAGGTACTAAATCATATAAAGATCAGATATTGAGATGAACCAAAAATAACAAATAAACCAGAAAGAACAAAGAAAAATGACTGAGTTTCACCCACAACCTACAAGCATTTCATGAATAAAACATTATACAAGAAACAAAATTGCACATTGAGTGATTTAAGAAACCAGTAATGAAACCAGTAATGAAAATAATAAGGGCTTATCAGTTATATATATCATAATTAGTCTGGAAAATTACAAGAGAGTTTGGATCTTAGCTTGACACAGTAGGTTTTGAGCCTCCCCTTGCAAAAAATTCGAACCCTATCACCATCTAATTCCATTCTTTTATCCTTGTTACATCCCAAAAAATAGTTACTTGATTACCTAACTAACTTTAGGTCAAGTTCTCGAAACTACAATTATAGTTGCTTAACTACATAACTAACTTCTAGGTCCAACTCTTGAAACTGCTATTAAACTGATTGTTTTACAAAATAATATTTTAACTTTACAAAAATTGATTATAGGACACCTCTCAGAAATGATATTTTTAAATATTTTTGGTTTCTTTATCCAGAAGTGCTATTCCTTCCAGAGCTTGTGATTTTCTTCTGGTTCTTTGCTGCTCTGTTTCCCAGTCTTCGACCCTCTTTGACAACTCTTGATTCTGTTGAATTAAATCCTGGATTTTTTAATTCAACTCCTCAAATTTGTCTTGATTCTACCTCTTCCTTTTTAATACTTCCTCTGAAACCACAATCAACTCCTGATAATGGGTGTTAATATCTTTAAGATCTTCTCTTAACCTCCTGTTTTCCATGACCAAACCTTCCATTAGAGGAAATTTCAATCTAAAATGGGCCTTCTAAAAATAATACAAATTCCATGTCATCATGTATTAGCCAATCAAAATGCTTTAAAATTCAAAAAGGAAGCACCTCTTAAACAATTTTTTAATATAAATTTGGGGATAGGTATCATAAAAAAAACTACTTTTTTGTTCGTATTTTCAACATATCTCCCTGTGTTGTTATTCAAATTTCGATCGTGAGAGCTTGTTGGATGTGGAATTGAATTCTGCATCCAACAAGTACCCACTTGGAACACTTTTGATGGGCCTCGCTACCCCCAAAACAAGAAATACCTGAAAAAACGTGAGATGATGATGTTATCATCACGTTTTTTCAGGTATTTCTTGTTTTTTGGGGTAGAGAGGCCCATCAAAAGTATGTCGAGTGGATACTCGTTGGATACGGAATTTAATTCTACATCCAACGAGCTCTCTCGATCAAAATTTGAGTTAAAACACAAGGAGATATGTCGAAAATACAAACAAAAAAGTAGTTTTTTTCTTTTCTTCCTCCAAAATTAATAAATATTATTTTATTATTTTAACTATTATNTGTGGCCCATTTTGAGTTGAAATTTCCTCTAATTATTTGTTTCATTCAAAAAATCAATTTGATACTTATACTATTTTACAGTCTTTTGAAGATTTTCATTCTTTGAATCTATGTATTTTCCTTCTTGAAACAAACAAGTTTCTTCTGATAACCAAGGAATATTTAGTTTCTTAAAGATTGCCTCATCATCCTCTTCATGCTTCTCTGCTACTGGTACAAGAACCTTTTGAGACCTATCTCCCATAATACTGGACTCTTTGGACTGCTTTACAACTGTGTCTTTCACTAGAGAAGATTTCACTGTCACCGAATCTTATCTCTTACTATCAACCTGCTCAGAATTCATGTTCTCATCTTCTTTTAAATCTTCTCGAGATGATGAATCTTCTATTATAGTAATATTCTCCTTAGCCAATTTTGGATTCAAAAGATTTTTCATATTCAATCTCAACTTATTCTTTTGTCTTGTTTTGGGTCTCCAATTCGACTCTCCTATCATTGCATAAGATCTTCCACGAACCCTTATACTTGAAATTAGTAAACCTTCATTCTTTAATTCAACTATTGAATTTTCTTTAGGTTTTTTACTGGGAATCTGTATGTTCTCCTCTTCAATATTGGATGGAACAGAAGCATCTGCCATATTTTCTTGGATATCATCAACCTCCTAATCATGATCAACTGATTTCTTTTCTTCTTGTTGTTCTAAAAATGTTGCTTATACTTGTTCCAAATCTTCAGAAATTTCTATCTAGTTATCTTCATTACTCTTCCTTTGCTCTCCACCTACAGGTTCTTCGAGCTTCTAAGCTGAAGACTCCACTTGAGCATTCTCTTCTACTGAGTCAGCAATGACTTCCTTCCTCAATCTTTTAACCAGGCTATGTAGTTTATTCATCTGTCTCTTTTTTTATTGGTCCTCTTTTTCACTTTGAAACCCTGACCAGAACAAGAAGTAGTCCCAATTTTTACCTTTTTATGAAGCACAGTACAAATGATCATTTTTATCAATCCATGGTGGAAAATAGATTGCTTGGTATGATATTTATGACCCTTTACCCTATTTGACATTTTCCGCAGGTTCTTTAGGAAGAATAAGGGAAGATTCATCTTCAACTCTTGGTTTAGGTGATGTAAAAATCTGACATGATACTTAAATACAGAAGCAAATATACCTTCACAAGTTATATAACTCTGTACAATCTTAATAGGCTCCCTTCACTCAGGTTTGAAATTCTGTACATGCACACCCTTGCCCCAGTCTGCTACAACTTCAGGCAATAGGAAATCCTTTGAATTGAAGGTAAATGGTACTTTTTAAAACCAAAATTCACCCTCATCAGCTCTCTAGTTAACTCAATTTTTAGGGTATTGAACAGAACTGTATCTTTTTCTAACCCTTGGGCGAACCCATATGATACTTCAGAATGATAACCATCAATTTTTTCAAAAAACTTAAACCAACCTGCTCTTTGAAATAATTCAGGAAAGATTTTAGCCCACCCCATATCACACGGTTTGGCCTTGTTGGTTTTTCCACTTCTCTTCATCTTTCTGCAATAAACCCTAACTGTATATTTTTTAAACAACTTAGGAAAATTCAAAATAATTCTTTACCTAGTAGAATTAGTAACTCACGGAAATTGTATTTCCCAGAATTTTGATTTTGAAAATGTTATACCCTAATCCCGGTCAATAATTTCACTTCCTGAGTATACAGTTAGGATGTTGATGGACTAACCTCCTATATTCGCGACATTATGTCTTCAATGCAATGACTATTTAGCAACTCCAGGTACCTTACTCTGCAACCAACCAACTCCTTAACCGCTTTCTTCATAAGTTCATCCAAAAAACTATTGACAGGTATAACACGATCTATGAGGCTTCTCATACGCCCATCAATTTCATTACTGCCTTTGATCATGATCAAGAATTCGCTATCATAAATAGTTAAAAATTTTCCACTCTTCAAAACTTCGAACAGTTGCGATTTACCTGCAATATCATTACCCTGTCTTGCACACTTGTCATAATGATTATTTAGGCTTTGACACATATCATTTTGCTTTTACAGATGTAAAAACATCCATCATTTGCGATTTTGGGACAACCCACGTGCTGATTTCATAATTTTCAAGTGCCTCTATTTTCTTGTAGCATTTTAGTTCACAGTCTTTCCCTCTTGCACTACAGGAATCTGTCTGACAACTATTTTTGAAAAATGGCTCAAAAACAAAGGGTTAAATAATATAATTCAACTTAGATCAAACCTTATGATAAAGTTTTTCAACTTTTCTGAAATATATACATCCAATAAGCCCATTAAAACTATAAAATCAACAAAATAAAGTAAATTAAATAAGAAATAGCATGAAGTCAAATAACAATATGCTCAAAATTTCTAATACCTCAAAACTAAACCCAAAATTTAGAAGAAATAAGAAAAACAAAGCTTTAAAAATAAGATGTAATTTAGAAACAAAATCTAGCTATAACATCTGGCTCCTTCTGTGGGATGAAGTCCTCATGAGGCTTCAAGAACCTGTAGATCAATGCCTTCTGCCACTAACTGAACTTATCCTCTACTCTGCAAAACTTCCATTGCGCTATGGAGTCTTTATTCAAATTCTGTCAAACCAGTATATACAATGAAATGACAAGTTTCTTACCCTCAAAAGCTGTAAAAGTGTTTGGGGAACCGTCCATTTATTGGATTGGATAATTCCTCACCTTCCAAAGTCTGCAATATGAAGGTATTATTCTCCAGAATCTTCAGAACTATGAAAGGACCAAACCACAAACTGTCAAATTTACCATGCTTACCTTTTTGTTCCTTTCTAGCATCCCACCTCAATACCTCTCCATAAGAAAAAGTATTCTCTTTTATCCTCTTATCAAACCTTTCCTAAATCTTCCTTTTGTGTATTTGAGCTTTTTCTTCCACAACTTCACGTTCTTGTTGTAATTCAATCAGTGCATAAACTCTTCTTTGAATATCACTTGGTTCCTCTTGATTGTCTTGGAAGAATTTCATCACTAGAATACCCAACTGAACTGGAAAAACCATATCAGTGCCGTATACCAATTGAAATAGAGAAGTTCCAATTTCTCTTTTAGTTGTTATCCTATCTACCCAAAGTGCATAATTTAACATGGAATCCCGTGACCTTTTGTTCTGGCTCAACAACTTCTTGATGCTCTGAATACGATTCTTATTTGTTGATTCTGCCAACCCATTCCCCTTAGGGTAGTAAGGTGTTTAATGTTTCAAGACAATCCCATTTTGTTCACAAAATGCAACCATAGCCTTAGAATTAAAGGCTTTAGCATTATCAATTAGTAACCTCCTAAGACAGCCAAATCTGCTAAGAATATTCTCATGAATAAAACTGATTATCACCCTATCATCTGCATTTCTAGTGGGAATTGCCTAAACCCATTTGGTGAAAAAATTAGTGGCTGTCAAGATCCATCTATGTTGTCCTAAAGATGCAGGGTTTATCTTACCTATGAAATCTAAACCCCATTGCTGAAAAGGGGCATTAACTGCAATGGGTTTCAATGGTAAAGACAGAACCTTCTGTTTATCGGCAAACTTTTGACAACGAACACAAACTCTGACTTGCTAATATACATCAAAGAATAGAGAAGGTCAGTAATATCCAGACCTCGGGATTTTATAAGCAGTAGCCTTCCAGTATTTATGTCCTCCACAATCAACTTCATGGAATTCTGAAATTACTTCCTTAATTTCTGATTTGTCTAAACATCTAAGCAAAATACCTCCTAGATCTTTCCAATACAGCTGTTGATCGACTAAATAGTATTTAGTAGCTTTTAATTTAAATGACCTAATTGCCTTTTTGTCTAAATGTTTAGGACTTTGTAAATACAATAAGAAATGAACAATGTCTGCATACCATGTAGATTCTGTATACTGCTCCATAATATTTTCCTTCTCTTTCTCAACTTGCAAATATTTATGTATAGGTTGTTCTTCCATCATATGGAGGCCTAAAGCTTCACAGTTTGAATCATCCAATAACTTTGCTAGACCTCGGCCTTTCACCAGCTTAGTAGGATTAATTTTCACCTCATACTACATTATCTTAGCAATCCATTTTCCTTGTTTCCCTTCACTATAAGGATGAGTTAAAATATCCTTAATGGCAACATTAGGAACATAAGCAATGACTTTTGAATGCAAAACATAAATTCTGAAAAATTTTAATGCCTTTACCAATGAATAAGCTTGATTTTCCAAAGTACTGTACTTCAACTCCGAATCCCTAAGGGTCTTGCTGAAAAATGCAATTGGTTGCTCCAATCCATCATCATTTTTCTGTAACAAAACAACAGCTATTGTGTCCTATGATGCAAAGGAAAAAGTCAGAAACTCTTTAGAAAAATCAGGGCTCACTAGCACCGGTGATTCTGTAAGAGATTTTTTTATCTTCTCAAAGGAACTCATGTCCTCTATTGTCCATTTTACTTCCTGATATTTCTTTAACATAGTTGTTATCTGCTTAATAGTTTCATCAAAGTTTGGTATAAACCAGCGTAGAAAATTAATTTTCCCAATAAAATATTGAACATCCTTTTTACTCCTAGGAAAACTGATTCTTATAATGGCCTTGACTCTTTCTGGATCAATTTTGATCCCATCAGCTGAAACCAAATGTCATAATAGCTTACCCTCCTGCACAGAAAAATGATACTTTTTTGGATTTAGTGACAACCCATACTTTCTGCATTTTAATAAATTTTGTTTTAGGTGCTTTAGATGTTCTTCATCAGACTGTGAGAACACTGTGATATCATCCAAGTAGATCACAAAAAAATTCTCCTTCTCCCCAACAAAGGTTATATCCATAGCCCTTTCAAAGGTGGCCCCAACATTCATCAATTCAAATGGCATTTTCTCATACATGAAGGTACCCCAAGGGGTAGTGAAGGATGTATTTTCTTGATCATCTGGATGCATTGCAATCTGGTTGTACCTAGAAAATCCATCCACCATTGAAATCTTTTGAGCACCCACTACCTTCTGCAAAATTTGTTCAATTTTTGGTAATGGATAATTGTCTTTCATAGAAGACCTATTCAGATTACGGAAGTCTACACACAACCTTATCTCTCCATTCTTTTTTTGAACAGGAACTAGGTTTGCTACCCATGATGAGTATCTAAGAGGAACAATGATTTTTGCATCCAACAATTTTTTAACCTCTTCTTCTATGATGGGAAATAGTGCATGATTGATTCTTCTTAATTTCTATTTGAATAGTTTTACATTAGGCTTCAAAGGCACTTTATGCTGAATAATACTAGTGTCATAAGTTTTTAAATCTTCGTATGACCAAGCAAAAATATCAACATATTCTTTCAACAACTTAATATACCTTTCTCTTTGCTCCACTGAAACTGGTTTAGAAATCTTCACTATCCTAGGATGCTCCTTTGTACCAATATTACAATCCATAACATTTTCTTATGAGGACTGCATAGCTGGTTTCAATGGAGTGTCATCTTGTGAAAAAATCCTCTCAAGGGGTACTAAGCCCTTAGGAATAAAATTACATTTCAGCTCAATAATTTTATGACCAACAATTTCATTTTCTTCATACTCCTCAGCATTTTCAGTTCCATCATCTTGCTCTTGATCAATTAAAGAATTAGAAAACTCACCAGTCAATTCTAAGAATCTCTTAATCTCCAAGTCATCTTCAAAAACCCTCCATTGTTTGATGTTATCAGGAACTGAAGGTCTGTACCTGACTTCTATGGGATACTTTAAATGAGTTGTTTTTGGAATTTTGAAATGAGTAGCTGCTAGAGCAAGTGAATCAACAGTCTAGTTATGATCTCTGGGAATATAGTAAATATTAAATGCAATAAAGAAATTATATATCATGTCCCAAACTTCATTCCTATACACTTTCAACAAATCCTTCTTTACTTGATAATTGTCCCTCGCCTGCTGGACAGCCAATTCAGAGTCTCCATTGACAGAAATTTGTTGAATGCCCATGTATTTTGAAGTGTTTAATCCCAACAACAATACCTCATATTATGATGTATTGTTTGTGGTGACAAACTCCAACTTATACATTAAACCTAGCGATTCACCACCATGGGAAACCAATAGAATACCTGCTCCTGCTCCCTCCTTGGATGAGGAGCCATCAAAATACATTTTCCACAACTCCTCTTTTTATTCTACAGAACGCTTGACTGGTTTTTCCTTCTCCACCTATAACATACCAGTTGTATTGTCATCACTGAAGTGTAACATACAAGAGCCCAAATCCTTTTCTATAGCATACAATGGATGATTTGTTGGATTCCTGTCATTAGTAACAATATAAGAAAACTATAATTCTCTATACAACCTCCTATTCTCACCTCCAAAAATAGGAATTGTTGCATATGAAAAATCAATCTGTAAAGTACCCCCTACCTTCTTAGCCCAAGACCTAGAAAGTAACATTCCAAATTTGGGAGCAATATCTGCTACCACAACATCCATGATGACACTTTTCATAGGTAACTGTGTTAAATTTACCACCATATCTTTAATCACCCCCAAACATTTAACAGCACTAGAATCAAAAGCATATAAGTCTTGATAGGGTTTTGTGATACTTAACCCTAAAGCCTCCATAACTACCTTAGGCATCAAATTGCGTGAAGCCCCAGAATCAAGTAAACAGTTGTGAATCATTTGATCATGAACAGTGAACGTTATATAGAAAGGTGGAGATGAAATTGAATCCTTTTCAGTTTTATCGGTTAATGCAGAACCAATGAAAATTCTAGGATGTTCTTCTTATAGGTTTACTGTATCTGATGATATTTGATTAGCTATTGAACCCATCATTTTGAAAACCGAATTCTTGTAACCAGGATTTTTTATCAGCTCAGTAAATGGCATTGGAATTTTAATTTTTCAAAGTTCATTTTCGAAATTAAAATTCCGTTGATTCTTATTTACTTCTTCAACTTCAATAATCTTTTATGGATGACCCTGATTCTTCCCTTTTTCCTGTGTTTGACTTCCTGATTGTTTAGGAGGAAAAACTGCTTTCTTTCTATAGTTTTGAGTAACCTGGTTTGGTCATGACCTGAAACCAATAGTCCTTTTGGGTTCAGACTGGCATATCTCTGCTGTTACATCAAAACCTAAATCATTTTTCGTCTGAAAAATATTTGCATCATAATAATCAAAATTTAAATAATCTTCTTCAGTTAAAAAATATTTTGTCAACAGTTCACCAAAATGATTTATATCTTGATTTGTATCTTCAAACTGCCTATCCTCCTCTGCTTCTCCTTCATCAATGACATTGTTTTGGAGTGGTGGTGGCACCTTCTGATCTTCAACTTCTCTTCTCTCCCTTTGTATATCATTATTCCTTATTTCTCTGGGAATAAACCTAGGTGCAAACTGTCGTCTAAACTGATTAGGATTATTAGGGTTTCTTTCCCCTTCCTGAGTAGGCCTATATGTATTCTTCTCCAATTCCAATTTGTTTAACTTTGTTGTTAGAATTTTTACTAGTTTTTCCATTTCATCAATTTTACCATCAGCTAATTGTGATGTTGAAACTACTGGAGTGGCCTCTTTTTTACCTTTTCTGTCATAAGTTGGCTGATCTGAATTCGCTTTCAGTCTATTAGAAGCTAGAATATTAGATTCTACCTCTAATGCTGCTTCTTTCATATTCAATAGAATGATTAGTCTTCTTTCTCTTAGGTGTAAGAAAATTCATGATCGAAAGCATTTGCATAGGTAAGTTTTGCTGAAGTTTTGGAGAGTTTGATTTCTGCTGCAATTCTACCATACATCTTGTTAAATCTTTTAGAAAAGTCTGCTATGGTTTCATCCTTTTTCCTCCTTAGGGCTCCAAATTCTGTAATATAATATGTATGATCCTTGGTATCACCCCACTGCCTCATGAAAACATCCTGAAGCTCCTCTATCAAGGTAATTTAATTTGCTGGTAACTCTTTGAACCACTTCCTTACCTCCCCATCCAAACTCTTCACAAACACTCTCATCCATACATCTTTTGCTTCAATGTTTTGGTTATCTGCATAACTGAGAAATGCATCCCAGTGCTCTTCAGCTGTTGTTTCACCCTGCCCATTGAACCTTGGCAAATATTTCTGATAATCCCCCCCAAGGAGAGCATTCAAAGGCTGAGCAAGAACTAATGGAGCATACCTAGCTGCCACCATCCTATCCATCATATCTAATGGAGATTGATGAGTTGCCATTATGAAATTACTAGGGTTTGCTGCATGTAAATATTTGTTTACCTGACTAGTACTTGGCTGAAAAAGGCTTTTGTTGGTTTTGAACTGGAACAATGGGATTTTTCCAGGAGATTGCGATTTTTCCTTTTTAAAGGATTGAGGATCAGTAAAGATTTGAAAACTGCTAATAGGTATAGAAGGTGTTAACTAGGATGAATCTTGTTTTTCTTCTTTGGAAAATGTAAAGGGTGACAATAGGTCAAATTGATTAGGGCCACATAAAGCTAGGGATGACTGTGATTTCTTAATTTTCCTAGCTTCCTTCAAAATTTTCTCTGGTCTGAGATACTTAGGTGTAATGGTGAAGTAGGCCTCCTTCTTGTCCCAATCCTCCTAGTAGCCACTGTGAAAACTGTCTGGTGAAAAGTAGTCTAAATGATTTGTTGGTTTTTTCCACCTCTCAAAACCAATTGAATAATAAAAACCCAGGGAATGTATGCTTCAGCTTCGTCCCTGGCAACGTTACCAAAGATGTTAGTGCCAGAAATTGTTCCAGACTACAATAAGAACAAGCAAACACAATCTCTAAAATAAAACAAGGTAAAACTGTCTTTTTGTATTATTTTTGGTTTGAAATTTTCATAAACAAGAGGGTAACATAAAACAAGCTAAAACATGTACTAAATCATATAAAGATCAGAGACTGAGATGAACCATATATAACAAATAAATTAGAGAAAAATGACTGAATTTCACCCACAACCTACAAGCATTTCATGAATAAAACATTATACAAGAAACGAAATTGCACACTGAGTGATTTAACAAACCAGTAATGAAACCAGTAATGAAAATAATAAGGGTTTATCAGAGATATATATCATAATCAGTTTGAAAAATTACATGAGAGTTTGGATCTTAGCTTGACACAGTAGCTTTACAGCCTCCCCTTGCAAAAAACTTGAACCTTATCACCATCTAATTCCATTCTTTTATCCTTGTTACATCCCAAAAAATAGTTACTTGATTACCTAACTAACTTTAGGTCAAGTTCTCGAAACTACAATTACAGTTGCTTAACTACATAACTAACTTCCAGGTCCAACTCTTGAAACTGCTATTAAATTGATTGTTTTACAAAATAATCTTTTAACTTTACAAAAATTGATTATAGGACACTTGTCAGAAATGATCTTTTTAAATATTTTTGGTTGCTTCAGCGAGAAGTGCTATTCCTTCCAGAGCTTGTGATTTTCTTCTGGTTCATTGCTGCTCTGTTTCCCAGTCTTTGACCCTCTTTGACAACTCTTGATTATGTTGAGTTAAATCCTAGATTTTATGTATCAACTCCTCGAATTTGTCTTGAGTCTACCTCTTCCTTTTTAATGCTTCCTTTGAAACCACAATCAACTCCTGATAATGAGTGTTTATATCTTTAAGATCTTCTCTTAACCTCCTGTTTTCCATGACCAAACATTCATTTGTTTCATTCAAAAAATCAATTTGATACTTATACTGTTTTACAGTCTTTTGAAGATTTTCATTCTTTGAATCTATGTATTTTCCTTCTTGAAACGAAAAAAAAATCTTTTGATAACCAAGGAATATTTAGTTTCTTAAAGATTGCCTCATCATCCTCTTCATGATGCTCTGCTACTAGTACCGGAACCTTTTGAGACCTATCTCCCATAATACTGGACTCTATGGACTTCTTTACAACTGTGTCTTTCACTAGAGAAGATTTCACTGTCACCGAATCTTGTCTCTTACTATAAACCTGCTCAAAATTCATGTTCTCGTCTTCTTTTAAATATTCTTGAGATGATGAATCTTCTATTACAGTAATCTTCTCCTTTGCCAATTTTGGATTCAAAATATTTTTCATATTCAATCTCAACTTATTCTTTGCTCTTGTTTTGGGTCTCCAATTTGATTCTCCTATCATTGCAAAAGATCTGCGACGAACCCTTATACTGGAAATTAGTAAACCTTCATTCTTTAATTCAACTATTGAATTTTCTTTAGGTTTTTTACTGGGAATCTGTATGTTCTCCTCTTCAATATTGGCTGGAACAAAAGCATCTGCCATATTTCCTTGGATATCACTCCTAATCATGATCAACTGATTTCTTTTCTTCTTGTTGTTCTAAAACTGCTTCCTATACTTGTTCCACATCTTCAGAAATTTCTATTTGGTATCTTCATCAATCTTCCTTTGCTCTCCACCTACAGGTTCTTCGAGCTTCTGAGCTGAAGACTCCACTTGAGCATTCTCTTCTACTGATTCATCAAAGACTTCCTTCCTCAATCCTTTAACCATGTTGTGTAGTTAATTCATCTGTCTCTTTTTTTATTGGTCCTCTTTTTCACTCTGAATCCCAGACCAAAACAAGAAGTAGTCCCCAAGTTTTACCTTTTTTCTGAAGCACAGTACAAATGATCAGTTTTATCAATCCATGGTGGAAAATAGATTGCTTGGTATGATCTTTATGACCCTTTACCCTACTTGACATTTTCTGTAGGCTCTTTAGGAAGAAGAAGGAAAGATTCATCTTCGACTCTTGGTTTAGGTGCTGTAAAAATATGATATGATACTTAAAGACATAAGAAAATCTACCTTCACAAGTTATATAACTCTGTACAATCTTAATAGGCTCCCCCCACTCAGGTTTGAAATTCTGTACATGCACACCCTTGCCCCAGTCTGCTACAACTTCAGGCAATAAGAAATCCTTTGAATTGAAGGTAAATGGTACTTTTTAAAGCCAAAATTCACCCTCATTAGCAATATATGTTGCTTCAGCTATCAGCTCTCTAATTAACTCAATTTTTAGGGTATTGAACAGAACTGTATCTTTCTCTAACCCTTGGGCGAACCCATTAGATACTTCAGAATGATAACCATCAATTTTTTGAAAAAACTTAAACCAGCCTGCTCTCTGAAACAATTTTGCACATTCAGGAAAGCTTTTAGCCCACCCCATATCAGACGGTTCTACCCTATTGGTTTTGCCACTTCTCTTCATCTTTCTGCACTAAACCCTAATTGTATATTTTTTAAACAACTCAGGAAAATGCAAAATAATTCTTTACCCAGTAGAATTAGTAACTCATGGAAATCGTATTTCCCATAATTTTGATTTTGAAAATGTTATACCCTCATCCCGGTCAATAATTTCGCTTCCCAAGTATACAGTTAGGATGTTGCTAGACTAACCTCCTATATTCGCGGCATTATGTCTTCAATACAATGACTTTTTAGCAGCTCCTGGTACCTTACTTTGCAACCGACCAACTCCTTAACCGCATTCTTCACAAATTTATGCAACGAACTATTGATAGGTATAACACGATATCTGAGGCTTCTCATACGCCCATCAATTTCATTATTGCCTTTGATCATGCTCGAGAATGCGCTATCATAAATAGTTAAAAAGTTTCCACTCTTCAAAACTTCGAACAACTGCGATTTACCTGCAATATCATTACCCTGTCTTCCACACTTGTCATAATGATTATTTAGGCTTTGACACATATCATTTTGTTTTTACAGATGTAAGAACCTCCATCATTTGCGATTTTGGGACAGCCCATCTGTTGATTTCATAATTTTCAAGTGCCTCGATTTTCTTGTAGTGCTTTAGTTCACATTCTTTCCCTCTTGCGCTACATGAATCTGTCTCACAAATATTTTTGACAAATGGCTAAAAAACAAAGGGTTAAATAATATAATTCAACTTAGATCAAACCTCATAATAAACTTTTTCAACTTTTTTGAAATATATACATCCAATAATCCCATTAAAACTATAAAATCAACAAAATAAAGTAAATTAAATAAGAAACAGCATGAAGTCAAATAAAAATATGCTCAAAATTTCTAATACCTCAAAACTAAACCCAAATTTTAGAAGAAATAAGAAACACAAAGCTTTAAAAATAAGATGTAATTTAGAAACTAAATCTAGCTATAACATGGAGTATCTGCAAAGTTCATATATGAAAACATTATTACAATATTTGGGTACCCCCTCACCCTTATTAGTGACATAATATCACATTTTATCATTAAAACCATTGTTGTACTACTGAACAAATTTATGATCGACCATCAAAAGGGTTCAGATTATCATCCTCAATCGAATGGATCTATTGAAGCATTCAATAAAAACTTTAACTAAGGGACTCACAAAGCTATGCAACATTGACAAGGATGATTCGGAAGAAATGATACCTTATATTTTATGGGCCTACTGGACAGCTTATAAATGGTCGATAGGGAAAACAACCTTCAAACTACTCTTTGGATAGGAAGCATTTGTTCCCCTACATTTCAAAAACCAGACACCAATTATTGAATATATAATTCACTTAGACAAAGAAAAACCTACAAACAACAGGATGTTTGAGTTAACAAAATTGAAGGAACAACGACAGATAGCAATCCATCATCAAGAAGTTCATAAACAACTACAACAAGAAGCTTGGCATGACCATAATATAAGAAGGAAATATATACCAATCGACGACTTAACATTGTTATATGACAATCGAGTTAAAGGGAAACCTAAAATGTTGCATACAACGTGACTTGGACCATACATTTTTGAAGATTTAAATAACAATTGATCAGCCGACTAAAGACACTACAAGGGAACGTATTAAAAAAAGTCATCAATGGTGTAAGGTTAAAAATATATAAAGCATATGACGATGACCGAATGGCCACATCACTATTTGGTTAACCGTCGTGCGCCAGGTTTGAAATTAATTCTATATTTAATAGATTTATTATGTTAGTTAAATAAAAAGTAGTTAGAAAACTAATTCACTCTTGGAAGCACATCTAAAAATGACCCTAAGACATGGATGATAGAAGGATTGACTATAACACAATGATGGTATACTGGCATGAGGGAAAGGAAAACCAAAATAGGAGGATGGACCAGAAAATTCCACCTAGAACTGACCGACGAAGGGAAAGGGACCACCGTCGACCGAGGGAACATTCAATTTGTGATGGACCATATGAACCATTATAGAATGCAACTTACCTGGACCATCCTCGACCGTGAATAATATTCAACATGCTGCTGGGGCGGCTGCAATATGGACTGTTGGATTTTGGACAGGCTGAGATCCAACGACCCACAATACAGCCCCCAGCATTTATTACTCTGCTGCATGTAAAATATTTTTAGCCATCCTCACAAAGAAATTAACGATGACAGGAAATACTCCCCACACGTGCGAAGTCGTTGTCAACCACAAAATATTCAATTAATGCCACCACCTAACTAGATTTATGGCCGGGCAATCAATCATCCTATAAATAAGGAAGGAATCATAGCATAATTGGGAACAATTTTGCAAAGAATTGGAACAACAAAGCTTTAGATTTCAAAACTTCCAAACCTTATCCTTTCACTAGTAAGCACAACCGAGATGGATCCAAAGAAATCCATCGACGTAACTAGCTGCATGACAACAGCTGAAAAAACATAAGGGAAACAAAAGAAGTCGCCATGTTTCCATTAAAATCCCGACTAACCAGAATCAGAAAAGCACGCATAGAGGAGCATCAATGGAGGTGATACTTGAATGAATTAAGAGAATGGAGGATACAAAATTATAAGTGGATCGAGAAGCACACAAATTATTTATCGCTTGCATCAGGAATTACCTAAGTACGCCTCTGCTAGATAACTTCGACAGACTAAAATACCTGATAGCACGATATGCTATAAGCAGATACCATCAAGGACAATTCTCGTTTAACGAACCTATTGAAATCAACGCTGCACTAATTGCACGAGTAACCAAATTTCCATGTAAGGGATCTCCATTTCTAGTCATCATTAAACCACACCTCATAGAAGTTCATGGGAACTCCAAAAGGAAAAAACTGAAAGGGCTTAGTAATCAATAGGTTCTATTTGTTTGATAAGCATAGGCTGACCATCAAACATTAGACTCAATTTGCTAGAAGTTGTAAAAGCTATAGCTAAAGAATCCAAAATATTTAATTGGGACAAGTATTTAGCAGGAGTAGTTAAATCTACTTGTGAAAATTTCCAAGAGATGGGATCGACCATTCGGTACCCCTCTTTACTCATTTAGTTAGCAATGGAAAGAGTAACCCCAGTCGACGACCCATCATTCACAGAAAAGTAGAAACCAATGATGAATAACTTCAAGAAATTTCAACCCCAAGGTTGAACAAAAGGACCTAAAGTTGCCAAGATTTGGCTTGAAAACTGGTTCCAAGTGTTAAAGATTGTATCATCAAGATGGGAGTTCCACAACCTATCCATCGAATCCTGCCACCAGCTGCACATATTTAACTTGAGCTCAACTTTACAAAAGTATGGTATATGCAGGAAGCATCTAGAGATGTAGTCGAGTTATAATACTACCCATATGTCCAAGATATTTTCAATGACTTAGTGAAGCAGTCAAACACAGTTCATCCAATTCTAGAGTCGCCATGGGAACAAGATCAGGAGATACATCATCCATTAACAAACAGAGAAAAAGAGGAAGCATATGAAGCTGGTATTTACTTAGAATTTTTTGGGCCAAAAGAAGAAGAATAAAACCCCTTATATATTGTTGTATCATAGAACCGACCTAAGACGACGTCCACAAAAGAGCCATCAGGGGAAACCATAGAAGCTGTCGAGCCTCAAGTGGAAGAACAGTCGTCTCCTGGATTAACAATAGAAAAACTAGATATAGTAGAAAAACAAATATACATAATGGAGAAAAAATTCAAGTCCAGACACTCGAAGAAGTGAAAATTTATACTCTCTGCATTGACTGTAGATGAATTGCACCCTCATGCAGAATAAGTGATCTATGATTCATTTCTCAATAAAGTCATAGTTGAACAACAAATTCAGAAAAATCTGGAGGAAGAAGAGGATAGAGCAATGGTACAGTCACAAATAGAAAACCCTGTTTCTATCTTAGATAACTCACCTCCACCCTCCCCGACTCTCGTTGTTGAAAATCCTGATGAAATCTCTTACCTTTCAACCCCGAAAGACCCCAACTTCCAAAAGTTCATCGAAGAATTACCCAATAATTTCCCCAAATGTAAAAAGTATGTCACCAAGCGACCTATCCTAGAATCAACCAAAACCTTGGAATCCCGAGCAATCCCTTCCCCGGGAACAAAAATTTCCAAGCAGTTCAAACTACCAAAACTACCCAAGTGCTCATAGATTCCACAGTCACCACATGTATTGGTAATCTGACCCTTCCCCATCCTACCAGTTCAGTTGATATACAAGTTGTACCCCCACCGTCTGCACCGACTACTATTCCTATTCCAATGACCTCAATAAGCATATCGACCATGCCTACCATTTTGAATATAGTTATTATTGCAACACTTACGTCTACATTGATTTTCATATTTCCTATTCTCCTTCCCCTTCTCTGTTGAACGCTCCTATACTGACTTCTGCTCCAAACACTATATATGCTCCTTCTCTATCAGCTATTAAATCTCAATCCAATCCGCCATGCGGAGAAGCACCACAAAAGAAGAAGAAAACGAAGAAGCAAGCACAAGACAACTCCACCAAGACTTCATTTTAGTAAATTACATATGCCTTAGGAGTCCATCCACTTTTGATCCTACTGCAACAAGATATCATGAACGAGAAGTTATCCTACAGACAGTCGTCAAAGATCAAAAGAAAAAATGGTCAAAGAATAAAAGGAAGTTCGACGAGATTGAAGACCAACAAAAGGAAGTACTTCACATCTATGATGATACGATCTAGTGGATAGAACCAACATTATGCGGCCCTCTGAACAAGAAGCCCCTCGACCACGTCACAAGTCGAGTCGTCTCCCTCGTCACACTTATGGAAAACGATTATGATTAACAAAATTACCAAAATTACCAACAAACAACAACTTTTCTTTACCAACAGTATAAATTATTCCTTGACTGACTCAATAAAATTTAGGATTATGAGTCGTTAGCGAACCAGTCAGCCAGTGTTTTGAACAATTGGTATTCACATTATGGACAATTATTTGCATAAATGAGAAAATTGCAAAATAATTTAGCAATCATATTTCAGAAATATTATACTAACCCAACAACATTGCTAGACCTTGAAAAGCAGATAGATCTTAAACAACATAAATAGTAAGGGAAGTACAGAAAAAAAACAAAACAATGGTCAACGCAGGCTATGCCAGCACAAGTAGAAGTCGACCGAATAACTTCTTAGATAGATAAACTCCTTGTTGATGCCTGCAACCAGCAGCTCATTTTAGGACCTGATTTCGCAAATATCAAGAACAATCCAACAACATAAAAAATTAGTACATTAACACAACTCAGTACACTCAGCCTTAAGATTCAGACAGTTCTCCATGAATGGGAAGACTTTCTGCACTAACTTTCCTCTTATTCTATTGTTACCGTTGAAGCATGCAACGAACATAGCAAGTCCATTGCACTAAGAATATAGAAGGCAGAGAGCAGAGCTCTATGGCTCGCTTACACAAGGAATGGTCAATTCAATTGATTACTATTAAGAAATTATAATATATAGTTGTAGCAAACCAACAACTAGATCCATAAGAAGTGGAACTGAAACCTCTTCATACTAAACATAGAAAGGACACATCAACCCTAAACCTAGATACATGGCAAGCATTTCTACATTATTCCAACATACCCCCTTAATGTAGAAATGGATTTTCTACAACACCTAATTTCTGCCTACGGATCTCAAAGTGAATCTTGCCAACAGGTTTGGTAAATATGTCAATGACATTATCACTTGTGTTACAATAAATAAGTTTAATTTTCTTAGACTCAATCTTTTCTCTGATAAAGTGATGTTGCAGTTCAATGTGTTTTGTCCTTGCATGATAAACAGGGTTTTGTGCCAATTTTATTGCACTTTGATTATCACAATGTACTTTTGTGGGTTCTGTTTGCTTTTCTCCAATGTCTTCAAGAATCCTCCTCAACCAAACAGCTTCACATGTTGCACTAGACATGGCTTTGTATTCAGCTTCTGTGGATAATAGAGAAACAATTGGTTGTTTCTTGCTGCTTCATGATACGACTCCGGATCCAATGTTGAATGCATATCCTGTAGTAGATCTTCTGTCATCTAGATTTCTTGCCCAATCAGAATCAGAAAAACCTGCCAATTGAACATCAAACTTATCAGTGTATAAAAGACCAAAGTTCATTGTCCCTTTCAGATATCTAAGGACTTTCTTTGCTACAATCCAATGGATGT
Source organism: Pseudotsuga menziesii (assembly GCA_001517045.1). Taxonomy (NCBI): domain Eukaryota; kingdom Viridiplantae; phylum Streptophyta; class Pinopsida; order Pinales; family Pinaceae; genus Pseudotsuga; species Pseudotsuga menziesii. The sequence continues at coordinate 130,958 of LPNX011173341.1, forward strand.
CATTTGGTTTATCCATAAACTGGCTCAAAATGATGACTGCATAAGATATATCTGGCCTTGTGGTAGTGAGATAATTTAGGCTTCCCACCAACTGTCGATACAAAGTACCTTCTGCATCCTTTGATCCATCTTTGCTACATAAATTCACATTCTGTTCTAAAGGAATTGCTAATACTTTGCAATCACTCATCTTGAATCTATTCAATATTTCCCTTACATACTTACTTTGAGTGACCATAGTTTTGCCAGCTTCTCTCCAAACTTCAAGTCCCAAACAATAGTGTAGTTCTCCAAGGTCTTTCATTTCAAACTCTTGTGAAAGTTGATTTTTTATTTTGTAATCAACTCACATGCATTCCCTGTAATGATTAGATCATATACATATAAAGATATCAAACATATATTTCATTCCTTATCTTTCTTCATGTAAAGGTTATAATCACTTTTGCTTTTAACTAAACCTTTATGATTAAAGAAGGTATCAATATTTATGTACCATGACCTAGGAGCCTGTTTTAATCCATAGATAGCTTTCTTTAGTTTACATACAAGATGTTCCTGACCTTTATGTACAGAACCTTCAGGCTGAAGTAAGTAGACTTATTATTTTAAATCACCATTTAGGAAAGCATATTTTACATCTAATTGATGGATTTTCCATTTATGTGTTGTGGCTAATGCAACCAAAATTCTAATTGTGTTTAGTTTTGCTACTAGTGCAAAAGTATCTTCAAAGTCAATTCCCTCCTTTTGTGTATAGCCTTTTGCTACTATTCTTGCTTTAAATCTTTCTATGCTACCATCTTATTTAAGCTTATATTTAAACAACCATTTACAGCCTATGGGTGTCTTATCCTCTGGTAACTCAGTCAATTCCCAAGTTTGATTTTTCATAATTGAGTTATATTCTTCAGTCATTGCTTCAACCCATTCTACTTTATCTTTGGCTTGTTTGTAATTCATTGGTTCACTGGTATTCATTATATTAGACATTAGAGCATAATCATTGTACCTTGGAGTGGGACGAATCTGTCTTGTTGACCTTCTCAGCATTAAATTACCTGTAGGGGTTCCCTCCATAATCCTTCTGCTTTCTACTGTGTCTTCCTCTGAACTTGTAAAAGTGCTCATTCTGCTTCTGCTACTTTCACAGTTGCTTCTACTATTTTGTTCCTCCTGCTTCTCTTGTGGCTCTTCCACTTCCTGCTCCTGAACTATTGAGTTTACCTTGACATATTCATCATTATTAGTTAGACTATGCCCTTGTTTTGTTTTTCTACTTGTATCTGTATGTTCATGGAACACCACATCTCTACTAGCAATTAATTTATGAGTGGTAGGATGAAACAACTCATAGGTTTTGTGATAATTGCAATACCCAACAAAGACACATTCAAGTGATTTAGCATCTAGTTTCCTCCTATCATCTTTTGGTATGTGGGAAAATGCTTTACAACCAAAGATTCGTAGATGCTTAACTTGTGGTTTATATCCATTGAAAACCTCAAATGGTGTTTGAAATTCTAATTTCTTTGTCGGAATGATATTTTCAAATATACAACAATATTCACAGCTTCTGCCCAAAAACCATTCGAAATTTGCTTACCTTGTAGCATGCTGCGTGCACATTCAACTAGGGTTCTGTTCTTTAGCTCTGCTATCTCATTTTGTTGATGAGTGTGCGATACTGTAAACTGTTGTTGGATTCCATTCTCCTTACAGTATTTCTTGAAAGCTCCAGACACGTACTCTCCATCATTGTCAGATTTGAGAATTTTAATGCTTTTTTTTGTCTGCTTTTCAATCATGGTTCTAAACTCTTTGAAGTATTCAAATACATCTCCTTTCCTCCTTATGAAGTACACCCATGTGTATCTAGATCTATCATTAATAAATGTCAGAAAATACGATGCACCTCCTAAAGATCTAGTTTGCATAGGTCCACATAGGTCTGTATGAATTAATTCAAGCAGAGCAGTTTGTCTCTTTTCTTGATGTACTGGGAATTCATTTCGATGTTGTTTTCCAAGTGCACATGCACTACATTCTAAATGTTCATTCTTTATTACAGGAAGACCTTCAACCATATATTTCTTTTGAAGTAATACAAGATCATGGTGGTTAATATGGCCATACCTCTGGTGCCAAAGTTCCTCTATGGTGATTACGGTGGATGCAAGTGCCTGATGACCGTCTTTCCTCACATCCAGCTTGTACAGTCCTCCACATCTTGAACCTGTAGCAACAATCTTGAAGTGGTTTCGAATGTCTTTGATATGGCACTGGTACTTACCAAACTCTACCTTCAGGTCATTCTCGGTTATGGTTGAAACAAATATTTTTTTTTCTTAATGTCAGGCACATACATGAGATTATGAATCTTTCTCATTTGACCATTAGATAATTTCACTTTTATTATTCCATAACCCTGCACTTGGTGTGACCTATTATCTCCTAAATAGATATGAGTGCCAACATGTTTCTCATTGTATTCATCGAACCATTCTCTCTTACAAGACATATGTGTAGATGCACCTGAATCTATGAACCATGCATTCTCATCGTCTGTCTCAAGAGACAGAGCATCTTCAGAAATAAATATTCTCATATTTTTAAAATCATTAATTTCAAAGGTGTCTGTATTTGCAAAATTTCCATTGTGACTTCCATTGTAGTTTCTATTTCTATAGAATTTCTTCTGATAGTGATTTCTATTGAGGTGTCTTGGTTTTCCCCAATGATGACCATCTACATTATTTCTATCAAAATCAGTCTGAGCCATACCTTTGTGTTTTTTATGAAATATGTCTCTGTCTCTGTTCCATTGTTTGCTTCTGTCTCCATTCCATGGTTTGCCTCTGTGTGGATATTGACCTCTTGCCATCAGTGCTAGGTCTGAACCTCGAGCATCCAGATCATAGTTCTTCATTCGTTCTTCTTCTTGGATTAGAATCCCTGTAAGTTCTTCAAAATTTGGGGGTTTTTCTCTCGCTGCAAGTGCTGAGATAAACACTTTATAGTCTGGCAGTAAGCCTTTGAGAGTGACTGTTACTAAGTCAAAACTTTCAACAACTTCACCTATGTCACCCAATTTATCATTGAGTTCTTTAATACGAGAAATAAATTTGCTTACCCCTTCATTAGCCTCCATCTTGATTGACAACAATTTGGTTTTGAGAAACAAAACCCGATTTGCATCAATTGTTGATACCTGATTTGCATCAATTGTTGATACAGGCCTTTGAGCGTATCCCATGTTTCCTTGGATGTTGTACAATTTCTGATATGCAGAATGATGTTATCTTTGATAGACATCCTAAAATTCAGTTTTTCTTTCAGCTCCCGCCTATTCTAGTCCGGAAGCAATGCGGCAGTTGCAGGCCTCGGCTCATCTCCGGTCATAATCGACCATGCATTAGCGGATTCAAGCACAGTCATCATCTTAAATTTCCAATTTACGTAGTTTTCACCATTTAATTTGGATGCTTCATTGATGTACGTGTTAGCAAGAGATAGATTTTCCATTTTACCTCGTTTCGGTTGATTTGGAGAGCTGATCTGTATTCAATAGGTGAAAAAACTACAGAACCACACCTTTTCTTTTTGACAAAGGTGTTTCTGAGGGCGGTGCCAGATATCGGTGCAAGGGTTGGCCTGAGCACCGCTCTTCCAACTCACAACTTCAGTGGTACCACCACTTCTCTCCTTTGATGGATAAGCGGTGCCACCGCTCTTTCTTTGTAAAATTGATGGAGGCACCACTCTTCTCCTTCAGCTGATAAGCGGTGCCAAGACTGTTCATCGGAGAAAAAAAAAATTTACGAGAGAAAAAAAAAATTATCAGCTTACACAGCAGCGATCTGAACTTGATCTCCATGTCTCCACGTTCAGCTCCAACACTGCAACAAGATCTTGGCAGAGAACCTTCACCAGTATTGCAGAAAACCTTCAGCATCTTCTAACTTGTGCTGAGCTACATCACCGGTCACAAGACTCTCCAGTGTTCATCTCCACACTGATCTGCACGTGATCTCCAACTTATGACTTCAAATATTTATCAGCTTCAGACTGCCATGCGATCTCCACTCTGCATCTCCATGGTGAGGTGATCTACATGCTTCGGCGGCTGCAAAAAAATGAATACAAGAAGGGATCCCACGGACTTCACGTCCTCTGCTCAGCCGGTTCTACACTTATGCACCAATCTTTCACATGGGCTGCAAATATTCATGGCAGCAACAAACAACACTCATAGCCGCTCGTGGATTGCGCACTACAGAAATCGCAGACATGCCTTCTTCACGGTGATGGCAATGGCTTCTCACAGTCTAGCTTCTCACACAATATTTACTCACCCAACCTCTAATACCAACTAAGAATATAGAAGGCAGAGAGAAAAGCTTTATGGCTCGCTTACACAAGGAATGGTCAAACCAATTCAATTGATTACTGTGAAGAAATTACAATATATAGTTGTAGCAAACCAATAGCTCGATCCATAAGAAGTGGATCTGAAACCTCTTCATACTAAACATAGAAATGACACATTAACCCTAAACCTAGATACACGACAATAATTTCTACATTATTCCAACAATTGCCTCATCTTCTATGCAACAACCATAAGAATTTTTTTGAAAAATATTTAAATTTTCAATCTCCCTTTACTCTTTGGGATGAAGAAGAGTTTTGTTGGTTGGGGGGATGTTGGAGGAGCCTAGTCGTCCACCTGACTACGTTCCCCCCAACTATGGTCGGGTCGACCCGATCGGACAGTTATCCGACCAACTGAAAGTATAACTAATTAATTGATTGTAAACAATATATATATAGGTTGGTGAGCCATGAAAGATATATCTTTTTGTACATCATCTTGGATCTGTTAAATAAAAGGCTTTTGTTGTTGTCCCATTTACTATGATCTCTTATGTGTGTATGCCTACTTTATGCATTTGTGACATACTGTTGTTAAATATGTATTATTGGTAACATGTGCTATCATGGGGCTACAACACTAGACAAAATCTGCATCCTAATACCCTATATTTAGAAGATGAAAATTATGCCATATCTGTAGGTCCAATAGTTGAAGAAGAGAAATATGATCACATTTCTACTTTTTACATTACCTTAAATGTGCATGGAAAATTATTACACAAGTATATGCTAGAATATAGATATTCAAATAATCTTATGCCCAAAGTCATCATGGAGCAATTAGATTTGGAAATTACTAAACCTTATCATGATCTTTACAGATTTTACTCCAAGAAAATAAAATTATGGGATGATAAAAGATTTAGTAGTTACTTTGGCTCGACTTCCTTCCAAGAGTATTGTGATGGATGTACTGGTGGTAGATGTACCATCTTATGACATATAAAATATATTAGGACATATGATACATCTATAATTCAACGTAAGATACCTTTGAAGCTTGGATTTAAGCCTTTCAAACAGAATCTCAAACAAACAAATCCCATGTTATTGCCCATAATTGAAAAGGAGGTAAGGAAGTTATTAGATGCAAAAATTATAGTTCCTTTGAGATACTCGGAGTGGATTTCAAATCTTGTACCACTCAGGAAGAAGAGTGGGGGAATTAGTTTGTGTGTTGATTTTAGAAATATGAATTAATGCTCTTTAAAAGATAACTATCCTTTTCCTAAGATGGACAAGATTTTGCATAAAGTTGTAGGAGCAAATAGAATATCAACGATGGATGGTTTTTCAGGTTATAATTGGGTTGCAATGAGAAAAGAAGAAATGGAAAAGAAAGCCTTCACAACCCCACGGGGAATATTTATATATGATATTATGTCATTTGGGATGATGAATATAAGAGCCATCTTTAAAAGAGTCGTGGATATGTCCTTTGTAGGAGAGATAGATAGATAAGTTCATAGTGATATATCTTGATTACATAATTGTTTTTCCAAAACAAATGATAAACACTTGTCACATTTGAAGTAAAAATTAATTAAATGCAAGAAGTATGGGCTCTCTCTAAACCCCAAGAAGTTATATTTTTACTTGCAGAAAGGAAAAATATTGGGGCACATTATTCCAAATATAGAGTAAGGATAGATCCGGAAAGAGTGGTGACTATTCAATTGATATACCTCCCTAGGAACAAGAAGGAAGTCCAATCTTTTATAGGGAATATAAACTTTTTGAGGATATTTATTCCAAATCTAATTGAGTTGATAAAGATCATTACCAACATGCTAAAAATAGGTAATGATGTAAAATGGAACAAGGATTCCAAAGAATCATTTCAGTAGCTCAAAATATCCAATGAGTCTTGATTACACCAAGCCTTTCTTAATTTTCTCCTTTGCTTCAAAAAATGTCATAGAAGTTGTACTTTTGTAGAAGAATCAAGAAGGAAGTCCTTAAGAGATACATAAATGAAGTATATCATAATGGAAAAATAGGCTTATCCATAATAAAAGCCCTTAAATATTTTAGATGATATGTGTTGCATTCTCATGTAATAGCATATGTCCCACATAGCACTATGAAAGATATTCTCTACCAAATAGAAAGTGAAGACAAAAGAGGAAAATGGATTGCCAAAATACGGGAGTATGACCTGGAAAGCCTACAAAGCTAGTAAAAGGCAAAGGTTTAGCAAAGTTGTTGGTCAATTACAATTGTGAGGCACTAGACTTGGATCTAGTGGCTGAACTGACTTAAGAAAAAAGAGAAGGGATCAATATTGACCCTGACACAAGGCCTATAAAGGTAAATCCTAAATTTCCAAAGTCCCCATGGTACATGGATATTATTTTTTATTTGATCAGCCTTGAATTCCCAAAACATATGAGTAGATCACAAGCCAAGTCCCTAAAGCTACAAGCAGTGAAGTATTGTATTTTTGGATGAATAGCTTTATTGGAAATACCCTCAATTTTTATTCCTAAATTGTGTAATATAAGATGAGATAGAGGGGATACTTATAGAAATCCATAAGGGAATTTGTGGAGAACATCACGCCTGGAGAGCCATAGCTTACCAAGTTTTAAGAGCAGGATACTACTAGCCAAAGTTGTTTTCTGATACTAATCATATGGTAAGGGCATGCATTGAATTTCAATTATTTGCAGTGAAACAAAAGTTAAATCCTTTGCATTTGAATCCCATAAACACATTAGATCCTTTACAACAATGGGATCTTGACTTTATTGGATAAATAAACCCTAAATATAGTGGTTAGCATAGATGGACCCTAATAGCGGCTGATTACTTCACTAAGTGGGTTGAAGCAATCCCAACTAGATAAACAAATAATACAGTGATAATCAAATTCATGGAGGAAAATATTTTATCAAGGTTTGGATGCCCAAGAAAGATCGTTGTTGATAATGCTCAATCTTTCAGGTCAGTCAAAATGATTAAGTTTTTCCAAAAATATAATATAGAGCTAAGAAATTCCACCCCATATTATCCACAAGGAAATGTATTAGTTGAATCATAAAATAAAATCCCACTAAGGATAATAAATAAGATGTTGTCAGAAAACAAGAAGGCTTGGAATATAAATTTGAGGTATGCTCTCTAGGCTGACAGGATAAACTATCCTGGTTTCCTCTTGAAATTACTAATCAATAAAATATCAATGCTAGTAGATGGGTGACATTAGGAATTAAACATCATTCCTTCCCTGGTGTACATGTTTGAAAGGGGTACCATACCTCAATTGGCATCATTCAAAGAGCGCCAAACCAAAAGTTGCCAATTGTCCTAAAATTCAAAAAGGGTTTCGTTAAAAAGGGAAAATTAAATTTTAAACGTTATTCATTTCTCTTAGAAGAAGAAGAAAGGTATCCTTTGACATATTTACCTAAGTGACCAACATCCATGACCAAAAGTCACCAACCACCTTCCAAATAATACCCTAGTATTTACAAGACCAAGTTTCTTTTACCCATTACTTCTTTTTCAACATTAATTAAAAGAGCATTTATACCTAATTTACCCTAGTGAACCCTATAAATCCATTGAAACTACCAGCCATAAATTTTCCCCACAATGGCTCATAAATCTATATCCAAGTTATCCAATCCCATTTTTTCTAGTGATGAGAACATCTACTAGAAACATGACAATATTTTTGACACTATCGTTACTGGTTCAAACCTAAATTCTACCATTCAAGAGACCCAACCACACTGGGTATTGTAGACCAAGACCCTTTTAACCTATGGGACTCAAACCTTTCCCAGATTATTTTTCCCTGGTCATTTTATTTCCCAGAATTCACAACCTGATGTTCTGAATAATATTCTCCAAGTAAAAAATCTAATTTATCATCCAATCTTTCTGAAACCATCTGCAACCTAAATACCATTACTCTACAGAGAATGTTTTGCATCCCAACATTCCTATAGGTGCATACCTTAGATGAAAAGTCTCGTGCATCTTATTATTAGACCCTGAGACCTTTTAACATAAACCTCTTTCTGCTACAACACCTAGAGAAGGGGATTTCTCTCCCTTCATCCCCTCCACCATATGAAAATGTAGTGTTCTCTAAAATTTCAACAAAATCCATATCCTTGATCTGTACAATCCTAGGGTATGATAATGATGAGAAAGTAGCTGATGTAATTTTAGGTTTTCTTATGATCCTAACCCATATGTCAGAAAACACTTTCACCAAGTACAATTTATGTAACTTCCTAATTCAATTTATCCTTGAGCAATTAGAATACTTTCTAGCCATCACAATGTTCAAATATATATCATACTTTTTTTATATGTTCTTGTATCAAAACATTGAACATTATAGATGTTTCAATTTGAAGGTGACATATGAAACTTGAAGCCCAATTCTAGTATATTATTGGAGTGACCTAATTCTGAGAAGATTGAAACAACTCTAACTATCTTGATTTTATGAACAAGGTAATGAACACCACATGCATTATTATCCATGATTCTTCACCCCCTAGGATGTTTCCTGAGAATACTAAGTGGCTCCAGTCCAGTCCTGATACAATGACAAGTGGTTGGTTTTTATATGAAGAATACATAGTAATTATAGTTTATGGACTTGAGGAGGATCCTTACCATCTCCTGCCTTTCCTCACACCTGGAGTCTTTGTAATGGAATATGCAAGAAAGATATTTAAGGTAGATGAAACACATTTCAGACACTTCATACATCAAAGAACTTTCTTACTTCCACAAGAGATAGGACCTTTTCAACTGAGAGGTTTGAAAGTTATGAAATACTTGGAAGGTATGTTAGATCAATTGAATTTAAGGAAAGTAGAAGTTGGGCCCTATGAACCTCATGACATTATCTCCAAGCAAAGAGTGGAAAACAAAAATTCTGATTATGAGCATGTACCAAGACCAGAGTGGGAAAGGATTTCCAACTTAGAAAGTTGGGAGGATGTATTAACAATATAAATAAGCATGAAAGAGGAATTTTTTTCGGAGCAACAAGCAAGGCAGAATAGAGGGGATGAATATATTTCTACATATATGGAAGTATATGTTGTTGAACAGGGTCATCAAGATAAAAAGGACATATAAGAAGGAGAAGAGGATGGCAAGGATCAATAGGAGAAGATCAAGTTGAATAGCTTCCAAGTGAGTTGGCTAAAATGATACCACAACCTATAGTCAAGAAAAGAGGATCTACAATTAAGTTTACTCACTTGCTTTCCATGGAATTCACAGAACCTAGAATGTTGTAAACAACACATTTAGAATCGCCTTTGGCAGGTCTGGTACAAGTAAAGACAGATTTGCAATCCAAATACAAGAGTATAATGGAAATGAATGTCAACATGATGAATGCTACTAGGAAGCAAATAGGTTCATTAGGGAAAATACTACTCATAGTAGTAGATCACAAAAATGACACTTTAAAGTGGTATGTGGTAGAACCTATAGTGACATATCTTGCAATCCTTAGTGACTGGAGAGATAATGAAGATAAAGTATATTTCAGACAAATTGAGAAGTTGGATAATATAGAATTCTATAAATAGGATAGTGACATGATCTTCAAGGAAGTAGTACAGTCTTTTAAAACGTAGAAGAATCTTAGAGAAGCATTGGAAATATTCGAAGAGTTTTCGAAGACAAAAAAGGTGACAATTATTAGTATTTTAATGGGCATACCTATAATTAATAATGAGAGAACACAAATACACATGAAAACACATTTAATATAGACACACAATGTTTACATGGAAAACATAAAACTGGGAAAACCACCATAATAGATCTATGTTCTCCCTTGATCTAAATCGGCCAAGCCGAGCCAAGTGAGATAGCCACCGCTTACCTCTAGGACAATTTACAATGGAGCCTCCTCAATCCTTATAAAGGCTTCTTTCTTGAGCCAAGTGAGCTAGACATCACTCACCTCCAAGCCACTTTACAATGGAGCCTCCTCAATCCTTATAAAGGATTATTTACATGCGATACCATGGGACAATACCATGGGCCACCAAATACCATTGGCCACCAATACCATGGATAATACCACGGGCTACAAAAAATCCATGTGCCTAAAAACTATGTGCTATACCTCAACCACCTTTGACTCATTCTCGAGTTAAGTTTAACCCTAACAATCCCCCCTTTAAGCTTGACATGGGGATCTCACATACACCCCACCATCACCTAGGTCTCTCTCTTGGCTTTACTAATGGGTTACCAAGGGTATGCATGCCTTACCAGATATTAGAACAATATGCCCACTTACATGCAAACTGCTCCATTAATTTTTTTCATGTGTCTTCATGGTGACTACACCATCACCATCCGTTGCTTCATCCTCTTGCTTTACCATGCTCACTTTCTTGCTCATTTTCTTCCATGCTCCTTTTGTACCTGCATCCAACCTTATCATTGACGTCCATACAAACAAATCCATCTACTGGATTACATGGGTCCTTAGCCATTGTAAATGCCATTTCTCTAGGAATTCTCTTCATATACATGGTTCATCAATCTTAGTCCCACAACTGAGATCAAACAATATCACATTCCTTTTAAAATTGAGTACTTAACCTCTATGATCCACATAAAGCTAGGCTACAAGTACACTTTCCACACTCGTCCATACCCAGTGGTTCATTCCACACTCTATGCAACATCCCTTTTCTGCGCATAAGAAGGATACCTTGTGCTTCTAGAACCTGAGAAAATTAAATTCTAACTAGGAACCCAGAAATATTGTTGGGGTGTCGGGTACCACCGAACATGCACCCCATAATTAATTAAAAAAAACTAGGTACAACACAACAAGCACAACTATATGCAAAACCATGGCTCTAATACCACTTATTAGGATTTTAACGGGCATACATATAATTAATAATGAGAGAACACAAATCCACATAGCAACACATTTAAGATAGACACACAATGTTTATGCGGAAAACCCAAAACAACCATAATAAATCTATTATCTCCCTTGACCTAAACTGCAAGCCAGGCCAAGCGATCTATCCACTGCTCACCTCCAGGACACTTTACAATGGAGCCTCCTCAATCCTTATAAAGTCTTCTTTACATGGAATACCATGGGACAATATCATGGGCCACCAAATACTATTGGCCACCAATACCATTGAAAATACCATGGGCTACAAAAAATCATGTGCCCAAAAACTATATGTTAGACCTCAACCACCTTTGACTCATTCCTGAGTCAAGGTTAACTCTAACAATAGTAAGATTAAGGCAAGTCACCATCAAGGAGATGGAAAATAAAATAATATCCTTAAGTGTCAATCTAACTGATGAATCTCATGCCAAATCCCTTCTAAAAGAAAAAGATAATGAAATAACACACCTCAGAAAACAATTGAAAGTGCTTGCAACTCATCTACTTCAGACCCCTAAACTGAGACAGTCCTAGGAAGAAAATGATAAAATATATGCCATCACGTTGAAATTCAAGAAGCTAGCTAAGGATAAGGACAATGAAATAAATGAGCTCAAATGGAATATTTGCAACAAACACAATATAAATGATACATGAATATTTTTGTGAACTGGCCTTCACAGGCCATATAACGATGAATAACGTTGAGAATATCTCTCCACTCAGGCTTAAAATTGTTCAAATGAATTTCTTTTCCCTAATCTAGCTTCTCGAAATTGTGCAATAGAGCCTTGCTTAAGTCAACCTAGAATATATGCTTCTTAAAACACTTTTCTCCTTCATATGGTATGTCTATTGCCTCTGCAATTGTAGCCTCGTCTACCTTAAATGTTAGGGTTTGAAAATTAACCACATAATCCTTGTAGTTACTTACAAAGGAATTTGTTACTTGTATTTTATGACCTTTGAGTCTTTCACACAAAGAAAAATAGCCTGCGTTTTTCATTATCTCTACACATCTGGGAAATTCCTCGGCCCACTTGACATTGTCTAGCTCTAACCTACAAATTTTCCCACTGAGCTTTTGTACCACTACCATCGTAATTATCTGATTCTGCTAAATCATATTTCCTGTTCAAAACACGTCTAAGCAAATAATCTATGCAGAAAACACCAATTAGAAAGTCTGTACTATTTTGGTTAGCTGGAATACAGATCTTGGTTCATGCATTTTGATAATATCGAAACCTGCCTATACCATCCATGCCATAATAAATATACACTCCTTCCTCCAACACACGACCAGGCTACTGTCAGTATCATAATGAAGATGAAATTTTCTCTTAAACACACATCCAATATATGACATATGTCCTTGAGCCATTTCCAAGTGGAAACAATCTAGCAGAGCCAACATGTCACTGATTATTCAATGCCATGTCAATATGTAATATGATTATTAATGCAATACAACCATCTATTTATTAAAATTGGACACTTGAAACCTTCATAACGAGCTATGCATGAATTAAATTGGACCTTATTCATTGAAAATGAGCTTTATCAAGCTATGCATCATTTCAACAAAGATTTAGATCTTGAAAGATTAATGAAAATGAGCCATGTCTATTCTAACAAATAAAACAATGATAAAATAAGACTTTAAAGAACCTAACGCCTAATTTTAAAGGGTCCTAATGTAAAACTAAGGTAGAACTAAGAAAATAGTCTTCTAGGAAATATATCTAAGGTAGAACTAAGATAAAAATATAGAGATAATAATAAACATCCTTAATGAAGAGCTTTTATGATATTATTATTTTTAATTACTTTATGTTTATAAATGAATTTTAATAACTGTATTAAATATACAAGTATATTATAAAAAAAATATAACAATATTATAATAAAAAATATATTTGTGAAGCTAATAAGTCACCAAAGGGACTTATAACTTCTTAACAGTAAAAGGATAACACCTCGTACTGGAGTTTTTTTTATTGAATTTCTCTCAAAAAATTGTCCCTTCTCTATATATCGATAATTTTTTATGGAGGCTTTTATATTGGTGCACCTAAATGATCATGATGCAACGATGTTTTTGCAAACATTAACAATATACTTAATAGCCTCAAGTATTTTGAACATATAGAAAAAAAAATCCAACTAGTGCATTGCGATTATTACCATGCACTATTGAATTATGATATACACAACACACTACATGTTCAAGCCTTTATTAAAATAAAATAAAATAGTGTATCGATGCATTTTGTTACCCCGTAATGCTCCAGTGAATATTAATTTCATAGGGATCAAGGCCCGATGGAGGAATAACATGCTTCAGAAGTACTAGGATAGCCGCTGGATCAGGGTGAGGGCTTGGCTGATGAAGACGCCGCGGGACCCCAATCAGCATGCCAGTTGGAGAAACACATTGATCCACCAACCTCATTGGGTATGAATCCTTCTTCATTAAGCAAACATTTACATGTTTTATCTTTAAATGAGGACACAATATTGATCTCTCCCATATCAACCAAAACTTCCCTTGCCCCTACCCGCTCCCCTTCTCCTCCCCAATCAACAACCATGGCCTCCTCCTCGACAACCCTTCCAACACTCACAAAAACCGACCCTTCTAGCTCCTACCCCTCCACTCGTTTCCATCTCAGGTCAAGAGATGTTCCAGTTTCAATGAAACAAAAATACCTTCCCATCTCTCTGCGACACAGAACAAGGACCTCAGGGATCATGCAAAAGGAAGACAACAAAAACTCTTTGGGGCACTTAGAGCAGTACGCACCCCAGATGGGGTCCCAAAATGAAACTACTCTCACTCAAGTGTAGGGTTCTGGCAAGTACCCGAAAAAAACTTTCCCTCAAGAGGATGCTCTCGTTCCAAACACCAGAAGTCATCCTTCTACAAGAAACTATGGGTTCAAAGCTGGAAGTGGAAAATTTGTTATCTTCAATCTCACCTCTTTACTCCTTCACAGCACAGAGTGCAAGAGGACACTTAGGAGGACTAGCAATAGGCTGGATGAAATCATGTATACAATGCACAAACACCTGGGAGTCCACTCTAGGGTTAGGGGCTCATATTTGTTGGGTGAAGACAAACCTAACCCTAACAGTCTTAAACATCTATGGGCATTATATCAATAGAATAGAATTTTGGGACTCCTTCAGAAACTCTGGGATATCAAAATAAAGGAACCTGATCGTTGGAGGGGATTTAAATTTCACCATGGGGGCTCATGAAATCTGGGGGCAAAGGTGATATTAGACCCCTTAGCTTCCTACTTCAGCAACCTCTTGATGGATCTAAAACTGATAGACCTAGATCCTCAGAATTTAAAACCAACATGGACAAATAGATGCGTGGGAGAAGAAAGAATTGTGAAGCGGTTGGACAAATTTATGATAACAAAGGATCTTTTGGAGGAGGAATTTATGTTCAAATAGTGGGTGGATTTTGGAGTAGACTCTGATCACTTACCTATTTTCCTGGAAATCTAGAAGCAGCCAAAGAAGCCAGCCAGTCCCTTCAATCTTTGCTCCACCTGGCTCAAAAATGAAGAGGTAACTCAAATCATTCAATCAAATTGGTTGCTTTACCAAGCAGAGAATGGCACAAGGGTTGCTGTCCATTTTACTCAAAAACAACTCAGAATTAAAAAACTCCTCAAGGATTGGGCCACAAAAAAGAAAGCTCGGGATGAACAAGAAATCAACCAAATTGAGGTAGATTTGAAAGAGCTCCAAAATAAAGATGGAGGGGGTTTTCTCACGCAGGAAGACAAGGAGAAACTCTACTCATTGGAGGCCTCCAGAAATAAAATCCTAAAGGAAAGAAAGGAGGTTTTGAGGCTAAAAAGCAGAGCCATATGGATGGAATGTGGTGATGATAACACAAAATTCTTCCAGGCTTTTGCAAAAGGAAGGAGACAAAAAAACACCATCTAGGAGCTAAAGAAAGAGAACAATGAGACAACAACAACCTTTGAGGATCTAGAAGAGACATGGCAGGATTATTTTGAAAACAACTTCAAAGAAAATCAACAAGCAACTATAACTAAAGTAATCCGAATATCACAATATTTTCCAGAGAGCATAGGTGAGGAAGATAATATGGAGTTAATGGAAGAGGTTTCAAAGGAGGAGCTTAAAGCAACCCTAAACAACTTTCAAAAGGACAAAATTCTAGGACATGATGGGTGGATAGTGGAATTCTTCCTGGATGGGTATGATACTATTGGTCTAGAACTTTTGAAGTTAGTAGAGGAAACAAGGGTAAATGGTATCCTCCATCTCCCCCTGAACTCAACTTTCCTAGCTCTAATTCCAAAAAAGGATAACCGAGAAAGCTTGGAATACTACAAGCCTATCTCCCAGTGCAACATCACTTATAAGGTGGTCGCCAAGATAATTGCACAAAGATTCAGGAAGGTACTCTCAAAACTCATCTCAAAGGAACGGTTTGGATTTCTAGAAGATAGACAAATACATGAAGCTATTGGGGTTTCTCAGGAGGGCCTTCATAGTGCAAATATTAAAAAAAAAACAGGGCTATTCTTAAAATTGATCTCTCCAAGGCCTTCGAAAGAGTAAGCTGGATCTACCTAAGACTGCTCCTCACACATCTAGGCTTCAATTACTCTTTTATAAAATGGATATTTGCATGTATCTCAACTACCTCCTTTGCAGTCCTCATCAATGGAGCAACATCTCACTTCTTCCACTCTGAAAGAGGCTTAAGATAGGGATGCCCTCTTTCCCCTCTGCTTTTCTTACTAGTTGCGTAA
Organism: Pseudotsuga menziesii; assembly: GCA_001517045.1. Classification (NCBI taxonomy): domain Eukaryota; kingdom Viridiplantae; phylum Streptophyta; class Pinopsida; order Pinales; family Pinaceae; genus Pseudotsuga; species Pseudotsuga menziesii. Next base: position 147,122 of record LPNX011173341.1, read on the forward strand.
GGTCTAACTAGAGCTTTTCTAGATGCAAAATGAAGAGGCCTTTTTGAAGGAATCAAGATTGCCACAAACCTGAACATTACACACCTTTTGTTCATAGATGACATTCTCATTTTCTGCAATGGATCAATTAGGGAAGCAGAAAGACCCTCATAAATTTTAATCTTGTTTTGTAAAGGTACAGGTATGCAAATAAATCTTTATAAGTCCACAATCACAACAATCAATCTGGAAGAGGAAGTCTTGAGGAATTTTCATGAGATATTCCCCTTCCAGCAGTACTATCTAGATGACGGAATTAAATACCTAGGCTTTAGAATCAAACCAAATTGTTACAAGAAAGAATATTGGAATTGGCTGCTAGCTAAACTGGAATCCAGAGTGAATAATTGGTGTAACAGATGGATCTCAAGAGGTAGGAGGCTAGTGCTGATTAAATCAGTCCTTGAAGCAATTCCAATTTATTGGATGGCATCGGCATGGATCCCCAAGTCAATCCTGAATAAAACAAAGAGAATTTGCACAAATTTTCTATGGACAGGAAAGAAAGAGAAAAAAGTACTCCCTTGGGTAAAATGGGATCAAATAGCCAGACCAAAATCACTGGGAGGTTGGGGTTTAAAATATATTTTCTTCTTTTGAAAGGCTTTGGATACAAAATTAGGGTGGCAGCTCATTTCAACTCAAAGCCTAAGGATAGAATTCATCATCCAGAAATACATAACACCAACTCCTCTTCTAGATTGTATCAGAGACATGGGCAACACAAGTCTACCAAATGGCTCAATCATTTGGAAAGATTTATGTAAATCCCTTCCACTCATCTTAGAAGGGCTTGTCTGGAAAATAGGGGATGGTACAAAAGTAAGAATTGGAGCGGATACATGGCCAGGATGCTCACAAAATAACTTACTCCCACTTCAATCACTACAATTGATTCATCAGAAAGGGTTTTTCCACCTGAATCAAATAGCTGATCCTAATTCAACAAACCTCTGGCATCAAGGATGGAAAAGAAGCTAGGATATAGAACTGCCAGAACATGGACAAGGTTGTGGGACCAATACATTTTTTCCCTGCAATCTTCACACATTCGGATAACTGACAAAGTAGATGAGCTGATCTGGGAGCATGCCCAACATGGGCATTACACACCTAAAATTGGTTATCAACAACTCTGCTTCCATCACTTTCAGGAAGATCAGAAATGGTGGTAGGCAGGTATATAGAAGATCATGTGTCCATTGAAGGAAAAAATATTCATATGGTGCACTCTTGCAAATAAAATCCCTACTTGGGACCATCTCCAGAAAATACAATTTGCAGGACCAGGGTGGTGCAGTATTTGCAAAGACAATGAGGAAAACACAAACCACCTTATCCTAATCTGTAATTTCTCCAAGCAAGTATGGGAGCATTCACAATCTCTCACCTCTTCCAGATTTAACTGGGAAGGCCCCACACTGGAGGATTCCTGGAAAAATTGGTCATCTTCTCCCCTGACCACTTAGATAAGAGCCCTCCCACTTCTCCACATATGGGGAATATGGCTAGCCAGAAACCAAGCCATCTTCCTTGAAAAATCCATCTCCCTAGAAGAAGTAGCAAGGAAAGGACTAGATATTCTTTCTTACTTCCCCCAAACAACAATTAGCCCCAATCTGAGAGAAATCATTCTTGAACAGCTGGACAAAAACACCCCCTGGGATTTTTTTGATGGTGCTTCTCAAGACTTGAAATGTGGGGGAGGATTCGCCCTCTTCCTAAACCCAACCCATCATTTTCAAATATCAATGGGGCTGGGATCTGGATCAAACAATTATGTTGAACTTATGGCCTTGAAGCTTGTCCTATGTTTTGCAATTGAAAGAAATTGTAAAAAACTACAAGTATTTGGTGACTCTTTGGTTGTAATAAATTGTATTAATAAGATTCAGAAATGCAAAAACACCTCACTAGATGCACTTTTTGAAGAAGTTAGCATACTTCTTGCAAATTTTGAATCTCTTTTGCTCAAACATGTCCATAGGGAGCGGAACATGGAAGCAGACAAACTTTCAAAGGCATGAATAAACTTGGAGTGGGGAATATGGAAAATTGGAGAGAAAAAGGAGACAAAGGCCAACGAGTACTATCATAGGCCATTTCTGGATCTGCCACAAGGATAAAGAAGATAGTAGTTTTTTTTGCAGAACAAATATAAACTTGGACAATTTTTTGTCTCAAACAAGAGTTTACAGACATAGTAAACAACATCTACAACTTTTTCCAGTAGGAAGCTCCCCATGGGAGAAATTGTTGCAGACAGTTTTTTGACTCAGCATGTGTTCTTTTGTTGATATGCGCAAAAGAAGGAAATACATCAGAAATGATGTGATCTTATGATGTAACTCTGCAAGAAGCAGGAACAATACATACTTTTGTATGTATTTTCTTTTCATTAATATAATCAGCTTTTTTTCTTTTGGAAAAAAAACTTAACCTCTTTTTGTTGTTTTATGAACTTCATGAAAATATTTATTATAATTAATTAAAATAAATTAATTGTATTATAAGAATTAAATTATAAATATTTCTTTTTGTTTTATTCTTTTTAATATTTATATTTAGAAATTAAAAACATGTTTAGAAAGTATAGTTGTATTAGAATTACTTTATATGGAATAGTAAATGTTATCACTAGAGTTTGCACCTAGACTATTGAGGTTCAAAGTCTAGAGCAGGTTCAGTTCATATTTATGATAAACATTTCAAAATATTAATAAGAATGCCATGAATAGATAACATCTATCAAGGAACAAAATCATGAATAAGTGGTCTAAACTAAACGTAAACGTTTATCATGATAAATATTAAAACAAACATTGGGTCATCTAGAATATAATCATTCCATGACAATCTTTATAAAAACTAAAAACTAAATACATGCCTGAACGTAAAGATGGCAGTCTGGTCTCCACACCATTCCCTAATGCCTTTACATTGTTCACCATTACATGTATATATACAAAACGTTTTAAAGCTAAAAGAGTTTAGATCCAAATTTTATGCATCTAAATAACCAAAAATAGAAAAGATGACTAGTATCTG
>LPNX011173341.1:150289-171647 GCA_001517045.1 Pseudotsuga menziesii
AGATAAACTTGACACCTAATACTGACAATTATACAATGCTAATGACATAACTGATATGTTATCAAGAATATCTGGAATGTATGACCTGGATCTTGAGCTGGATTTATCCACGGCCAATTATAGTTTCCTAGCTGCTTCAGCTAGTATCGTTAAACCATCCAATGCTTGAAACCTTTTATGTAGCCGAGAATGTTTTGCTTCCATGGATCAAATTTGGTCTTGAAGTTCTATGTTTCTGCTCATGAGTTCCTTGTTCTGCTACTGTTTAGACCTCTTTCTCCGCAAAACTTCTTTTGATACTGTTATGAGCTCTTGGAAGCGTGCATCAATTTCTTCCAAATCCTCTCTTAACCTTCTGTTAGCAATCATTAACTTTTCACTTGAATCATTTAGATATATGTTTTGTTCTTTAAATTATTGCAAGTATTTTTTTAATATCTCAACTTCTGATACTGATTTCATAATCTCCATATGTGCAAGAGGATCTTCATCAATCTCTGAAGGCTTCGAACATGTACCAACTTCATATTCGTCCACCTTTTGTTTACATTTGCAAACTTCTTTAATCAAATCGAGTGTATGGATTAATTCCTATTGAATTTATCCAAGGGTTTGATCTGCTGTGTGGTAGATTTTGTCTGCATCCTATAGATCTTCCTCACTAGATGAATCTTCTATAACCATCACAACATCCTTTTGAAATTTAGGGTTTTAGATAGCCTTCATGTTCATGCTTAATTTATTTTTTGATCTAGTCTTTGGCCTCCAATTGTTCTGAAGATTATTTGCAATAGGGGGTTCATCCTGTTTTGAATTTGATGAAAAATCTTGAACCATAACATTTTCCCCAACATCCCTAGGAGTATCAGAAGCAGTGACTTCTTCTTTTTGGAATTCGACAATTAGCTTCCTCTGTACCTCTGTTCTAGAAACCTCTGACATAGACATGTTTACAGAATCAAATAAATTTTTTTTCTTGTTCATTTCCACCTTTGGCTACCTTTCTCTTCTGCCTTCTATACTGTTTGCTTATTTCTTCATCATCGTGCATTTGGGCTTCAGGATCAAAACCAAACCAAAAAGTAAAATGTTTCCAAGATCTATCAATTTTTTCCAACTCAATAGTTATCAGAAGTTTAATTAAACCATGATAAAATACTGTATTACTGATTTGATCAGTGTGGTTTCTTAACCACGTAACCATCTTCTTTGTACTTTTAAACAGGTAATAGGGCAAGTTTAATCTGGATTCTCCATTTAAATGCAGCAAAAACCTTAAATGATACATGAATATTTTTGTGAACCAGCCTTCACAGGCTATATAACAATGAATAACGTTGAGAATATCTCTCCACTCAAGCTTAACATTGTTTAAATGAATTCATTTTCCCAAAACTAGCTTCTCGAAATTGAGCAATAGAGCCCTGTTTAAGTCAACCTAGAATATATGCTTCTTAAAACACCTTTGTCCTTCAGATGATATGTCTGTTGCATCTGCAATTGTAGCCTCATCTACCTTAAACGTTAGGGTTTGAAAATTAACCACATAATCCTTGTAATTATTTACAAAGGAACTTGTTACTTATATGGTATGACCTTTGAGTCTTTCACACAAAGAAAACCAGCCTGTGTTTTTCATTATCTCTGCACATCTAGGAAATTCCTCAATGCACTTGACATTGTCTGGCTCTAACCTACAAATTTTCCCACTAAGGTTTTGTATCACTACCATCGTAATTATGTGATTCTACTAAATCATATTTCCTGTTCAAAACATGTCTAAGCAAATAAACTATTCATAAAATACCAATTAGAAAGTCTGTACTGTTTAGGTTTGCTGGAATACAAATCTTGGCTCATGCATTTTGATAATATCGAAACCTGCATATACCATCCATGCCATAATAAATATACAATTTATCCTCCAACACACGACCAGGCTACTGTCAGTATCACAATGAAGAGGAACTCTTCTCTTAAACACATGTCCCATATATTACATATGTCCTTAAGCCATTTCCAAGTGGAAAAAATCTCGCAGCGCCAACATGCCGCTCATTATTCAATGCCATGTCAATATGTAATATGATTATTAATGTAATACAACAATCTATTTATTAAAATTGGACACTTGAAACCTTCATAATGAACTATGCATAAATTAAATTGGACCTTATTCATTGAAAATGAGCTTTATTCTGTTAGATTTTTATCATTTAAGCTAGCATTATATTAGGATCTTTAACTGAGAGAATAACAAGCACAACAATCAAACATAAGAGATAATGAACACAATGTTTTTTCTCAGGAAAACCATAAAGGAGAAAACCCTGCAACTTCCTCAGAGATAGAATCAGTACCAAAAGAAAAACCTCAAAAACAGTAAGATGATATCCTGACAGGAGTAGTCTCTCTCTCTCTTATCCCAACAACTTCTTCTCTCTCAGTTATGCACTACAACCAAGTGTGAGTGAATGTGATAAATAGAGATGCTCACTCTCTATTTATACTAATTCCCAACTTGACAATAACTCACTAGGGCATACTTCTCTAGGAGAGTCTAATAACCCTAGGGCCCCACAACTGCAGGGACTTTAAGCCTTGATCAATAGGAGGGTTACCCACAATGGCTTGACATGACTTGTTTACATTATTGAATCTCCCAATAGGAACATCGGGGCATGACATGACTCAAATACATTACAGACACTTCCCAGAATAAACATCGGGGTACAATACATAAGATATACAGATGAATACATTCCGAAGTTATAAATACATCAACACTCCCTCTTAACTAGGAAGGTATTCTCTCGACAAAATTTGTCAACACTGGTCTTCTTCTTTGTATCAACTGGATCATCATTGATTTCTTGTCATCTTCATCTTCAAGTCATCTTCATATTTAAGTCATGTTCATCTTCAAGTCATCTTCATTTGGATATGGATCATCACTTGATTTGGATCATCATCATTGGATCTGGATCATCACTCAATCTGGATCATCATCACTTGACCTGGATCATCACTGGATCTGGATCATCACTGGGTCATCATCACGGGTGCTATCTCTTGATTCTTCTCATCATAGGAAGTTCTACAGAGCCAGCCCTTTTTCATGTTGGTTGTAGGCCTATCCTCCATGTAGGTCTTCTTCAATGCTTATATCTAACACTAAGTTAGAATGGCCTGCCAAACACTTACATCTGACCATGAGAGGAACACATCCAACACCATGTCGGAAAGGCATGCCCAACACTCACATCTGACCATGGGAGGAATGCATCCAAGAACCATGTCAGAAAGGCCCAGCAGTTACATTCACTAGCATGATAGGACACACCTCCTATCATCTATGAAAAGACACAGCACTCACAACCACCAGCATGATAGGACACACCTACTATCATCTGTGGAAAGGATCAGCACTCACATCCACCAGCATGGTAGGACACACCTACTACCATATGTGGAAATGAACAACACTTATAATCACCATCATGGTAGGACACACCTACTACCATATGTGAAAAGGAACAACACTCACATCCACCAGCATGATAGGACACACCTACTATCATCTGTGGAAAGGCACAACACTCACATTTGATCATGTGGGAACCAATCCCACAGTCACATCGAAATGGCTCTCATCCCTAGGCTGAGGATTCCTGGTAACTGACCAGGTGCCTCTATTCTCCCAGAGAATGGCGTTCAACACTTATATCTGATCATGTGGGAAAAAATCCCGTAATCACGCCAGAATGGCCCTACACTTATATCTGATCATGTTATAACACATCCCACAGTCATATCATAATCGCCCTCAGCTCTAGGATAAGTATTCCTGGTAACTGATCAGGTGCCTCCATTCAAAGAATGACATTCAGCGCTTATATCTGATCATGTAGGAACCAATTCTACAGTCACATCAGAATGGCTTAGCACTCATATCTGACATGGAAGGAACCAATCCTCTCACCATGACAGAATGGGTCAGCCCTTACATTTGACCATGGAAAGAACCAATCCTCTCACCATGTCAGAATGGTTCACGGACTCATCACTTCCCCTTGGAGGGAACCTTGATCTGGAGAACACCAACCTTCTCCCTAAAGTATTCAAACTTCACTCTGGCCAATGGCTTAGTCAACACATCAGCTATCTATTTGTCCATCGCAATATACTGGAGCTTCACTGCTCCTCTCTGCACCATATCCCTGATATAGTGATACTTGATCTATATATGCTTCGACTTGTCATGGAACACCGGGTTCTCCGACAACTTCACACAACTCTGGTTGTCGCAATATATACAAGCAGCATCCAACTGGATATCAAATAAATCAGACAATAGCTTCCTCAACCATACTGCCTGACAACTAGCTGAACAACCTGCGACATACTTTGCTTCAGTTGTACTCAGTGCCACAAAAGATTGTTTCCTGCTAAACCAAGAGATCACACCTGATCCCATATTGAAGTAGCACCCTAAAGTGCTCTTCCTATCAATGTCACTGCCTGCCCAATCTGAATCAACATAACCCTCCAGTTTAATCTTCTAATTCACCTCATACTTGAGCCCATAATCAACTATACCCCTCAAGTGAACATTCTCAGAATATGCTTTGCAGCAATCAAGTGAACATTCTCAGATCTGTCAGGAACTGGCTCAAGTTTCTTCATAGCAAAGCAAATATCTGGTCTCGTATTCGTCAAGTACATCAAGGACCCAATCATCTGACGATACATCGTAGCATCAACCGATTCTGATGAAGCATCGCTCAATAGCTTCAGGTTCGATGCCATAGGTGTGGTCATGGCCTTATAGTCCATCATCCCAAACCTCTTCAGGATATCTATCATATACTTCCCTTGTCCCAGGGAAATTCCATCTGCATTCTGCCACACCTCCATGCCTAGAAAATAGTGCATCATACCCAAGTCCTTCATTTCGAACTCGGCAGCAAGCTTCCTCTTCGTATCATAAATCAACCCATCCATACCCATGGCAAACAGATCATCTACATATAGTAGGAGTATCACTGGGTTACCATCTTCAACCTTGTAGTAAAGGTTGGAATCTGCTTTACTTTTGGTAAAGCCCAAACTAGATAGAAAGCTGTCAATTTTACCGTACCATGTCCTGGGTGCCTATTTCAAAACATACAGGGCTTTCTTCAAAATACACACATGAGTCTCCCTGTCATGTGTCTCAAAACTGTGTGGCTTCTCCACATACACTTCCTCTTCCACTACACCATTCAAGAAATCAGTCTCTACATCCATCTGGTGTATCTTCCATTTCATCACTGCAGCCAAAGAAAGTACTGATCTTATGGAAGTGTATTTGGCTACAGGTGCAAAATTTTCCTCATAATCTATTCCTTCTTTCAAGGAGAAGCCACGAGCCAGAAATCTTGCTTTATGTTTTTCTATGCTACCATCTACAGCATGCTTGATCTTGTAGATCCATTTGGAAGTTACAAGAGACTTCCCTTCTGGTCTTGGGACAATATCCCATACATCATTCTTCATGATCTATCGATACTCTTCAATCATAGCATCCTTCCATTCTTTCCTTTCTGCCACTTCTTCATAGTTGTAAGGTTCTTTATCGATGAAGTCACATAATAAGGCTACATAACTGGAGCCGGACCTGGTTCTTTTTCTTCTTTGTGATTTTCTTTTGGAGCCCCATATCTTTCTGCACCTTAGATAGCTTCTCATACCCAAGCAGGTTTCCTCTTATGAGGATTCTTCTCCTGAGGTGGATCTATAGGTTCTTGAGGTTCTTCTAATTCTCAATCTTCTTCTTGAATTTCTTTGTTTGTGGTTGTGTCATGGATTCTGGGTGCTTCTGTTTCTTCAGGTTCTTCAGCAGGTCTCTTTCTAGATTTGTTGTAAGCTAAGTCTTTGTCAAATGTTACGTCCCTGCTGATGTCAATATTCTTGAATCCTGGGAAGTATATTCTGTAAGCCTTCGATCTTTCAAAGTATCCCACAAATATACCCTTCTTTCCTAAAGGATCTAACTTTGTCCTCTTTTCCTTCAGAATGTGTATGTACACTGGACAGCTGAATATTTTGAGATGGCTGACTTCTGGTTTCTTACCAGAAAAGACTTATTTAAGTGTCTTGTTCTCAAGTACTCTATGTGGAGTACGGTTCTGTACATACACCACTGTTCTTGCAGATTTTTCCCATAGATGCATGGGAAGATCTTGATCATGAAGTATGGCCCTTGCAGCTTCCATGATCATTGTATTCTTCCTTTCTGCAACCCCATACTGTTGTGGATTATATGGAGTAGTTGACTCCCTCTTAATCCTTGAATCTTTGCATAATGCTTTGAATTCATTTGATGTGAATTCTCCACCATTACCTGATTGAAAAGTTTTGAGCTTCTTTTCTGTATGGTTCTCGATCAAGGCTTTGAATTCCTTGAACTTGCTGAATACTTCGTCTTTTTTCTTCAAGAAGTATATCCATGTCTTCCTAGGAAAATCATCAATAAAAGAAACATAGTATACATACCCGCTTAATGAACTTGATGACATTGGACCGCATACATTGGATTGAATGATTTCCAAGATTCCTTTTTCCTTGCTCTCGCTACTTGGAAATGTCTTCTTTGTGTTATTTCCTTTCGCACATCCTTTGCAGAATCCATCATGTTTTGCCTGGATTTATGGAAGACCTTCAACAGCTTTGATTGTAAGCGGTAGAGCTCTGTAATGCACATTTGTAATCCTTCTATGCCAAAGTTCATTTGGCTCTACTATGACATGGACCAAGGCATGTTCTGGATGGCCCTTCAATTTGTATAGACCTCCACTCAAGCTTAAAATTGTTTAAATGAATTCCTTTACCCCAATCTAGCTTTTCGAAATTGCGCAATAGAGCCCTGCTTAAGTCAACCTAGAATAGACGCCTTTTAAAACACCTTTCTCCTTCAGATGATATGTTTGTTGCCTCTGCAATTGTAGCCTCATCTACCTTAAATGTTAGGGTTTGAAAATTAACCACATAATCCTTGTAATTATTTACAAAGGAATTTGTTACTTGTATTTTATGACCTCTGAGTCTTTCACACAAAGAAAACTAGCCTGTGTTTTTCATTATCTCTGCACATCTGGAAAATTCCTCGGCCCACTTGACATTGTTTGGCTCTAACCTGCAAATTTTCCCACTGAGCTTTCGTACCACTACCATCGTAATTATGTGATTCTACTAAATCATATTTCCTGTTCAAAACATGCCTAAGCAAATAATCTATGCAGAAAATACCAATTAGAAAGTCTGTACTGTTTTGGTTAGCTGGAATACAGATCTTGGTTCATGCATTTTGATAATATCGAAACCTGCCTATACCATCCATGCCATAATAAATATACACTCCTTCCTCCAACATGCGACCAGGCTACTGCCAGTATCATAATGAAGAGGAAATTTTCTCTTAAACACATGTCCAATCTATGGCATATGTCCTTAAGCCATTTCCAAGTGGAAACAATCGGGCAGCGCCAACATGTCACTCATTATTCAATGCCATGTCGATATGTAATATGATTATTAATGCAATACAACCATCTATTTATTAAAATTGGACACCTGAAACCTTCATAATGAACTATGCATGAATGAAATTGGACCTTATTCATTGAAAATGAGCTTTATTCTTTAAAATTGAGCTTTATCAAGCTATGCATCATTTCAATAAATATTTAGAACTTGAAAGATTAATGAAAATGAGCCATGTCTATTCTAACAAATAAAACAATGATAAAATAAGACTTTAAAGAACCTAACAATTAATATTAAAGGGTCCTAATGTAAAACTAAGGTAGAACTAAGATAAAAATATAGAGATAATAAGAAACATCCTTAATGAAGAGCTTTTATGATATTATTATTTTTAATTACTTTATGTTTATAAATGAATTTTAATGACTATATTAAATATACAAGTATATTATAAAAAAAAACTATAACAATATTATAATAAAAAATATATTTGTGAAGCTAATAAGTCACTAAAGGGACTTATAACTTTTTAACACTAAAAGGAGAACACCTCGTAATGGAGTTTTTTTTATTGAATTTCTCTCAAACAATTGTCCCTTCTCTATATATCGAGAATTTTTTATGGAGGATTTTATATTGGTGCACCTAAATGATCATGATGCAACGATGTGTTTGCAAACATTAACAAAATATTTAATAGCCTCAAGTATTTCGAACATATAGAAAAAAATCCAACTAGTGCATTACGATTATTACCATGCACTATTGAATTATGATATACACAACACACTGCATGTTCAATCCTTTATTAAAATAAAATAAAATAGTGTATCGATGCATTTTGTTACCCCATAGTGCTCCAGTGCATCTTACTTTCATAGGGTCAAGGACCGGTGGAGGAATAGCACGCTTCAGAAGTACTAGGATAGCCGCTCGATCAGGCTGAGGGCTTGGCTGATGAAGACGCCATAGGACCCTAATAAGAATGCCAGTTGGAGCAACACACTGATCCACCGACCTCATCGGGTATGAATCCTTCTTCATTAAGCAAACTTTTACAACCATGAGGACACAAAATTTATCTCTCCCCTATCAACTAGAACTTCCCTTGCCCCTACCCGCTCCCCTTCTCCTCCCTGATCAACAACCATGGCCTCCTCCTTGACAACCCCTCCAACAATCACAAAACCCAACCCTTCTAGCTCCTCCCCCTCCACTCATTTCCATCTTAGGTGAAGGGATGTTCCAGTTTCAATGAAACAAAAAATCCCTCCCAAAGGTCTTGGAGTAAATCCTACCATCCCCCCTAAAGGAAGAGGAAGAGGAATACCTTCCCATCTCTCTACGACACAGAATAAGGCCCTCAAGGATTAGGAAAACGGAAGACAACAAACTGTCTTTGGGACACTTAGAGCAGTGCACACCCCAGATGGGGTCCCAAAATGAAACTGCTCTCTCTCAACGGTAGGGGTCTGGCAAGTACCCGGAAAAAACTTGCCCTCAAGAGGATTCTCTCGGTCCAAACACCAGAAGTCATCCTTCTACAAGAAACTATGGGTTCAAAGCTAGAACTGGAAAATCTACTATCTTCAATCTCACCTCTTTACTCCTTCATAGCATAGAGTGCAAGAGGACACTTAGGAGGACTAACAATAGGCTGGAAGAAATCCTATATACGATGCACAAACACCTAGGGGTCCACTCTAGGGTTAGGGGCTCATATTTGTTGGGTGGAGACAAACCTAACCCTAACAGTCTTAAACATCTATGGGCCTTATATCAATAGAACAAAATTCTAGGACTCCTTAAGAAACTCCAAGATATCAAAAGAAAGGAACCTGATCATTGGAGGGGATTTAAATTTCACCATGGGGGCCCATGAAATTTGGGGCCAAAGGTGATATTAGACCCCTTAGCTTCCTACTTCAGAAACCTCTTTATGGATCTGAAACTGATAGACCTAGATCCTCAGAATTTAAAACCAACCTAGACAAATAGATAGGTGGGAGAAGAAAGAATTGCGAAGCGGTTGGACATATTTTTGATAACAGGGGCCCTTTTGGAGGACTTTATGTTCAAACAGTGGGTGGATTCTGGAGCAGACTCTGATCACTTACCTATTTTCTTGGAAATCCAGAAGCAGCCAAAGAAGCCAGCCAGTTACTTCAAGCTTTGCTCCGCCTGGCTAAAAAATGAAGAGGTAACTCAAATCATTCAATCAAATTGGTTTCCTTACCAAGTAGACAATGGCACAAGGGCTGCTATCCATTTTACTCAAAACCTACTTAGAATTAAAAAAATCCTCAAGGATTGGGCCACAAAAAAGAAAGATCGGGATGAAGAGGAAATCAACCAAATTGAGGAAGATTTGAAAGAGCTCCAAAATAAATATGGAGGGGGTTTTCTCACGCAGGAAGACAGGGAGAAACTCTACTAACTGGAGGCCTCCAGAAATAAAATCCTAAAGGAAAGACAAGAGGTTTTGAGGCTAAAAAGCAGAGCCATATGGATGGAATGCGGTGATGATAACACAAAATTATTCCAGGATTTTGAAAAAGGCAGGAGACAACAAAACACCATCTAGGAGCGAAAGAAAGAGAACAATGAGACAACAACAACCTTTGAGGATCTAGAAGAGACATGGAAGGCTTATTTTTAAAACATCTTCAAAGAAAATCAATAAGAAACTATAGCTGAATTAATCCAAATATCACATTTTTTTCCAGAGAGCATCAGTGAGGAAGATAATATGGAGTTAATGGAAGAGGTTTCAAAGGAGGAGCTGAAAGCAACCCTAAACAACTTTCAAAAGGACAAAATTCTAGGACCTGATGGGTGGAAAGTGGAATTAGTCCTAGCTGGGTATGATACTATTGGCCTAGACCTTTTGAAGTTAGTAGAGGAAACAAGGGTAAATGGTCTCCTCCATCTCCCCCTTAACTCAACTTTCCTAGAACTAATTCCAAAAAAGGATAACCCAGAAATATTGGAAGACTATAGGCCTATCTCCCTATGCAACATCACTTATAAGGTGTTCAACAAGATAATTGCACAAAGATTCAGGAAGGTACTCTCAAAACTCATCTCAAAGGAACAGTTTGGCTTTTTGGAAGATAGACAAATACATGAAGCTATTGGGGTTGCTCAGGAGGGCCTTCATAGTGGAAAGACTAAAAAAAATGGGGCTATTCTTAAAATTGATCTCTCCAAGGCCTTTGACAGAGTAAGCTGGATCTACCTAAGACTGATCCTCACACATCTGGGCTTCAATTACTCTTTTATAAAATGGATATTTTCATGTATCTCAACTGCCTCCTTTGTAGTCCTCATTAATGGGGAAGCATCTCACTTCTTCCACTCTGAAAGAGGCTTAAGACAGGGATACCATCTTTCCCCTCTGCTTTTATTACTAGTTGCGGAAGGTCTAAGTAGAGCCCTTCTAGATGCAAAAAGGAGAGGCCTTTTTGAAGGAATCAAGATTGCCACAAACCTGAACATTACACACCTTCTGTTCGAAGATGACATTCTCATTTTATGCAATGGCTCAATTACGGAAGCAGAAAGACTCTCAGAAATTTTAATCTTGTTTTGTAAAGTTACAGGTATGCAAATAAATCTTCAGAAGTCCACAATCACAACACTCAATCTGGAAGAGGAAGACTTGAGGAATTTTCATGAGCTATTCCCCTTCCAGCAGTACTCTTTGGATGATGGAATTAAATACCCGGGATTTAGACTCAAACCAAAATATTACAAGAAAGAAGATTGGAATTGGCTGCTAGCCAAACTGGAACCCAGAGTGAATAATTGGTGTAACAGATGGCTCTCAAGAGCTAGGAGGCTAGTGCTGATTAAATAATTCCTTGAAGCAATTCCAATTTATTGGAGGGCACTGGCATGGATCCCCAAGTCAATCTTGAATAAAACAAAGATAATTTGCACAAATTTTCTATGGACAGGAAAGAAAGAGAAAAAATTACTCCCTTGGGTAAAATGGGATCAAATAGCCAGACCAAAATCTCTATGAGGTTGGGGTTTAAAAAATATTTTCTTCTTTTCAAAGGCTTTAGTTGCAAAAGTAGGGTGGCAGCTCATTTCAACTCAGAGCCTGTGGATACAAGTCATCATCCAGAAATACATAACACCAACTCCTCTTCTGGATTGGATCAAAGACATGGGAAACACAAGTCTACCAAATGGCTCAATCATTTGGAAAGCTTTATGTAAAGCCCTTCCACTCATCTTAGAAGGGCTTGTCTAGAAAATAGGGGATGGTACAAAAGTATTGAATTGGAGTAGATCCATGGCTAGGATGCTCACAAAATCACTTACTCCCACTTCAATTAACACGTTTGATTCATCAGAAAGGGTTTTTCCACTTGAATCAAATAGATGATCCTAATTCAACAAACCTCTGGCATTAAGGATGGAAAAGAAGCTAGGATCTAGAACTGCCAGAACATTGGACAAGGTTGTGGGACCAATAAATTTTTTCCCTGCAATCTTCACACATTCGGATAACTGACAAAGCAGATGAGCTGATCTGGGAGCATGCCCAACATGGGAATTACAAACCTAAAATTGGTTATCAACAACTCTGCTTCCATCACTTTCAAAAAGATCAGAAATGGGGGCAGGCGGGTTTCTGGAAGATCAAGTGTCCATTGAAGGAAAAAATATTCATATGGTGCACTCTTGCAAATAAAATCCTTACTTGGGACCATCTCCAGAAAATACAATTTGCAAGACCAGGCTGGTGTAGTCTTTGAAAAGACAATGAGGAAAACACAAACCACCTTTTCCTAATCTATAATTTCTCCAAGCAAGTATGGGAGAATTCACAATCTCTCATCTCTTCCAGATTTGACTGGGAAGGCCCCACACTGGAAGATGCCTGGAAAAATTGGTCATCTTATCCCCTTACCACTTAGATAAGAGCTCTCCCGCTTCTCCACATATGGGGAATATGGCTAGCCAGAAACAAATCCATCTTCCTTGAAAAAGCCAGCTCCCCAGAATAAATAGCAAGGAAAGGACTAGATATTCTTTCTTACTTCCCCCAAACAAAAAACAGCCCCAATCTGAGAGTAATCATTCTTGAACAGCTGGACAAAAACACCCCTCGGGATTTTTTTGATGGTGCTTCCCAAGACTTGAAATGTGGGGAGGAGCCACCCTCTTCCTAAACCCAACCCATCATTTTGAAATCTCAATGGGGCTGGGATCTAGATCAAACAATTATGCTGAACTTATGGCCTTGAAGCTTCTCCTATGGTTGCAATTGAAAAAAATTGTAAAAAACTACAAGTATTTGGTGACTCTTTGGTTGTAATAAATTAGTTTAATAAGATTCACAAATGCAGAAACACCTCACTAAATGCACTTTTTGAAGAAGTTTGCAGACTTCTTGCAAATTTTGAATCTCTTTCGCTCAAACATGTCTACAGGGAACGGAACATGGAAGCAGATAGACTTTCAAAAGCAGGAATAAACTTGGAGTGGGGAATATGGAAAATCACAGAGAAAAAGGAGACAGAGGCCAATGAGTACTATCGTGGACCATTTCTGGATCTGCCACAAGGATAAAGCAGATAGTAGTTTTTTTTGCAGAAAAAATATAAACTTGGACAATTTTTTTTGCTCAAACGGGAGTTTACAGACACTGTAAACAATATCTATAGCTTTTTCCCATAGGAAGCTCCCCATGGGAGAAATTGTTGCAGACAGTTTTTTGACTCAGCATGTGTTCTTTTGTTGATATGCACAAAAGAAGGAAATACATCAGAAATGATGTGATTTTACGATGTAACTCTACGAGAAGCAGGAACAATACATACTTTTGTATGTAGTCTCTTTTGATTAATATAATCAGCTTTTTTTCATTTGGAAAAAAAAACTTAACCTCTTTTTGTTGTTTTATGAACTTTATGAAAATATTTATTATAATTAATTAAAATAAATTAATTGTATTATAAGAATTAAATTATAAATTGTTTTTTTTTGTTTTATTCTTTTTAATATTTATATTTAGAAACTAAAAACGTGTTTAGAAAGTATAATTGTATTAGGATAACTTTATATGGAATAATAAATGTTATCACTAGAGTTTGCACCTAGACTATTGAGGTTCAAAGTCTAGATAAGGTTCACTTCATATTTATGATAAACATTTCAAAATATTCATACGAATTCCACAAATAGATAACATCTATCAAGGAATATATAAAATCTATCATGATAAATATTAAAACAAACATTGGGTCATCTCGAATATAATCATTGCATGACAATCTTTATAGAAACTGAAAACTAAATACATGCCTGAAAGTAAAGATGGCAGTCTGATCTCCACACCATTCCCTAATGCCTTTACATTGTTCACCATTACATGTATATATACAAAATGTTTTAAAGCTAAAAGAGTTTGAGATCCAAATTTTATGCATCTAAATAACCAAAAATAGAAAAGATGACTAGTATCTAATCTTGATCGAATGACTCAAAATATAAACTTGACACCTAATACTGACGGTTATCCAATGCTAATGAAATAACAGATCTATTATCAAGAGTATCTGGAATGTATGACCTAGCTCTTGAGCTGGATTTATCCACGACCAATTATAGTTTCCTAGCTGCTTCAGCTAGTATTGTTAAACCATCCAATGCTTGAAACCTTTTATGTAGCCGAGAATGTTCAGCTTCCATGGATCGAATTTGGTCTTGAAGTTCTGTGTTTCTCCTTATGAGTTCCTTGTTTTGTTGTTGTGTGTCCCTCTTTCTCCGTAAAACTTATTTTGATACTATTATGAGCTCTTGGTAGTTTGCATCAATTTCTTCCAAATCCTCTCTTAACCTTCTGTTAGCAATCATTAACTTTTCACTTGAATCATTTAGATATATGTTTTGTTCTTTAAAGTATTGCAAGGATTTTTTTAATACCTCAACTTCTGATACTAATTTCATCATCTCCAGATGTGCAGGAGGATCTTCATCAATCTCTGAAGGCTTTGAACATGTATCAACTTCATATTCATCCACCTTTTGTTTACATTTGCAAACTTCTTTAATCAAATCGGGTGTATGCATTAATTCCTAT
Organism: Pseudotsuga menziesii; assembly: GCA_001517045.1. NCBI lineage: Eukaryota > Viridiplantae > Streptophyta > Pinopsida > Pinales > Pinaceae > Pseudotsuga > Pseudotsuga menziesii. The sequence goes on from LPNX011173341.1 coordinate 164,916, forward strand.
TGAATTTCTCCGAGGGTTTGATCTGCTGTGTGATATATTTTGTCTACATCCTATAGATCTTCCTCACTAGATGAATCTTCTATAACCATCACAACGTCATTTTGAAATTTAGGGTTTTAGTTGGCCTTCATGTTCATGCTTAATTTATTTTTTGGTCTGGTCTTTGGCCTCCAATTGTTCTGAAGATTATTTGCAATAGGGGGTTCATCCTGTTTTGAATTTGATGAAAACTCTTGAATCATAACATTTTCCCCAATATCCCTAGGAGTATCAGAAGCAGTGGCTTCTTCTTTTTGGAATTCGATAATCAGCTTCCTCTATTGTAATAACCCAAAAATTTCATAAAAATTTAAAATTTTTAAAGTGACATAAAATGTCTTAAATCGTAGTTTAGTAACTGCTAGCGGTTAGCGGAAAATGAAACAGTTTAAAATTTTTTAAGGATTAGTTTCAAATACAGAAAAACTAATACAACTTTAATTTTTATAAGTTATAGAAAGAGGACTTGCATTTAGTTGCTGCTAGTTGTATTGATGATTTACTTTTGTCAAGTTGGTGAGAAACCATGTTTGAAATCGGGGCTTACTTAGCGTTCTGTTAACTGAAATGGACTGCTGGTTCTTATAGGTTCAGCAGGTAAGCGTATGATGAAGTAGGAGTTTATTTAAATTATGTCGAGAAGTACTTCTATAGCATGTTAATGATGCTAGTATATAAATTGATTCTTAAGCTGCAAGTCTCCAATGATGTAAGGTAAATTCCTTTTGTTGTTTGGATCTATGACAGTATTTATATTTAAGCCATAATGACTTTTATCCTTAACATAATTAATGCTATTTACAAGAATGAGTTCTTCCAAGGTTTCTTTTTGTCGTAAGATGATTATCTTTTATAAATTATAGTACCTAGTCAATTATATATTTCCACAGTGAGCATAGAGCTCATGATCTTGGTGTATCATTACTCCGACTGTTTCATGATCTTACTGCTATTTTATGTTTATAACTCAAGCGTACTGCTCTTTATGTATGATCATAACCTTGTGTTTTTCGTTGGTAAATTTTACAATGAGTTATTAGTTTTTTTATGAGAAACTCTTGCAATAAGGTTTCTCTTCAGTATCCTTGAAGACTCCTTCATTTATCAACATCGAGTTTTTATGTGGAGAAATTAAAGGCTTTTCCAGTTTATGAAATAAATCATAATAACATTATATCAATACTCTACTTTTCCTTTACTAGCCATGAAACAATACCAAACTTGTTTGATTTGTTGCAATTATGATTATCTTCTTACATAGCTAGTAGACAAGCTGTATTCTTAATCTCTAGATTATAACCATGATACAAGTGTTATTTGCAATATTACAAAACTATGTTGATTTATGATTTAACAATATCAAGCTATACCCATCATCCTAACTTATAACCTAAGGTAGTTGTATCTACCTATCAACTACTATATGTAATCGAAACTAATGACAATGTACATTATAAGATTTGCTCCTATAATATAGGAATTCCAAGGCATGGTATAATATTATCGATGGAAAAGTTGACATGATGAGCAATCATATGAAATATTATAATATGGTAGATAGCATGATTTGTATTATTGGCAATGATATGTTTTATAATCAAATGTGTAGCGTTGACAATAGAACTCGACCCACACTTGGTTAAATATTTGGAAGGGCACATGGACAAGCCTTTTCCATGCGTTGGTTGACTTAAAATGAATAAACCCTACTCCTTTTCATTTTGCTCTGAGGGTTTATCCTCCTGCAGGCTGCACTGTGAGTCCTTGCGGTCATGGGAGGCCTGCAACTTCCTTAAACTTTGGCGTTGTAGCCTACATTACTGTGCAAAGTGGTTTATGGTATCGTGGTTTGTGTTTCGGTTTCTTTTGTGAGTTAAGGGAAACACAGTGTGAGTGATTTAAGGATTCTTCATGTGGCTCGAAGCCTGTAATTGGTTTTACCCTTGTGTCTGTTCGTTCTTTGCCTTGGCATAGTGGAGCTTGAGACTATCTCTTTGTTTTCTCTATCGCAGAGTTGGCTTAAGGGTTTCCTCGGTTTAGTGCATTTGAGCTGGGTGACTGTTTCTTTTTGGCTCCAATTCTTCTTGTTCACAGGTATACACTTTTACCTTGCCCGAAATTCCTTTTGTCAAATTATTTACTAAGTTAGGGTTTTAGTAATTTATGACTCATAGTTTTAAATATTGTTTGGATTATAAACTTGCAGGATCCCGTTGATAGCTCCAGGATTTGTGTGGAATGCAAGCTCGTGCATTTGATAATTTCATGGGTTTCCAACTGGTAAGCCCCGGTCTCATCGTGGGTTCTCCCTGCTTACGGTTTCGGTTGTTGGATAAAGGTTCCTGTGGTTGGAAACATGGCTTCAGATTCTCCATTGGTTAAGATATTTAGTTTGTTGATTATTACCCATGTTTTAATTGATAACCCTTGCGATACTTTGCTGGGTAACACAGGATCTTGAAGCCGTGATGTATATGTGGTTTTGGGTTAAGCATTTTCAGCCTTACGGATTAAGTGATGTAATGCTATTGTTTAAGATTATAAAGATCCTCCTCTGTGCTCAGAGATGTTAAGTGACCTATGTCTTGTTTGCTTCAGTTTTTCTTTTACATTTGAACTTCAAGAAAATGAAGACTGTGAACAGGGTTTTACTTATCTTATCAGTAATGTATTTTATTTATAGTTAATATAAAAGACTTATGCATATTTGGTTTATTTAGCAGGATTGGGTTTCGACCCATAGATTCTACAGGCTATAAGCCTACCTTTGATTAAGGATTTATATTGCAAATGGTTAATAAATACTGGTTTATTTTGCTTAGGATTTACATATGTATTGTATTTATTAATACTCTGTAATTATAATTATTTTTAAGCACTGTTGTGAAATAATAATTTTAATTCTAGGACTCTACTTTGATCATGTTGTTTAACCCTATAGTTTAAAATAAATCCTTGTTTATATTTACAGCATTAACAACTCTGTTTTCAAAATAGGATAAGGAAAGATTATATGACTTACAGTTATAAGTACGATGCTAACTCTGTATGAAAATAAGAAATCCTAAACATTCTGCTTCTAAATCTTAGTTAATAAATACTTAGGGTTTAGTACAGCATACTCGAAACTAGGGTAATGTTGACTCTCAATAATTTTTGTAAAATAAAAGGATTATAAAAGAATCCTTAGGTCCTGGATAAGACACATGGTTTGTAAAGTTAATATTTATAAATTGTTTTATTATTTCATTTTCACATGTTTCTTAAATATTAGTTGCTTACTTTACTTATGTTAACAATAATATCTTATATTTTATCAGTATACTAATACTGGAAATAATATTTACTATTTTTCTTTTATACCTATGTTTCTATTTAGTTGGCTGAAGTAAATAAGTGCAGACAAAACATAGCACTGCTATTTAGTGAAATTCATAAACATTGAAGTAAAATCTATCTACCGTTTACATTCAAATAAAAGAATCATTTCATTTACCTAAGAAATCCAACTATGCTAGAGTACGACTTGAGTTCAGGTGTGGAAAAACACAGCTTGGAAATTTTAATTCTATCTGCTTCACTTTTACATATCATTTATATTTCTACTATAATCTATAATTTCACTGAATATAAAATTACATAGCTACTTTTAATTCATAAACCCTAAACACTAACATGCCTGTAGTAGATAAACTAAGAACTATTTAACTGAAGACAAATAAAGAAAATAGAACCTGTTGAGGACAAGATGACAACAGCTTAAGGAGGCTGTTCCTCCCAACCAAACTCCTAGAGAGCACTCAAACAACGCTTCCTCAAGACCCTCGATCTTGTTCCCGTTCTTCTTGGTTGAGAACTGGGTGGAGAATGCAACTGTAAGACCTCTGTCACCTGACTGGTCCAATTACCTCAGTAATAAAACTATGCTCTCAGCAGTATGATCTTCAGCTTAGAAGCTGCAACTAGATCAATCTCAGCAGTTATCCCCTCAAACACACTCCATACTCCCCTCCATTGAATTTCTCTTGAGTAAATTCATTCACCCAGAATGATCACTTCTCTAGAATGAGCAGCCTCAGCTCTCTTCAATGGGAAATTTTATAGAGGTGCCTAGGTCTTCTAGGTCATTTTTCATTAAATGAGCCACCTGCTCTGATTCCACTTTCCTGGGGAATCATGACCACAAATATAGGGATGTTGCCACCTGCAACAGTTGGAAATGGTTTGAGGATGTTGCCACTTGTCAGTTTGCTCTCCACCCAGTATCCTCCACCAATTAACCAGTAAACACTCTTTTAACAGCTTCCCTAAGCTGTTGTCTCCTCATTTATTTATTTATAAATAAAATATTCTGAATTTACATTAAATATTCTTGACCCCACCGAGTCATCAATTACAACTTAGCATAAAATTTAACACAATGTTCCTCAAATATTATAAAATTGTTTTTGCAAATTGGGGCATGTGACATCTGTACATTTGTTCTAGAAACCTCTGACATAGACATGTTTACATAATCAAATACCTTTTTTTCTTGTTCATTTTCACCTTCAGCAACCTTTCTCTTCTGCCTTCTATATTGTTTTCTTATTTCTTCATCATTCTGCATTTGGGCTTCAGGATCAAAACCAAACCAAAAAATAAAATGTTTCCAAGATCTATCAATTTTTTCCAACTCAGTACTTATTCGAAGTTTAATTAAACCATGATAAAATACTGGATTACTGATGTGTTCAGGGTGGTTTCTTAACCAGGTAACCATCTTCTTTGTACTTTTAAACAGGTAATAGGGCAAGTTTAATCTGGATTCTCCATTTAAATGTAGCAAAAACCTTAAATGATACATGAATATTTTTGTGAGTCGGCCTTCATAGGCCATATAACGATTAATAACATTGAGAATATCTCTCCACTCAAGCTTAACATTGTTTAAATGAATTCCTTTTCCCCAATTTAGCTTATCGAAATTGCGCAATAGAGACCTACTTAAGTCAACCTAGAATAGATGCTTCTTTAAACACCTTTCTGCTTCAGATGATATGTCTATTGCCTCTGCAATTGTAGCATCGTCTACCTTAAATGTTAGGGTTTGAAAATTAACCACATAATCCTTGTAATTATTTACAAAGGAATTCCTTACATGTAGTTTATGACCTCGAAGTCTTTCATTATCTCTGCACATCTAGGAAATTCCTCGGCCCACTTGACATTGTCTGGCTCTAACCTGCAAATTTTCCCACTGAGGTTTTGTACCACTACCATCAATTATGTGATTCTTCTAAATCATATTTCCTATTCAAAACATGTCTAAGAAAATAATATATGCATAAAATACCAATTAGAAAGTCTATACTGTTTAGGTTAGCTAGAATACAAATCTTGGTTCATGCATTTTGATAATATCGAAACCTGCATATACCATCCATGCCATAATAAATATACACTCCTTCCTCCAACACGCGACCAGGCTATTGTCAGTATCATAATGAAGAAGAACTATTCTCTTAAACACACGCCCAATATATGACATATTTCCTTAAGCCATTTCCAAGTGGAAACAATCTGGTAGCGCCAGCATGTCACAAATTATTCAATTCCATGTCGATATGTAATATGATTGTTAATGCAGTACAACAATCTATTTATTAAAATTGGACACCTGAAACCTTCATAACGAGCTATGCATAAATGAAATTGGACCTTATTCAATTGAAATGAGCTTTATTCATTAAAATTGAGCTTTATCAAGCTATGCATCATTTCAATAAAGTTTTAGAACTTGAAAGATTAATGAAAATGAGCCTTGTGTTTTCTAACAAATAAAACAATGATAAAATAATACTTTAAAGAACCTAACAACTAATTTTAAAGGGTCCTAATATAAAACTAAGGTGGAACTAAGAAAATAGTCTTCTAGGAAAAATATCTAAGATAGAACTAAGATAAAAATCTAGAGATAATAATAAACATCCTTAATGAAGAGATTTTATGATATTATTATTTTTAATTACTTTATGCTTATAAATGAATTTTAATAACTATATTAAATATACAAGTATATTATAAAAAAACTATAACAATATTATAATAAAAAATGTATTTGTGAAGCTAACAAGTCACTAAAGGGACTTATAACTTCTTAACATTAAAAGGAGAACACCTTGTACTGGAGTTTTTTTAGTGAATCTCTCTCAAAAAATTGTCCCTTCTCTATATATCGAGAATTTTTTATAGAGGCTTTTATATTGGTGCACCTAAATGATCATGATGCAATGATGTGTTTGCAAACATTAACAATATACTTAATAGCCTCAAGTATTTCTAACATACAGAAAAAAATCCAACTAGTGCATTACGATTATTACCATGCACTATTGAATTATGATATACACAACACACTGCATGTTCAAGCCTTTATTAAAATAAAATAAAATAGTGTATCATTGCATTTTGTTACCCCATAATGCTCCAGTGCATCTCACTTTCATAGGGTGCATAGTGGTAGGGTAAAATAAATTAAAAAAAATTACCAACTTGAATTTAATTATTACATTTCCCTTCATGCTTCCAACCATTCACAGAAGAACCAATGATGTCCTCCTTGTATGACCACACTGTAACTTGCAGTTCCCTACAATGTTGCTTCCCCAACTCAATAACTTTGAAAATCAATTTGATTCATTTTTATATATA
>LPNX011173341.1:172026-201343 GCA_001517045.1 Pseudotsuga menziesii
AAACTTACTCTTAAGTGCACATCCTAGCTATTATGAATTTTATCAACAACATCTCTATATTACTAGGAACATGAAGATCGTTACCTAATCAACACATGGGGGATTTTAAGAGTGTGAATCTTCCTTTTACAAGTCTTCTCGTACACCCCAAATGCAAAAAAAAGAAAATATATCATTCTTAGCTTTAATTTGGTATATGTGTATGAAACGTGTAATGAAAAACAAAGCAACTTTGCAAAAAGGAAAGGTAGAAAAGTAAGATGTTTAGTAATGATGCATGATAGGATCCATAAGAATTTCAATGATCAATGATCCAAATAAAAAATAAATTCACATGGAAATATATTTGGATAAAACTTTACATTTAAATCATTCAAAAGGTTTATCCACATATGGGGAGTATTCAATGGACTTTATGCAGCAGGATTGAATTTTAATTGCCAAAATCCACTCGTAGGATATAACTTGCATGCATCCATAAAGAATGTTTTCCAACCTACTGGAATTGTCAAGTAACTAGATTGGAAGCTAAAGAGTGTGGCATCAAGGCGGAAAAAGTCCAAAGGTATGGCTAGAACAAAAGAGAGAGAAAGGATAAAATATAGGATTATTGAAATGGGGTACATCAAAACCCATCATAGCATTGAGAGGCTATTAATTGTGATCCCGAAAGGCTTATGTTGGAAGAATGACTCACTTAATAAAAATAGAGGAAGAGTTGAGTGAAGGAAACTACTTTGTCCTTGATCTTCTCATATTGGTAAATTTGATCTCATTAAACTTATGGAACAAACACTTGCATTTCTATTATTTGTACAACTATCCAAGTCTAGCATGTATCCTATTTCATTAAGAATATGTTACAACATTAAAATAGTTAATAATTAGGTTATAACCATTAGTAATAGTAATTAATTATTAAATATAGTTATGAAGAGAAATGTCTCTTCAACATTTGATGGCCAAGCCATATTTATGGTGTCCATATCCATTGTAATCATCATGCATTCAATTATTATATATTTATACATTATTATTCCGAAGATGGAACATCTTCCTCCTTAACCCAGATATGAGCTAGCTTAACCCAAATACGGTGTAAATGTAATGAACAAAAATATATAATAATTAAACATTAATAACTACTAATAATTAAATAAGTAATTCTTAACAAAGAGCCAGCTTCATGAAAGGCTATGTCTCTTTATGAAACGGCACCCATCATGGGTATTTATACAAGCAACATTCTCATTGTAATATCATCACTTATGTTATCAAATATATTGTTTATTATCCTTACATGGATTATTTATTTTATTTACATTGGGTCTTCCCATAAAAACAAAGTTTCTCTATTCCACTGGTATCATAGCCCCTTATTGGGCATTCAACTAATACCGGATTTTGGCCAAATAATTAATTGGAGTATCTCAAAACTAGGTCTTTGACCTTACAACAGAAAAAAAGAAAAGAGAAATTAAAAAAAGGGGGAGAAAATGAATAAAGGGGAAGAGAAAAAGAAAAGAAAAAGGGAAAAGTAAAAACAATAAGAAAGAGTGAAAAGTAAAAGAAAAAAAAGAGGGGGAAAAGTAAAAACAAAAGAAACCGCGCATGGTTTAGCTTACTACTTTATTAATGAATGTGCTATTTAGTTAAAAGTGGGAAAATAATTGGAAATTTTTCTATTAGATCTTTTTACATTAAGTCAGATAAAAAGAGATTTTACATAAAAGTGAAAGGTATAAAACAAGATATCAAGATTTGAACCCAGGTGGGAAGGGCAACAATCACTCCTCCCAACCACCCAATCTACACACAATCCACACAGAAATTTAATAATAGTTTATTATTATTATACATTGTATTAATAATAATAATTATTATTATTATTACAAAAAAATGGATTATTTTTAAGAAAGCATAATAAAATGGAGTCGTGGCGAAAAAGAAGGAAGTTTCTCACAAACTTTTAAATTGATGATGATGATGATGATGATGGTTAACATCCCATGAGACCAAGATTTGGTCTATTGGACCTAAAGAAATGAATTATTTAGTTTGTTTTAAAATTTTATTTCTATGCTCAAAGAGATTGGAGAGAAGCGTCCCGAGCTCACTATAATTTTGACAAGTTAAAATGCTAGGAAGGTCGGTACTGAAACAAAGATTATGGAACTGATATCTAATGTGGGTGTACGTAGGGCACTCTAAGAGGAAGTGATTTTCATCCTCAATGTTCATATTTTCACAGAGATGGCAGATCCTTTCCACCCATGTTGTTTTATGAACTACCCAACGACCTGTTTCACTATGGAGCTCGTGAGTGTTCGTTCTTATCTTGGCTATATTAGTTTTTTCTTTGAACTAGTTAAAACAAAGAGATGCTTTTGATCTTATAGAGTAGGATTGATGACCTCCTTATAATATCTTAGTTTTATTTTAGCCTCTAAATCTTTCTCGCGGCACATTTTCTCTTTAAACTTAGAAGTAACAATATTTTTAATGTTATTAATATTTTGCAATGCAACAGTTTCGTTGATCTCCCAATGGTTTAACCAGGCCCTAGTATCTTTATAGCAACCTCGCTTGAGTCTTAGGTGGTTTTGGCTGGAATTTAAATTTAGCTTAGGAAGTCTATGGTATCCCATGTTATTGATTTTGTGCTTCTAAACCAAGAGGCTAGTCATAATGAGGCTCTCGATAGGGGAAAGACCCACTTCAATAAGGAGAATAGGGTAGGGTGTATTGCTTTTAATTTTGAATTTATACGTTATAAAATGCTTTTGGATTTGTTCAATATTTCTCTACGGCTCTGTAGAGATGTTGTAGCCCCAAACCTCACACCCATACAAGATAACATGAGTGACTAAAGTTTCAAAGAGGAGCTTCTTTTTATCCCACATCACAAGGTTTGTTGCTTTACAATTATTTTCGAGACCAAAATAATCTTTCCACCCTCCATTAATCCTTTTCTCAATGCTATAATTCTAGTTGAGCCTGTGATGAATATCAATTCCTAGGTACTTGTAAGAAGACACTTCCTCCAAGTTGTTATTTTCATACACAAAATTAGCGTAAATGTCCTTCTTGGATTTGATAATCATAACTTTTGTTTTGTCAGTATTGACAGTCATACCCATGGTAGAGAAAAAATCCTTAAGAAGTCTTAGCTGCTTATCTAGATCAGATCGACACCTTGCCAAAAGAACAATATCGTCAACATAGAGAAGAAGGATTATGACTATTCCAGCTAAGATCATGCCAGCACAACCTGCTTCCTCTAAACAACCTTCTAGCTTATCGATGTAGATGCCAAATAGGGTAGGGGAGAGGGGGAAACCTTTTTTAACTCTGATATTACACTTAATATCTTTTGACCACCTCTCGTTGCTCTTAAACTTGGAAATGGAATTCTCGTATAACCTTATTGTGGAAGCTCTTAACTTGAAAGGAACCTTTAGCTCTTCTAATATGTTCCTTAGGTTATTTCTAGGTACCGTATCGAAATCCTTTCTAAAGTCCATGAAGAAACAAAAGAGATTGGCTTTATCACTACGACATTCCTCCACAATGATCCTGAGCGTAACGAGGTGATCCGTTGTTAAGTGCTTCCTTCTAAAACCAGCTTGGCAATTAGCCCACTTACCTTCATTTTCAATCCATATGCTAAGCTTCTTTTCCAAAATAATACCATATAACTTGGCTAAGAGAGGGATAATCATAATTCTTCGATAATTAGAGGGGTTATTTGTATCCCCACTTTTAAAAATAGGGATAATGAGTCTCTGAGTTCATGGTTTAGGTAACCCTTGTTTGACCACTTGATTGAATATCTTGTGGATGTGAGGGATGAGGACAGGACCTCCCGTTTTTAAAATTTCTGCCTGGTAACCTTCAATGTCCTTAGCTTTTCCATTTGCCAGACGCTTAACCCTAAAATATATGTCTTCTAATGAGAAAAATTATTCCGTTGTGAGCAGGGTTTCAAAGTTATCAATGACATTTGGGGATTCATAAAGCTTTTTAAGATAGGAATTCCAATCGTGCAAAGCAATTCTATTATTATCTTTAGTTTTTCTAGTTAAAATCTATCTCCGAAATTTCTTAGGAGCCACCTTAGAGAGGTGTAAGAGATTTTCTTGTTGTTTATGAATATATTGCATTTTTTTCCTTTTAGTTAGGGATTTGTGTATTTTTATCTTGTCAATTTTAAGAGACTCATCAAGAGCTTCCTTAATTTATCTCCTCACATTTTTACAATATTTATCGTACCAAGGGTTGGTTTTTCTATTTCGTTTATTACTTGAAACTTCAATGGAGAACTTGTTAATAGAATATGAGAGGGTTGTAGTAAACTTATGATATAGGTCTTATATGTTGTCTATACTTGATAAGGGAAGCAAATTAATTTTTAATTCATTTAGAAAAAGATCAATTTTATTTCTATCAATGATAAAGTTTTTTTGGTTATGAGGATTATCCTCTATAGGATCTCTATTCATGACAAAATCCAGAGTTACAATTAAAGGTCTATGATCTGAGTCGGGCTCGTGGTCGTTTAAGATGTCAAAATTTATTATTTTGTTGTATAAATGGATATCGAAAATAACATAGTCTACCATGCTGCTACCAAGCTCATGGATACAAGTCATCTCGCTAGAATTGGGCCACTTCTCTAGACCATTGCAAATTATGATATCTTGAGCACTAAAAAGCTTGACTAGCTCAGACCCAAACAAATTTTCCCCTAGATCTTCAAATCTTCTTTTGTATCTTTCAGCTAGAGTAAGGTCTTCTTCTAACCAAACAGGATTAGGGTTGGAATGATTGCTTAGAATAATAGCTTGGTTGCTTGAAGTTCAAGAAGTAAAGTCACCCATTAAGTGGATATTACCTTCATTTCTTAGGCTAGAAATATCATTCTCTAACCCATTGTAAGGACAATTTTTATCTAAATTGTTTTTCTTATAGAAGTTAGAATTAATAAGGGAAAAATAACATATTGCTATGTAGGTTTTTTTTTCATTAATGTCGGTAATATATATCCAAATATATTGGTTGCAAGGGTCTTTTTTATAAATCCTAGCATGGGGGGAGATGTTCTTCTTAATGTAACAAGCTATACCCCCAATGCCTCTATGATAGGATCGCTTGTTCCAGGTTGACCTTAGAACAAAGCCATCTATATTAGGGACCTTATATTATTCATCCTCCCAAGTTTCAACTAACAATATGATATCAACTTCATTCGAGATCCAACTTAGCTTGGGGCCCTTGTTCCATGGAAAGCCTCGATAGTTCCAAGAAAGAATCTAGAGCATGTTAAATTTCTATTGATTACTATCTTTTTGGTTTCTATCTCGGATAAAGGATTTTCTATTTCTGATTATTGCCCATTTTCCTTCCTTCCTATCTTCTTTTACCTTTTAAACCTCCTTTTCTAATTCCGCTTGATCTTCTGGAATGAGATTTTCGTTTATAAATATTCCCGTTCCTTTTAGACTTGATGTTTTACTAAGCATGTCATACTTATGGTCAATAGAGATCACCTTTATTCGGATCATCCTTCCTTTATTCTCAGTTAATTTTCCCAACCTTATTGCTTGAGTGAGACATGTTGTTTCAATTTGTAATCTATTATTTAATTTTGTCTGGGCTATGGCTAATGTATCCTTGTCTACCTCCTCTTTTAAGCCGAAGATTATAAGGTTCGAGGCCCTTTTGTTACGCTCATGGTCTAATTCTATAATTTTTTTTATTTCCTCTTTAATGGGTTTGATATCTTCAAGGAAAGACTGTCTGCATCACTATCTTCCCGAAAATCAATAAGAATCACGTAAATCTTCACCTAGAAAATCAATTAATGCTTTCAGTATCAGATATCATGGAAGATAACACGTATTTTTTTCTTATGATAAATGATATGAGATTAAGAACCTACAACTATATGTTGATGATTACAAGGTCATAACTCAATTCATTGTCATTTCAATAGAATCATTTGTACTAGACAAGGTTGATATAATTCTAGGGTCACCTTGGTTAGATACATTAGGAACCTTCATGATCAACACAAGGAAAATTTCTTGTCATTTCCTTATAAAAAGAATAAAATCATATTCTTGGATGTTACACTGAAGTCAAGTTCAGAGGTGGTGTCGTCTGAAGGCTTCAAAGACATCTCAAAGATGATTTCACAAGAAGATAAAAAAATCAAGATAGAAGAGGCAGGAAGAATTACACAAAGTCATCATGGACAAAGAAGAAGAAATATCTCATCTAAGAGATCATAATCAGAAATTAATTCTGCAAATCAAGAAGGAAAAGGATAAAGTTCAATGCAATCAAAAGTTAGAATAGGAGAATCGAGATCTTCAAAAAGAATTATCATGCAAAGAAGAAGAAAGCTCTTCCTTAAAAGGAGTTAATGAGGAATTGCTAGAGCAAATAAAAAACTTAAAAGAAAGAGAACCCAAAAATCAAGGCAATCAATATGATGTCGTCAAGTCAAACTATAACTAAGAACTCTTACACTTAAGGAAAGTAAATCAAGACATGCTTATACAAGTTAGGAAGCTAAAGTAGGAGAATAAATATTTACAATAAAAGCTATATTGCAAGTGATCAAGTGTCCACAAAAAAATGATGACTAGGGAAATAGAGAATTCATCAAAGGCTCAAATTCAAACATCAGAAAAGGGAATCAATACAAAGCTCGTCAAGGCTCAAAAGAACAATCTTATTGTCAGATATCTACAAGAATCAACATAAAATGGTTCCAAAAAACAATTACAAAAATTGTTAGAAGCACCAAAAGTTGAAGTTCCAATATACACTTCACAGGAGATTCGAGTTCCGTATCACCATCCAAATGACAAGAGTCATTATGATAGGCGGCAAGATCAAAAGGAAAATTACCAGTATTATTCCTACAAAGAAAAAAGACAAAATCGACAACTCCCAACAATCGATCCACAAACAATTCTGTTAAAGGTATATCTCAGATTGACGACTTCACAAATGACGCAACATTTTCACACAATGTTTAAACGAATGCATCGTCTTATTTCATAAAGTGTTGCAACTACCAACACACAATGTCATGAGAAATCGTTATGACCAAGAACAAGGGATAAAGTCTTCCATAATTATGCTTTGAGGACAAAGGAATTCTAAGGGAGAGGCAATTTAATGAACAAAAATATATAATAAATAAACATTAATAACTACTATTAATTAAATAACTAATTCTTAACAAAGAGACACCTTGATGAAAGTTTATTTCTCTTTATGAAAGGGAATCCATCATGGGTATTTATACAAGCAACATTCTCATTGTAATATCATCACTTATATTATCAAATATATATTTTTCCTTACATGGATTATTTATTTTATTTACATTGGGTCTTCCCGTAAAATAGAGTTTCTTTGTTCCACAATAATGCCAAAAGTTGTTTTTCTTTGTCAAAAGATTATTTGTTTGATTAGTCAAAATTATCCACATGGTTGAGAAAATAATATTTTTTATTTTGAAGACGGTGAGTGAGTCAACTAAATAACTGAAATCGGAAAAGTATTTGGCCAAAAAAAAATTAATGGGGACAATTTCCTGGAAAATCGAGACAATTTCTGGCAAAAACTAGAGTTAACGCGGGTTCAACATGAGTTACACAACGATATGTCAAAGAAAAGTTGTGTTTAATATGAGGCTAACTATATTGAATTTATAAATTGCATTAAATAACCAACGTATTCCAGGACTGAAACCTACAAGTAAATTTGTTTTTAATTTCTATGTATTTAAGAAAAGAATGGTGCAATTATGTGATATAAGTGGTGGAGCATCCATTCCTAATCATGATATGATGGGTAATAAATTGAGAAACTTTTCCAAAAAAGAAAGTGGTTGAGCATCCATTCCCGATCACCCATCTTGCGGGAAAATTAAAAAAAAACTCATGGAAGAAATTAAACTGATATTTTTTTTCGAAAATCGAAGTGGTTGAGAATCGATTCCTAATCACTAATCTGGTGGACAACTTAAAAAAAATTCATGGATGAAATTAAACTGAGGATTTTTTCGAAAATCCTTTTGTTTGGCAGTGATATTTGGCATGGTCATGAAAAAACAAAAACATGCTAGTGTATTCGTCCTTACCTTTGGCCATCAAGATGACTCACACCAAAGACAATTCCTGAAAATTCATCCAAGCAAAAATTTGTGTTGAAGGTATGCTGTGTAGGCTAACAATAAACCATTCTATCAAGGAATTGTAATATCAACACGAAATAAAAATGCACTTGCCTATTACTATTAATGAATAAAAAACAAGAAATAAGAGAAATAAGAGCATGCACTTATTGATGTTTATAGAATTTTTTAAATCATTAATTCTATGTGTATCCCAGTCACAAGATATTCTGAGACGATAGTGATGATAGTAAGAAAAATCATTTGTTGATTGATTGAGGAAGTGTGGATTTTTTTGCTAATCATTAAAAATTGTCTTTCCTGCCAAATCATGGAAAAGTAGGATCATATATGTGTTTGTATCCAATTTGGCATAGGAGATTCATAGATAAGTATGCTCAAATATGTTTAATTATGCCTCAGACCGGATTTCATACATGGGGTGTACTTGGATTGGCCCAGTGTCAATTGTTTTGTTGGACATGTAAATTTGGGAAACCCTATTAACTGCTAATCTGGAAGTCTTGGATTTCACTATAGATGAAACATTTTACAAAAGTGAGTACAAGTAGATGTATAATCATAAACCCAATTTCCTAAACTTGTTAATTTCCTTGGTTGAATCTATAGTTGAAAAATTTGTTCATTGATTTGCAATAAAAGTTTGCGGAATGATAGTAAATAATTTCCATGAAAATTTATTTTATATTTGAATTCTGAATTTAACAATGATTATATAAAATTATTGGTTGAGTCTCTAAATTTTTGGAAATAGTGTTTTAATTTCTCGAAATTATGGTTTTATGAAATGCAATGTTGATTGTTATGGTTGTTTTGGCAGGCCAATATCTCTTTGACCAGACACTGTTTTTCAAAATTGAGTCAATGGTCAAGTGCATAAATCATTCGCCTACAAATTGATGCTCTCATAATTATTTTATCCCTCGTAGGTGACAAACAACAGCCATTTTCCTAAGGCCATTTAGGACAGGCTTAGGTGCAAAATAGGATGAGAGGTTGTTTTGGTAGGCCCATTTTTTCTTTACGAGTGAGTTTTTTTCAAAATCGAGTTAATTGTCACGTGCATAAATCATCCACCTGGAAGCTAATGCTTTTAGAAAATTTTTATCCCTCACATGTGAGAAATACTGGGAATTTTCCCAAGTCTACTTAATCTCGTTTTTCAATACTTAACCAATTTTTCCAATGGCGAGCATTTTACTAGTAGGGTGCAAAACATGATGAATGGCTATTTTGGAAAGCAAATATCTCCTTGACTAGTGACAGCTTTTCAAAACTGAGTCAATGGTCAAATGCATATATCATCCACCTACAAATTGATGCTCTCATAAAAAATTTATCCATCACAAGTAAGAAACAACATGCATTTTCCTAAGGCCATTTCGGCCAGTTTTAGCTGCAAAATAGGTTGAGTGGTTGTTTTGGAAGGCCATTTTTTTCTTTACCAGTGACATTTTTCAAAATCGAGTCAATGGTCAAGTGCATAAATCATCGAAATTCAACAAAATGATGCTTTCAGAATTTTTTTATCCCCCGGGTGATAAATGGTGGGAATTATCCCAAGGCTAATTAATCTTGTTTTTCAATACTTAATCAATTTTGCCAACACCGAGCATTTTTCTGGTAGGGTGCAAAACATATTAAATGTATGTTTTGGCAGGAAAATATCTCCTTTACCAAAGACTTAAAAAAATGAGTTAATGCACTACAACAAAACCCTGTGATTAGCATCTCTTTTAGGTTTCCTTTTTAGCGTCCACTATTACTTTTAGTGTATTTTTCATCATTTTTTGGACAAGGTGGACGCTTTTCCATGGGATGACGCTTTTAATGGTGTTATTTGTGTCCCTTTTAAAAATCTAGCGCTATTTAGGACACTAATTAGCATCCCAATTAGTGTCTCAATTAGCATCCCAATTAACATCCCTTTTTAAAAGTTGGTGTTATTTTGGACACTAATTAGAATCCCAATTAATGCCCCAATTAGCGTCCCAATTAGCATCACAATCATCATCCCAATTAGCATCCCAATTAATTTCCACAAAATCCTCCCATATAACACCTAGAATAGCCTCCCAAAAAACGTCATGAATAGCATAACACCATATATTAATCTAGGGTTAGCGACGAGAATTGCACCATGAGTTTCGGCAAGAAAAATATCCAACACAGTGCCAAGTATAGAGACAATAATTGCGCCTAGAAAACATCTAACATAGAGCCAGGTATAACTTCTGAAATAATGCCAGAAATTTCAAAAGGAACCATGCTAGGAATTGTGTTCGGAAAATGTCCGACAAAACGTCAAATATATCAATGTCAATGTCAATGCTCATGATTCATGTGATCGTACTTTTGGATCTTGATTTATCATAGTGGCACCTAAATGATCGTAATCATGGCACTTTTGGATCTTGATTAATGCTAATGAGGGGTAAATTACCTTATTTCCACCTAAATTGCTCTAATGGCATTTGAGTGTCCCCAACAACATTTTATAGACCCTAATGGCATCTAATTGGCCCTAACAACATGACGATAATGCATTACGATAATTATGGTGGAGCATATGGATATGGTTTGATAATAATAAGGATATATTATCCATTCTTGTGAGGTATGAGGGTTCCTTGCTCATTATTATCGCAATTATATTGATGATGACTACGACGACGACAATGTTGTTAATTTATTGTATGATGATGATGACGATGACGATGTGGATGTCAACGATGATTATGCATGTGGAAGCACTTTTGGATCCTAATTGATTCTAATGGAACCTAAATGTATGTAAAAACATCTAAATGACCCTATTATCATAGAAATGACTGTAACGACATATAAATGACCTTAAAAATTACATGACATGAATCCTAATGGCGATGAGTGATTAAGAGCATTAATGGCATATGAGTGACCATAATGACAATGATGACGATGATTTTGTTGATGATGTACTTAATGCTGACGTTGATGATGATAATGAGGATGATGATCAAGATGGTGTTGATGTACCAATATGGAATTGATGGTAATGATGATGACAACGTCGATGTCCACGATGATGATGCATGTCTTAATACTTTTGGATACTGTAGCACTTGAGATATTGGAGTTAATAACAAGTAATATAGGTTGTGATGTGTTGACCATTAAAATATTGTTATCCATTGGGTTTTACATTGACTGAGTCAGCGGAAACCACACGTATGAGGGTATCTTTGTAAGTCAAGTTGTTAGTGCCTCCTGTTAGGTGTTACTAGAATAGGAAAGACATCTTGTTGGCTAGATATAGGAATTCGGATGAGAAAATGACATAAAAAAATTCTATAATGAGTTTGTAACGAGTCTATAACGATTCTATAACCAGTCTGTAATGATTCTGTAATGAGTCTATAATAGAAGGAACCCAAGCTATATGCAGGTTAGAATATTGTTAGATTCTGGTTTCTTAGCTTCTCGGTTGTTGGCTCTGTATTTTGTCTATTAGTATTGGTAAGTGCATATGAGTTAAAGAATTTGCAGTTGAGTGCGCAGAAGAGTAGGAGAGGTTGAGTCAATCCCGGCTGTGTATGGATAATTAGTAGAGCAAAGTAGGAAGAGAGCAGAGAGAATATCAGAGAGCATGAGAGGAAGGAAGAGTCTGTGAAGATAGAGAAGAATATATAGAATAGAGTCTACAGCTTCATTCGCAGATGAAAGGTGCATATATTTCCTCATGCCACATGAAGAGCACCTTGTGGTTTTTTCCTGGATGGGTTTCCATGTTATATTCTGTGTATATTTATGAATGTTGAATGCGTTTGAATTACTTGTGTAACTATTGCATTGAATGGATGATTATATATTTGCTTACAAATGAATAGATGTAAATTAATCACATTGTATCAGTTGAATACGATTATGCTTCACAAAGATTATTGATATAATAAGTTGCATAAGAGAAGTTGGGTTGCGTTCTAACTTTTCACAGTGAACATAAATAATCCACCCATAGACTTCATTGAGAACCTTGGTAAGGGACCAAGCTACCATAAATTCCCCACCCAACTTTTACAGACAGAAACTTACTATGGATTGGGGTAGACCACAATAGACTGAATGACACCAGAAATCAATCCACTTCAATATACAAGAGAAATAAATGCTATTAAAACTAAGGGATACGGAACATACCTTATTCTAGACAGTTGTAGTAGATCATCATTGAGATTTTCAACCATGCTTGTATCTACAATTCATCCTAAATGACAACAAACCAAACAAGCATGATATATGTTAAGTGTTAGGCCTACTCTAACATATATAAATCCAACATGTATAAGCACATACAACTACATCTATTGATAAAATATTTAGTCATACAATGGATGAGAAATAGATATTTCTATTCATAATGAACAAAGGTAACAGTGACAAACTCTGTCGACACCTTGTCGAAACGGAGGGACTGAGTCCTCCACCTGGGCCTCCACCACTTCTATCCTCCATCTCAATGGCAAGCTTACAAAGAAATGTAAAGCTTGGGGAGAGAAGCAATGTGTTCTCAAAAGGAAAAAGGGATGTAGACTCAAGCATGTATAATATGGGGCAACAATGAACTATAGTTTCCTTTCTCTCAAATGTTCTCCTCCTTCAAGGCATCCAAGAGGCTCAATATATATCCCTTCAATAGGCAATGAAGGGTCAATTCAGAGCATTTCCAGGCATATGGAAGGACAAAAGTTAAGTTATTCGGGACTCATTAAGGAAAACTCCAAAAGTTTTTTCTTTTATGCACATTTCCCGATGTACATGGGCTACAATGGAGAAACATGCGTGTACATGCGGATTTTAAGTTAAAACCCGCGTATGGAAATAAACATGTGTTTTTAAGGGAATTTCCTGGAACATCAATGTATAATTTGAGCAAGGGGGGTCCAAAGACTCTGCAGAGGGACATGGAAGGCCATAAAAGTGTGATCTAATAAGTGTGGTGAAATCAGCTATAATAGATTCCCCCTAATGTGTGAGGTCACAGGGGTAAAATGATGGATGAAATACATTAGATACATCCTAGAAGTGGAGTAATGAAGACCCAAGTTGAAGAACCAGCCTCTCATCAATACAATACAATGATAAATATCAACATGTGACTACAAATATACATGTAGCAGTCCCGAATACATAAGAGTACAATGGACATGAATAGGCATAATGGAAATATTCCACATGTGGTCATCACCATGTACATTATATAGTGAACAAGATCTCCATAATGGATGAAGATATCTGATAATACATTGGAATCTGGTCATGAGAGCTGAAATCTCATAAATACTGGAATGATCAAGGAGGTAGCATATGTGGAATGCCACCAAGCTCGGAGTTCTTCTATGCAAACAGCTACGAGAACATGTCCCATCACGTGAATAAAGTTTTTGAGGTCGAATATGATGGACCATCATCTGATTACCGGTCATTGATGTATACCATTAACAGACGCAAGATAACCCACTGATAATGAAAATGGGAATCAAGGTATAGATTGCAATCAAATAAGTGTGAATATATGTATCGAGTTCAAACATGTGAAAGAATCCATTGATTAGGGGACATTGATGTATTCCCAAAAATATCGATGGTGAGAGGACCTACCACTAATGACTGCAAGTCTCAAGGAACTCAATGGACTCTAGACTCCTATTCCAGAATAAATGATCTAAATTCGATGGAATGGAATCTGCTGGAAGGAGGGAATTCAGGAGTCCCCAATCAACCAACACGAGGTACTCAGCAACGCTGGATAATTTTGAAGAACTCGGATGAACAAGATGTGCATGAACTAGTAATCGTATCGGATGAACAAGATGTGACTGAACCAGTAAAATTCTAAGGTAAAAGTGTGTTTTCCATAAAAATTCCTTCGAAGAAGAGAATAAGGAAGATGGTGACTAAATAGGCAACAAATAATCGACATGAAAACTGGGACAACTATGTGACACAGGAGACATCGACAGAGGCTCTATAGGGACTGGAAGAATAACCAGTCAGTGGATAAAACTCAGAGTAATGAGTACAACTCCTAAAGTCATACTAATAAACCAACCAATGGATGTGATATACAATTCTCTATTCGAAGGAGACACAACTCGACAACTGCCAAAAGTAATATCATTTCCTGTCCATATTTTTATGTTCTTTAATTTTATGGACTTTTTCAGATTAGAAAGCTTGAAAAATAATAAAAGTGCGTATAGTACATTTCTAGGAGGAGACGAGTGTCATGGACAAGCAAACTAGTTCCAAGCAGTGTAACATACCTATGCTCAATGCAAGGAAACATGTGCAAGATAAAGACACTCAGGGGAAGGTCTCCTCTCGGTAAGGGATGATCAAGCTGCAAAGGATATATAAAATGCTTTGCTTGAATAGGATTGAGACAAGCTCGGGATAAATGGATTATAAATCTTAAGCAAGGAGCTGACATAAAGCTCAATAAGGAAAGAAAAATGCATGAAATGCAATTACAACTTGACATAAAATGGGATTCCTCGTGGAAGATGGGCATCATAAAGTTTAAGAGGGATATGAGGCTCTTGCTCAAAGACATGGCAGGACTATAAGGGACTCGTAGACCTAATGGAAGAATCTCGGCATGGGTACCAAACTACAAAGAGGGATCTAACTAGGGAACCCATGAATACAAAGTCTCTACCACTTACATAATGCCACTTCTAATAGCAGTGTGGAGGTTCTATGACATTACGAAGTGGGTTCGTACCTATAGTCAAGGCGACATGGTCATAAGGCGATGCATAATACAAGCAAAAAATGTGTGCTAAGAATTCAAATATATATATATATTATAGTAAAAAAGTCATTTTCACCATACCATTTGAATTTTTACCACACATAGTGCATTGGACCTATTTTGAGCCACAAACTTCAAATACTAATTCGGGGTGCTACGAGCCACGAAACGAAGAACCGTCTAAGTCAGGTAAATCTTCATCCCACACTCAATCTTTTCAATGCTTTTATTTAAGTTTTTAGTGGTGTATTTTCATTTTATTTTGAAGCACCCCTAGCTTGGTATCCTTGCCCATGCAAGCTATAGATCATCTGGTCACATATAGGGCTGGGTATACACGGAAAATACCTTGATTTATACATACATGCATGACTATTAGCAAAAAACGTTGTGTATGAGAGCGCACATACCAAATTCTAAGGAAAAAACTCATCAAATCTTTTGTTTTTCTGGAAGTATGGTGCTAGAGTGGCGTGAACGTAAACACGAGGATGTGGATAGGGCAGTGCAAGGTAACATCGTTTCCCAACAAGCGCTAGTGGCATGTGATTTGTAAAATTTTTGGAGTCTTGGGAACTTGAGGGCTCACCTAAGACTTCTCCAAATGATCGTGGATTACTGGGATCCAGATACAGAAGCATTTCATATTGATGGGATGCCCCTTAGACTTTAGGTTGAGGGCATATATTTTATCAATGGAATATCCCGCCGAGGTGAGATAGTCAATTTGAGAGATCGTGGGGTTGGAGGTGGCCTCACCATTGATAAGTACATTATTGTAGACTTTCTTCTAGACACTGAAAATGTTGGAAGTCAGGTCCCTATGAATGTTATTCAGAACCTCAACCTTAAATTCATAGTATTAGTTTTGGGCAGGATGGTAGGATTAGCATCTATACATCAGGATTCCAGTGCTATGATTTTTTATGTAGTCGAGTGCATGAGACCGACCATATACGACTGGAGTACATATTTGTTGGGAAACATAAAACAACAATTGACTGACTGCAAGCTGGGAAGAACAAGAAACTTTGGATTTTCCATCATTCTGAGTACCTTCTTCTTCGAGCGTGTACCGGGCCTTAGCCCAATAGCTCATATTTATCCACATGGTCTACGATATCTAGATCAGATCCGTTGGGTAGGTGTGATGCGATGGTTAGGGGGAGGATGTGTAGCTACACCCTACCCACTTGACTTCCTCCACTGGTGGTGTAGACAGATCATGGTCATAGATGACTATCCCTATGTAGGGATAGACTTCCATGGGGATCCAGATATTCCCATACCACAGGAAGCCACATATGGAGGTATAGGTAACAATCTTGAATTCATTTTATTTTTGAATTATTTAATATTTGTATTTTTTGATATAATTAAATCAAAAAACATGTTTTTGGGTGGTGTCACATACTAATACTGATCATGTACATGCATATGTGGGTCCTAGACGGCCTGATGTATTCCCTAGACATCATCGAAGGGGACGGGGTGATGATATACATGGTGTAGACAAGGTGATGATATATAAGTTACATAAGATAAGTTGGGTTGTGGTATAACTATTCACAGTGAACATAAATAATCCACCCACAGACTTCGTTGAGAACCTTGGTAAGGGACCGAGGTACCAAAAATTCCCCACCCAACTGCAGAAACGTGGTTCTGGGAGTTACCCATCAAGATAGATATCTTGGGTGAGACTACATCTACGTCGTAGGTGCTTCCTACCGAGCTTTGCTCTATTGGGACGATATCTTGGGCTTTGTTGCGCTGAGCAGAAGGTACTGAACCTAGGTCAGGATGCTTGGAGGAGGGATAAAAGAAAACACAACCCAATCCTATAAATAGCATACAAAGAGAAGAAATAGAAAACAAGAGAGTAATGCAAGCCTTAATAATGAATAACATAGATAAATATCAATACTTTTTGAGGGAGGAACGCCCTTACATAATGTACTAAGTACACAAGACAAGATAAGATACTATTATGACTAAAATGATATTATCTCCTTCCTATATATAGGGGATAAAGGTGTACAATAATAACTAATAAACCCACTAATAGACCCAAGCTGACATAAATAATATGTAATGCACCACAATATGGGGTAATGTGCCATCATTAAGGGCTTAACATGCCCCTCCCCTTCAAAAATTGTTGTCCTCAATGTTGAAATAGTTTTGGATGTTGTTGTATAAAGGAATCATCTTCCCATGTTGAATATTCTGCGAGTAAGTTATTTCATTTAATTAAATACTCTGGAATTGATCGATTTCGAAGCTGGCTAGTTCTTATTTCATAAATTTCTTTAGGCTCCAAGATGATTTTTTCTTCCTCATCAGGTTCGGGTAATATCGTTTTAATTGGTAGATTGTCACTGATTACCTTCTTTAAACAGGAAACATAGAAAACTGGATGGGCTCGTGAAGATGCAGGTAGTTCCAATTTGTTGACCATACTACCAATATTTTGTAACACATTATAGGGATCATAGTATTTAGGTGATAATTTATTATCCTTCTTGGTATTCTTCAGTGACATTTGTTTATATGGTTGTAGTATTAAAAACACCCAATCCCCCACATTAAAGCTTCGTTCACTACGGTGTTTATCTGGTTGTTGTTTCATTCGATTTTTGGCTAGATTTAGGTTGTCCTTTAAGATGTGAAGAACTTGTTGTTTATGCTTCATGTGGTGTTCCACTGCTTGAACCTTAGAGGAGTCTCTTAGTGAAGATGTGATGTATGGTGGATGATATCCATAAAGTGCATAAATGGGGTCATTTTTTATGATGTATGGAAGGAAGTGTTATACCACCATTCTGCCAAGGGTAACCACTTGACCCATTGTGTTTGTTTATCAGATTCAAAACATCGAATATACCCTTCCAAACATTTGTTTACTATCTTTGTTTGTCCATCATATTAAGGGTGATAAGATGAGCTATGAGCCAGTTGAGTACCCAAACAAGAAAATAATTCGGTCCAAATATTTCTAGTAAAAATGGGATCCCTATCACTTATGATAATACTTGGAGTACCATGTAGTTTTTGTACTATCTCCATAAAATAATTTTTGACCGTTATTGCTTTGAATGGGTAAGATAATGCACAAAAGTGTGCATATTAAGTAAGTATATCAACAACCACCATGATGACATGCTTTCCTTCATACTTTCGTAAACCTGTGATAAAATCCATCGAGACCTATGTCCACCTTTGGATTGGAATGGAAAGCGGTTGTAGGAGACCAGGGGTCTTAATTGTTTCCACTTTATTTTTTTGGAAAACCAAACATTCCGTCACAAATTTTTGAACATCAATTTTAAGACCATCCCCAAAAAGATATTTCTTTATCCTGTGGTAGGTTTTTAAGAAACTTGAGTGCCCTCCTATCATTGAAGAGTGGAATTTAAAAAGTACCTTTTGCTTGAGCTGGGAACTCTTACCAAGATATAAGTGATACTTGTACCATAACAAGTCATATTTCCACCTAAATGTATTAGAGGCATTAGGATCCTGCTACAACTTTTGAATAAATGTCCAAAAATTTTCGCCATTTTTTTATTCGTCCATTGCTTCGGCTATCCAATATGGTTGGATGATCGAAAAAGCATAGAGTAATGCTTCAACATCCTCATCTTTCTTGGAGAGTGCATCTACAAAAACATTTTTCTTCCCCTTTTTGTAGATGATTCCAAAGTCATATCCAAACATCCTTTGTCACCCATTTTTGTTGCTCTTCAGAAGATAACCTTTGTTCCAAGAAGCATTTAAGGCTATCATGATCATTTTTAACCTTGAAATTTCTCCTTATAAGGTAGGGGCGCAATTTATTCAAGGAATGTAGTATTTCCAACATTTCCTTCTCATAAATGGGCTTTTGTAAGTTCTTTCCTTTGATTGGATGACTTGTGAAGGCAAGAGGGTGTCCTTCTTGCATTAGTACAACTCCAATTCCATTTCCTGAAGCATCACATTCCACAATAAAGGTTTTTGTGAAGTCTGGAGTCGCCAAAATAGGAGCTTTACACATGGCCTCTTTGAGTTATTGAAAATCTTGAGTTTCCTCTGGAGTCCAAGAAAATGCATCTTTCTTCAGTAATGTTGTTAGAGGATATGTTATTCTTCTATAGTTCTGAACAAACTTGCGATAGTACCTTGTCAGAACTAAGAATCCTTGAATATTCTTCATGGTTTTGGGAATCTTCCATTCCATCATGGATTTAATTTTTTTAGGGTCTACCTTGACACCTTCATGAGATACAATATGACTCAAATACTGTACCTCCTTTATCCCAAAGAAACATTTTGAGGGTTTTGCATACTGTTCTTTCTCCTTTAGTATTTGTAGTACCCTGTCAACATGTTGAACATGTTCTTCCCAAGAATTGCTATAGATTAGTATATCATCAAAGAATACCAACACAAATTTTCTAAGTAAAGGCTTGAAAATAAAATTCATCAAACCTTGAAATGTGGAAGGCGCATTTGTTAAACAAAGTTGCATGACCAAAAATTCATAGTGACCTTCATGAGTTCTAAATGTTGTTTTGGGGATGTCTTCATCCTTCATTCGAATCTGATTATACCCAGAATGAAGATCCAACTTTGTGAAGACAACTGCTCCATGTAATTCGTCTAACAATTCATCAATGATGAGAATGGGAAACTTATCTTTAATGGTGATCTTTTTGAGATCTCTATAATCAGGACACATACGCCATGATCCATCTATCTTGGGTACCATTACCACTGGTGCATAGTAAGAACTTTGGCTAGGCCTAATTATGACAACCTCTAACTTTTCAACAACCATACGCTCAATTTAACTATTTTGGCTATAAGGATATCGATAAGTTCTAGTGTTAGGAGGAACACTTCTTATAATTAAGTGTATAGCATGATCAAATTCACAAATAGGTCGAAGACCTTTGGGAATATCTTCAAATACCTTGGAATGCTTATTAATGACCCTTTGGAGATCTGGGGAGATAGGAAACTTTTAGGTTCGAACATCTAATGAGCATAATTGTGCAACTACACTTTGATGTCCCTTTTTAACAACTTTGTCATACCATTATAGATTATCACCTTGCTTGGTTTTCATGCGATACCATTTAACTCGTATTCTTTTCCTTCCCATGAAAATTTCATGAAAAGTTTTTGAAAATTAAAAGCCACTATTTCCAATTATTGTAACCATTGGACACATAGGACAACATCAACACCACCCATTGGAATATAAATCATTGGACTATTCAATACATATTCCCCCATATCCATATTGATATTTTGGCATTTCCCTGAGCAATTTATAGTTCCTCCATATGCAATCATTACTTGAAACTATTGTGCTGGATATACAAAGAAATTAAGAACTTTGGCTAATATACAGTGAATGAAATTATGAGTACTACTAGAATCAATCAACACTGTTAACTTATTCTTTTTTATGTATCCTTCTATCTTGAGAGTTTGAGGAGTGATAATTCCAACCAATGCATGAAAAGATATGGTGGGAGTAATTTCTTCTAAAGTAGCCTCTTCTATTTCTTTTGAAGTCACCTCTTCTTGATATGCATCCTCTTCTTTTGGTTCTTCCTCTTCACAATCTATGTCAAATGATTTTAGGCTTGTTGCACTTATGTCCCTTACTATGCTTTCTGTCACGATTAAAGTATAATCATTTTTCTCTTCTTTCATCTAGTTTTTTGGGTGTCCACCTTTGTGGTGGTTTAGAAGAAGGAACATTATCTTCTCTATATGTGTTGGAGAAGGATTTTCTAGTAGTCATTTCCATATTTAATTTCACCCTTCCTTTCCATCATGAAAGCATTATCTAGGGACGATGCTTGAAAGAGACGTAGCTCGTGTTGAATGTTATCTTTCAATCTTCTTCACTCTGAGACTTAGCTACTGAAATTGCTTAATGTCCTCTGTAACTGAACCTTTTTACTTGAGATTTACCAACTGACTGAAGAAGGTGTTTCTATTTATATCCCCATAATGTGCAACCAATTCTTCTCTAAATATAGAACAAGAGATAATAGAGTCCTTTTTACGATCACAAATCCATTGTTACCATACAAATTGATCAAGTTCTAGATACAAGGATGCAATAGTTACCTTTTGCATAGTGGGACCTGGTTTAGATCAAAGAAATGCTCCATCTGAAAAATACACGTGATTGGATCCTTGTCATCAAAATTTCTCATGTCAATTTTTGGGATAAAGTAGTTTCTTGGACCTGAATTGAACCAATGATGTTGTAGTGAATCATCAACTTTTGAGGACTCCAACTTCCTACTCTCTTATTGTTTTTTGGTTTTCTCTAGATGTGATTGGAATAAGTCATCTTTTTCCTCCTTATCCTCTTCTTGAGTAGATAAATGAGGAATAAAGTTATGTTTTATATCCTTCATCAATTCCTTCAAGTCTTGAAGATATTATTTTCTAGAAATCCCTTTGACATCCTATTTACTAGCCATACCTTTGATATCCTCTTTACAATCCAATTTCTTTTCCAATTTAACTAAGTCATCCATTTTCACATTTCCTTTAATTGTATCTTCCAACTTGGACACTCTAAAAGATGTGTCTTCTATTTCATCGTATTCCAGGGATGAATCCTATGTGGGTTTGAGAGGAGTGTGATTCTTTCCACTTCCTTTTGGTGGCATTTTTAACAATAAATATACATCACACCCTAGGGTTTACCACAAAAAGATAAATAGTGTACATTTTTCAAACCTTGATTGGAAGATTGTTTTAAGGATGACTTGTAACTAGGGTACAATTTGAATTTAGACTCCTCTGGGTTTGAAAATTCATCTTGTCGTACCCTGATCTATCATATTTACAATTCCGCAAGTCTTACCTAATTTGGATGTGCCAACAAAACGTTATTGAAAATATCCCAAAGCTTCTTATTTTTTTCCTGTCCATAAGAGCGCACTTGTACTGTATGACACATGTCCAAGATTTTGTTTCTGTAGCTTAAAATTCTACCACAACTACCCTAGTTCTTCTTCTTTCATATGCAACTAGAATCACTCAATTTGGATCTTGGATTCCTCATATATGACCTTTTCCCCAAGAACGCTTGTTTTAGACTAGGTTTAGGACTAGTCAAAAACCCTATATTCCTTCACGATTATCTCCAAAACCGTAATGGATAAGGATCTTAATTTTAGACTAGAGATATTTAGGCATTTTTTAGAAGTAGGTTTTAACCTTGATCTTTGAATCCTTGTATAAAAAAAATTTCTAGTGAAAGTGCCAAGATTACTTGTTTTGCAGAAGCCAGTCCCAAGGAAAGAAATAGACAATGAGAGAGTAATACATGCAACCCAGTCCCAGAAATAGTATAAAAAGAGAAGAAATATGCAATAATCTAGTAAGCAATGTCTTAACAATGAATAACAGAGATCATTATAAATCCTCTTCAGTGTAGGAACCTCCTTACATAATGTACTAAGTACACAAGACAAGATAAGATACTATGATGACTAAAATGAGAATATCTCCTTCCTATATATAGGAGACAAGGGTATACAATAACAACTAATAGAACCACTAATAGACCCAATCCGACATAAATAATATGTAATGCACCACAATATATGGAGTAATGCTCCACACTATCTGGGGTAATGTTCCATCATTAAGGGATTAACAATGATTTTCTCTCCAGATTCCATGATTAACATGTTTTTCTAACACTCATGATTCATCCAATTCATGAGGTCCTTGATAGATTTGAAAAGTGCTTTAGTCACCTACGGGGCTTTATCATATTTTAGTAAGTCTGATTTATGAGTTAGCATGACTTTTCTTCTAGCAACTTAATTTTCCTTTATAAGGATGTATAAATAATGTAACATTCATTATTAATGAGTAATCAATTCATTTGATCAATATTCAATTACTATTCTTCTCTTGTATTAAGTCTCATTATTCTTTTCTATATTTTTCTCGTGCATGCTTATGATAATTATCTTTGTAACTAGATCTACATCATGTGCTTCTTCTTAGCATCAAGGCTCTATTTATTCATAGTATTAGAGCTGCTATTTCTACATTATGAGACCTTGTTCTTTGGGCATTGTACTCTAGTAATCTATATTGAGGAAGTTTTGTTGGGTTTTTTCCTTTTTGGATTTCCCAGGATCAATTGTCGTGTACCTTGTCATTGTGTTTCTCTTAGATATCCGCTTTATGATATTATTTTGAAAATGTATTAAATTATCATGAATTTATAAATTAGGTTGTAACAACATATAAACTTAACACTCATTTCGTAGGCTATGATAATTCTGTGTAACTCATCCATTGTTAGATTTTCCAAATCACTCATTTCTTATATGGTCGATACCTTTGCATGAAAACATAAGGGAAGATATTTTAGCATATTTTGTACAACTATAGTTTCTTATATTGGTTCACCAAGTCCTTTGATGGTATTAACAGCTTCGTTAATTTGAATAAAATAGGCAAGAATTTCTTCTTCATCCTTCATTTTTAGGCTTTTGAACTGACTTCAGTATGTTTGAAGTTTTTTCCTTTGAACTCTATCATCTCCTTTATATATGTTTTGAATCTTGTCTTGTATCTCTTTGGTTTATTCACAATGCATTATCTTAATGAATTTTGTTTCTGAAAAACCATTTAGAATGGTGTTCATCGCCTTAGCATTATGTTAACTAGATTTATTTCTGGTTTGATCTTTTGGTGGAATTTTTTGGCACTTTATATTCAATATATTCCCTTTCCCAGATGTAAAAGACAATAGAAATTAGATATATATTCATTCTCTTGCTCCAAAAATCATAGTTTCTTCTATCGAATAATGGATCCCTATTTGACGAGAAGCATCTTTGACTAGCCATGATCTTCTTTCTAGTGATTAAGTGTTCTTGAAGGAACCTTTTCTCTGATACCAATTGTTGGAATACACAACAATACTAAGAGGGGGGTGAATCAATACTGTACAGTTTTTAACCACATTTTACTTCAACACCTTAACTTTAACAACTTTAAGCAAACATCATATATTCAGTAAAAACAAAATACACAAATATTTCATGAATGTGCTTTCTTACAATTTTGTAGGCACCAACTTACAATTTTGTAGGCACCAACTTACAATTTTGTAGGCACCAATTTACAATTTTGTAGGAATCAACCTACGTGGAACACCAATTCCCAAATTGAGCACCAACTTAGTGAAATAAAGGTTATAGTAACCAACCTATAGGGGACATCAATTCCCAAACTATTAAGTTTTAACATTGTTGAATTCTGCTTTTGAAAAATTGTCTTCAAGATATCCCTTTAGATACTCTTTAAAATATCTTCAACTCTATCAACAAAACAATACATTATATCCTTAAAAAGTTCCCTTAAACATTCCTTTACATAGAATTATGTCAGGCTTGCACTATATCCACAAATATGAAAGAGTGTCCTTCACACCACCAAAAAAGGCTCTTTCCTATAGTCTGCTCTAAGACCCTCTCTTTGTTTGCTTCTATGCCCCTCTTTAAGGTATACCTATTCCTTAATATCAACCTAGGATATTCAAAATAGCGGCCCAAAACATATTTTTCTTCAACTACTATCTAGCCACATTCCAACCCTTAATTTCACCCTACCTTTGTTGCTTCACATATGCACGAAAGTACCAATGAAAAACCCCAGAACTAAGTTGTCCTCACACTTCTTCCTTGGTCTATCTCAGACCTTATTCCCAACAAAGATGATCAATTAGCAATTGTTACTTAAATGAGTGAGGAAAATGCCTTATTTATATTTGTTTTATGCTTTGTTAAGTGGGGCCAAGTAGACGCATTTTATTCCAATTTTTACGGTTGACTTAACACTTTGTTTGGGAATAAAGAAACATTCATTTCTCCTCAACCATGTGCAGTTAGTAAATGTGCCACTTATAACAGGAAAGGTCTTGGAATAGGCTATATGATTATGAAACTTATAATTGCATTTGGTATATATTTATGGGGTAAAATCCCTTTCATATTTAAAATATTTTATGTTGTTACTTAGGGTAAAAAAACGTTTCAAAGTTAACACATTTTACGTTGTTAATCCTGTTGGATTTTAAGTTATTACTCTTGCTTGATTTTATGTTGTTACTCATGTTGGATTAGATTTGATGTTGAAACTCCTTTTGGCATCAATGGCAGCCTCATTTAAACAATAAGATAGATCCTTGATGAGGAAATACACCACCATCCTTTCCATCCTCACCTCCAAGAGAGGGAAACACATAGAACACCATGGTGGAATCAAGATCAAACCTAGCTTTCATGGTGAGCCTAAATCTCTCTGAGTTGGTACAATTTATCAATGATCCCATTCTTCATGATGGAAATTGGTCATAAATGCCCTGCAATATTCCCTCGGATATTCCAAAACTTGAGGAGGAATAGGGAGACAACCCAACTAACCATGTCATGTCATTTCACCTTGTGTGCTCATCAAACAACATCATCAATGACACTATTCATCTTAAAAAATTTCAGAGAATACTTATAGGAACGAAAACTTAATGATATGCCAATATACCATCTAGGACCTATTCCACCTTTGAGTCCAATGCCACTATTTTACTCACTTATTTTCAGTTACCCATGCACCATGATTTAGGACTCAAAATTCTCACATAATTTTGACAAAGTTCCTCAACTCACATCATGGATCATATCCATAACTGGTGTAGATGTAGGAATTTGTGTAAGATATACATAAAACCCCAATTCTTATTTGATTGGTTCCTCAAATAAATCCAAAACATGATTTCAAAGGATGTGCCAACCACATATCCTAGAATGAAATAAGAGGCCATCCTCAAGGCCCAACAATTAGATTCAATTTATGCATAATATGGTTATTTTATATACCATCCTCCTTGATGCCCCTTGGAATAAGGTCTATAAAAAAAAGTCCTCAACTACATCATGTTCTACCGAAGAGATTATCGATACTATTTTGCATCAGGGAAATGCTCCACAACCATCAAAATCTATGCCATACAATGTGGCACATTAGTACCCTCCAGCACCTCCGGTATCGGTGGCTCCCATAACTACTCCAACTCCTCCATTTGGGAATCAATATTATGAAATGTATAGTCCTACTTACCCTAATTATATTCAAGAGCTTATAGTACCAGTACCTCAATCAATTCCACTAGCTCCATCCACATCATATGGATCCCCTAGCCCATACCTTCTTGCACCCATATACAACCTATATTTTCCATTTCCTGGTCCAATTATTCCTTCATTGTTTCCCTTCTGGCTTCTCTTCGAACTAGGTTCAATCCCTTCCCTCTTTCCCACAACAAGGTCAAAGATATTGACCCGACAGAGAAAAGCTGAGTTAGCAACTTATGCGACGCAGATTCAGTCTCACCCAAGATATATTTCTATGGGTAACTGACAGAACCAGGTTTCCGCAGTTGGGTGGGGGATTTTTCGTCCCTTGGCCTATCACTAAGGTGATCTACCGAATCCTATGGATGTATTATTTATTATTACTATATGCAGTTGGGCTCTAACCCGCTCCCTCTCTTGCAAATGATGTATCATTAACCCCAGTACAACATATATGCATTCAACTTATAACAATGCGATTGATGTATATAAAACCATTCATAAGAAAATACATACGCATTCATTCATAATAACATATACAGATGTGGCTTAAATACATTCAACATTTACACATAAAACACATAATCTAATGTAGAAACCCATCTGGGAAAAACCGCAAAGGTGCTCTTCATCTGGCATGAGAAATATATGGCACCTTTGGTCTGCTCACTAAGTTGTAGACTCTACTTTAGGTATTCCTTTCTTATCTTTACAAACTCCTATATCCTCTCATGCTCTCTTCCCTGCTATCTCTGGTCTTTCTCTACATGACTCGACTATTGATCCGCACACAGCCTTGATCAAATCAGTCTCTTCTACACCTCTGTGTACTCAGCTGCAGATTCTCAACTCAATGCACTTAAAAAAACCAACAAATAATACAATCAGACCGTCACAACACTGAAGAGGCTCACCTACATACATCTGAGGTTTTTCCTTTTATAGGCTCTATACAGACTCTTTTCATGTCACTTTCTCAGCCGACTTCCTATACTTAGCCAATAGGATTAATTTCCTATTCTAGCAACACCTGACAGTAGGAACTAACAGCCTAAATTACAAATATACCTTCATATGTGCGGCTTCCGTTGAATCTATCTAACCTCGTACCCAGGATATTTATGACCTGTCACTTTTTAACTGTTGCGTCACTGCACACCTTCTGACATGTCTCCACTCTGCAACCTTCTTTATTTGTTGCATCCTTTTCGTCTATCGTGACATGTTCTCTATCACCGAATCTTCTCTTCAATTGATTCCCATTTATCTTCCTCTATCATACCTCATTCTCCTTGTTTCCCTTAGTCCTCTCTTCCTTCCTTCATTCTATCGCTGCCTCGGTCACAACATATTCTTCTTCTCTTGCCTTAGCTTCATTCCATACTAAGCAGAATTGTAGGTGAATTCTGCTTACCTATGCTTAGGTCCAACAAGCCCCCAACACTCACCTATGGCTCATCCTGAGCCAGGAAAATATTATTCCTACATTTGTTCACTTGTGTCAGCTTTTCCTCAAAAATCTTGTAAGATTTTTGTTACACTCTTGATTTCCCGTCGCACTTCTTCCTCCATCTTCTTCAATTGCTCCACAAGTTTGGAACTGATATGTTCCATCATTTCCGTTTTTGTTAATTCTACTACTTCTCGCACCTTCTAATGTATCGGATGAATGATGCATGTAATACTTTCAGCCTCAGCCTATATTTCTTCAACCTTATCTATGCATTGGTGTTGTTGCGTGCGTAACACTCTTTCTTGTTGTTGCAATTTTTTCATCTCTGCTGCCTTAGCCATTTTTTGCACTAAGGGTAACTTCTTCATCTCATTCTTTAGCTGAGTTACCTCTGTCTCAATTGTGCACAGCTCTTCTATGAATTTCTCTACTTCCAAATCATTTATGAGCGCTACCCAAGCCTGGGAGACTTAGTCGACAACTTTAGCGTACACCGCTTATGCCTCTTCTATCTTCTGCACAGCTTCCACTGTTGCTTCTTTCTTCTATCATATATAGTTATTTTTCCAAGGAGGTAGGACAGACTAGATGGAAAATCTCATCAACATCACCAATTTTTAAAATTGACGCCGAACTCTGAAGTGTGTGTCGAATATTTTATACTTCCGCCTCTTCCCTTGCATATGAAGAGCATGTTGCTAAACTTCTTCTTCGTCGGCAATGCAACCCAGTGTCTACTCATCTTCTCTGTTCTTCTGCTAGTAATTTCTGCCATCTCATCGACGTCTTCTAGTTCCTCGACGATGAAATTAGCCATTTAGTCAACATCTTTCCTTCCAAAATCAAAATCTGCCATTTCATATTCTCCTTGAAAGCATCATCACTTAGCTAGCTCACTAGTGGAAAATGAGAGATTAGTGACCAGGAGACCAAAATGTTTGGTAACCATAGTTTGTTTCAAGGGATAAATGACCAAAATTGATAAATTTAAGTGAGCTAACTAAAAAAGACCAAGATAAATGACCACTTTTGGTCACAAGATGAAAACCAACTAAAAATGACCAAGATAAATGACCAAATTGGTCACGGGATGTCTAGATTAGAAATGACCACATAACAATTGGTCATTTATTTGGTCATTTTTAGTTGTCACTCCGGCAATGAAAACAATTACAAACTTGACAATAAATTTGTACATTTTACTAAATATTAACATATATATAATATATATTTACACGTCCCTATATTAACAAAATTGATTTAATGCAACTTAGCTATATGTTAATTTGGACATGACCTTGGCACCTTGGCTAACTAAATCGGTGGGATCCACGTCAGTTGAAACCAGTGACATGTGCAAGAATATCGCCGCACTAAACTGACATGCGGCATAATAACTAAATCGGTGGGATCCACGTCAGTTGAAACCAGTGACACGTGCAAGAATATCACCGCACTAAACTAACATGCGGCATAATATCCTTCCTCCATCATCTTCTTCATCCTCCAATATTATATTCTCTCTCTATGTCCCTTTCTAATAGCTAGCGTAGGCTCTATNCCAATGTTAGATTCTCTCTCTATGTCCCTTTCTAATAGCTAGCGTAGGCTCTGTTCACTACTACAAAATGACAAATTTGTGACTACACGGCCAAAAACGTTAGTCATGTCAT
>LPNX011173354.1:0-28903 GCA_001517045.1 Pseudotsuga menziesii
CATATTCCACCTTATGCAAGTTGTCATCTACACATCCATAGTGGTCAAAATTGATAATTTTGAGTCATGGAGCACTTGGGAAACCTCCTGGAATCAAATCTACTTTATTCCTAGCCTCCCTAGTGCATGTCTGCTTTTTCTGCTTTATTGCTTGCTTTTTCAGTGTTTTAAGGCAATTGGGAAAGTTTGACTAGGTGAGGTTAACTTGTTTTTTGTCCTCGACATCCTCCACTCTTTTCTCCTATGAAAAGCATGTATGAGTTGTCCTTCCATTACCTTTTATCTTTCCTAATTGATTTTTCCAATTCATGAGCTCCTAGACAGTTTTGGAAACTGCTTTATGCACCTATGGGGGATTTGCTTAGATTTAGTAAGCCTGCTTTTGACTAGATTTGAATGGCATATTCATGGATTCGAATCCCTCATGTAATTATTTATTGTGGAAACCTATGACTTCACAGGGTTGGCTATGGTACACTTATTCAATACAGTTTAGTGTTCAGCTCCATATTCAGTCTCTTTTGTGAGTAATTTTGCATGTGTAATTGGCAATTGATGTGAGTGTAATTGTTCTAACACTCGGTTCAATTTCCACAATTTTAAGGCACTATTTTTGTTATTTAAATCTTTTGATATATATACTGTGTGTTAGTATTGTGCTTACTTGTGCTCCTTTTTTCATCTTGTCATCTATGGTTATTAATGGTTAATTTCAAACTCCTAAAACAACTTATTCAATTTAATACCATCACACTAAAGTAAATTTCATTAGTAACTTAATAGGGTCTACCCCCCTTGTCTTCATTAGGATTTGAGCCTAAACAGAGGAGTCAAGAACAAGGTGACAACCTTGACTTGAGACTTTCCCCCAAGGACACACTGAGTGGCTTGAATATTTCTTCCAACAACTCTGACGGTGTACTAGGCATTACTTATTCTTCTAAATCCATGAAATTTTTGCATAGGCCCTTTGCAATTTTTCCAAGTCGAATGACCTTGGTTTCTACAAAAATATCATTTTGTTATGCCTTCATTTGCAAAATTGCTGCAAGTTAGTGTTACAACCGTGTTGAGGTGGAGCATGTCGTCTTCCCAAGTTTTGGATTTCTGCTCAATTTATTCGACTATTTTCTTAATATTGTTAATAATATTGATTGATTCTCTAACTTGCTTAATCAATGTGCCTTCTTCGACCTTCATTTATGCCACTACGACATTGTAGATGGAGTATTCTTTGTACATCGACATTTGAGGGAAATCTATGGTGACATGGCCCAAGTTCTTGGCCATGGTATTTAACTTTGTTGCTCCCAAGTTGAGTGCTTCTCTCACCAGTTGGATCTTTAGTGGTGGTATAGGTATTGACACATCACTCGGTCTCTCTTCTGATGATCCAACTAAATCATGCAACGCTATTAATTGTGGTCTATAGTTGATCGCTTCCCATACTTCTTTTACTGGTTTATAAAGTGTCTAGAGTAAGTCTGTAATACTACTTGTGATATTTGTTTGTTGCTCATACATATTCTTAATACTTTGGGTTTCTATTTCTCCCATTGCTTCCATTAGAAGGGTATAATATTCATTAGTAATACCAGCAGTCCCTGTTGATCTGCTAACCTTTCTTTTCTTATGCCTTGTCTCGGGATTCTCTTTTTGCTTCCTCTTTTCTCCCACTACTGGATTTGTTGGGTTTGTACAAGATTCATTTTGGGGAGGGGTGGGATAATTTTTTGGATCTTTTTCTTCTGGTGGTTCCCCCTCCCTGTTCTCCATTCTTCTACGTCAATGGATCATCCTTTCGAAGGTCTTCTACATATAGTAGGTTATCGACGAAAGGGACTCACCATTCTTTCGACCAATCTTGGGCAATGGCCTCAATGTATTCATAATATAGTAGGTATTATGTCTCTAACCATTGGTGTTGTTGCTTCTATTGAGGATGCACCATGATATGATGGGACCCTATTGAAAAATTCACAATTTTTTTAATTTGTTGAATGGTCTCCTTCGTAACTGTTTCCTTCTTTTTCACATGATGTCATAGGGACTCTTCTTGCAAAAAAAAATCTACATTGTTGTCTCTTTTCCTCTACTTAAGATATTTGTCAAGCCAGATATTCTGGTATCGATGTCCTCGATATTGAACTAGTATATATATCCCCTGGTATTTTTGTGGTTCTTCCCATGTAGAAAATGAAATAAAAATAAGTAACCATGAATAATGGAATGTATTACCTTTATCCTGTGTCTCCTCTACATATGCTAGCAAT
Organism: Pseudotsuga menziesii; assembly: GCA_001517045.1. Taxonomy (NCBI): domain Eukaryota; kingdom Viridiplantae; phylum Streptophyta; class Pinopsida; order Pinales; family Pinaceae; genus Pseudotsuga; species Pseudotsuga menziesii. The sequence goes on from LPNX011173354.1 coordinate 2,274, forward strand.
TCGTTTAGTATATATTGCGACCAATTCATTTGAGTACCCACTGCATAGATTTTATCCGCTGTAATCGCCCCTATAGTAGATTGGCTCAGTCACATCTTCTGCACCAACTTGGTATCTAAAACCTTAGCTATGAACCGAACCGTGTGGTCATTGATGGAGGCGATTAAAAAGCCTCTAGTATATTTGGTCAAACCATACTTATATTTTAACTTGTTCATAATTAGAGTGTCTTGGTATTTTTTTTTAAATGGCATTTGGTTTATGCCTACAAGTGGAATCCTTGCAATTGTTGCTATCAGCTCAACATCCACATAAATTTTTCATTTAAACCATAGGAATCCCTCATGGAATGATACCAGCAACTATTTAACACATACATTCACCTCTATTCTTCGACCAAAATGTGACATATACATCAACGACAATAAACCTTCTTTTTCTAGTGTGCTTTCCCTGGAATGATACCAGCAACTGTTTAACACATACATTCACCTCTATTCTTCGACCAAAATGTGACATATACATCAACGACAATAAACCTTCTTTTTCTAGTGTGCTTTCCCATTCCATTAAAACTAGGTGCGTCGGGACATCCTTTGTATCTTTTACAACAACCATGTATTTCTTCATGCCCAACTATGGAAATTTTGGTATGTCATGATCATCAAAAGTAAAATTCTTCAACTTTGGAAGTATGTTCTGTGTTACCTGAACTCCTTTCATTACATTTGGTGCTAGAAGCGAGTACCATACATTATTTGAAACTCTAATGTTAGCCACATCCTCTGGTCTACATCGAATATACGGTGGAAACAGAGTCACAGACACCATTTCTTCATCTTCTAGTGCTAATGTTGCTGGTCCTTTCTTCTTGTGGTTACTAGATAGCTTCACCATTGACGTACCAAGTGACTCTAGTCATAACCTTACTGTAGGGATGAATGGCATATGTTCTACTTCTTATGTAACACGACCTGCAGTGGAACATATCCAACAGTTTATTCCATAATGGGTGTGGGTGATGCGGCTACGACACCCGTTTCTACAACTGTGCTTGTAATAGAAATGCAAATAACCATACTATGTGAAAAAATATCTTTGGCTCTTATAGTTACAGAGGGAAATATCTCCCTCGAATGTAGTAGAATGAACTGAAACTTGGGCATGATGGTGATAACGTCTAGTCATTCATTCATTCTGTATTACACATGAGTAGGAAATTAATTCAAAGATAGTTTTCCTTTCTGACACATGGGATGATCATTCAAATTATTATCAAGAAACTTCTACGCATTCCGCCACTCATCTCTCACATCATTGGTAATGACAGAAGTGACCAAAAAACATCCCACCAAAATTGTTCTCATTTTTTAATTAATTATGACTATATGTCATTTCTGCGATGCAAGTTTCTCTTGTGAAATCACCTCTTCTTCTACAACATGTATTCAACCTTTGAAAATTTTCCTTTTATTGCGATAGATGAATTTTCATTGCCACTGTTTTTTCATTTGCAACAGAAAGATAGTCTGCAACAACTTTTGCTTCTTCTTGCGACAGCTTGTAGCTTGTGATAAAAAAAAAATCTCAAAGGGTTTTTCCTTTCTTTTTCTTTATTTTCTCTTTATTTTAAAAAAAAATTATTTTCAATCAACCAAGACATGGCTATACTGGTAGGGATTTAGGAAACTTTTGTTAACCAATATTTTGATAGGTGTTCTATCTAACTTCTGTAGTTACACTACATCTCTGTTAGTGATATGAATTACAATATACAGTCCTAGCCAATGTGTTTTTAGCTTGCTCAAATGCTTTAAAAATTTTCTATCATACAAAAGAACAAGTCACTTAACCTGAAATGACTTGTTCTTGATGTGGCGATCATGCCATACTTTCTATTGTTCCTTCTCAACACTTTGATGATAACTTGCAACAAAATGATCCTCTAATAACTGTATTTACTGCGACAATATTTCCTTGACAACACCGACATATGTAATCTTTGTAATCACAACAATCCTTAATATGGGTACAATATATTACATTGGCATCACAACTTCTTGTCCACACAACAAGTGAAATGAAGTTTGACCTATCTGTTGATGTATTTGTAACTTCGGAATGTATTCATCTATGTATCTTATGTATTGTAACCTGATGTTTATTCTGGGATGTATTTATTATGTAATTGAGTCATGTTGTCATGCCCCAATGTTTCGATCGGGAGAATCAATAATGTAAACAAGTCATGTCAAGTCATAGTGGGTAACCCTCCAATTTTCTAAGGGTTAAAGTCCCTGTAGTTCCGAGGCACTAGGGTTATTAGACTCTCCAAGTAGAGGTCGGCCCTAGTAGGGTTTTAGTCATGTCGAGATTAGTATAAATATAGATCTGGAGTCTCTATTTAGTACACATCAGTGACACACTCAAGTGTAGTGCATAGTTGAGGAAGGAGAAGACACTGGGGCTAGACAAGAAGAAGATTACTAGTGTCGGGAATGCATCTTACTATTTTGGGGTTTTACATCTTGTGCTAATTCTATCTCTGAGGAAGTTGCAGGGTTTTCTCCATTTATGGTTTCCCCGATGAAAAAAAATGTGTTCATTGTCTCTTGTGTTTGATTGATGTACTTGTTGTTCTCTCAGTAAAGATACTAACATAATTCTAGCTTGAATTTTGAAAAACTAACATGGTATTAAAGCTAACCTAAGAAGAAGACACTGTGCAGCTGTGGGTGTTGGCTATCTAGGAAGACACGGGGTTACTAATATACATATACCAACAATACCCCTAACTCACTGGCCCTTTCGGCAACAGACCACAAAACGGCCTGAAGTCTCAGCCGAAGTGATCTTATGGGTTGGTCGAAGATTCAGGTGTCCTCAACTAGGTTCTGTAGCATCTTGGGGTCTCGCGGTTTCTCTTAGCCAGCGATATCTCTCTGTGACATGTGGTTCTCTCTTACTCACAGGTTTTGACAGGGGAAGGACTCCTATCGCATCGTAGCGACTCGGGTGGTGCGCAACTCTCCCTTCCATTTAACCCACGCTCTGCGATATCTCACACCGCAGCTCCTCTAATGGTGCGATATCGCCTACTGTCAACGCGATATCTTCTATAGTACGGCCCACTGCGACCCTCATGGTCCAAAGGCTATCTCACTGGGTGAAATGACTTGGCTAAATTTCAACAATATAGTAAGCACTCTGACTTGAACTTCCACAGTTCAACACACTCTACCTCAACTATACTTAACTAGCTGAATAAGTATACTGGAAACACTTTAACAGAATGACTTATTACTGTGTGAAATAAGCACTGATAAAATCATATGCAGACGCTTGATACATGTAAATCCACCTTTAACATTCAATAATTCTGTAACTGAATGAGGACACACAGACATTTACTAACTGAGATACAACATTCATGTAACAGATAATAGATATCAACTAAGTAAAGCAAAATCACATGAAATAATCACATAACACACTAGTTTTACGTGGTTCACTTCCAGGGTAGAAGCTACATCCATAGAACTGTGTTTATTATATCTTGAGAGAGTACACAGTTCTGCTGCAACCTATTGTGCAGCTAGAGATCTTCTGGGTAACTCCGCACTCATTGTCGAGATCCCTTCTCTCCTAGATCTCTTCTCTTTCTCTATATTGCCTTCTTACAATATTCTCTCTCTCTCTCTCTCTCTCTCTCTCTCTCTCTCTCTCTCTCTCAATCCCTGTGGATTGTTACATACATACTCCTGGAATCGGCTACTGGTTATAGTAAGGTAACTACGGACTGAATAGCAGAACCAGAGCTCGACTCTATTACAATACAAAATAACTGTGAGCTAACAAACTACTGGACTCTCAGACGGGCTAACTATCTGAATAGCTACAGGTTATCCGACTATCTAACCTTTTACAATACAGTTTACATCACTTTATAGGCAGCCCGAAGGTCTCGCCATTACAACACTGTGGGCCTGTCCCAATAGTAACCCAAAAACCCTAACTGTGACAGTCGGTCTATCTATACTCGAACTGCCGCTTTCCATCACACCATAGCTCTCTGCAGTATTCCATGCTTCCGGGCGCTGATCGTGGGTATTGGGCGCCGCTTCCTTTTCTATCCTTCATCTTCAATACCTCAGCCTCGTTGCCCCTTTTTTCTTTATGAGGGTAGCTGAGCCCTCTTGTCCACTGCCTTGAATGCAGTGGGTGAGCTCTCTCTTCTGGGCTGCTACCTTGAATGCAGTGGGTGAGCTCTCTCTTCTTGGCCGCTCAGGTACTGTCGTCTTCTTTGACTTCTCTGCCCCAATAGTCACAGTTTCCGGCTTTGATCTGCAGCTAGAAACATGCTACGGTGTCGTATCTTTACCTTATCTCTTATATCTTCACCAAAACTATCTATCTGCCAAAATGGCATCTTCTCCTGTAGCTACGGGACCCTACTCCAACAGTCCCCTAAAACTTACTTGTGGCTCATCCTCAAGCCACTCACAGTGGGCTTCTCCTGCTGTACTTTCTCCTTGGCTTTCTATGAAGTCTTCGTAAGTTTCTACCGAAGTCCTGTGAATTCTTTCTCCATATTTTCGACACACTCTTGTGCTGATTCAAGCATAGCTTGACTAATACTAGAGTCTTCTGTTGCATCAATTTCATTTCTGGTGGTAGTGAACTCCCTAACCTTCTGCTCAACCACCTCGACTAGCTCTGTGATTTGTTCCTGATATGGTTGAAGCAGGTTATTGATTTGTATCTCCTTTGTTCTCAACCACTGCACTTCCTGTTGCAAGCGGTTCATCTCTGTCACCTTTCTCATTTTTTCAAGAGCTCCTAAACTCTTGATTTCTTCCTTCATTGCTGCTATGGAATTCTCTATTTACTGAATGCTTTGCTGGAGTTCTACTCTCTTGAGATGCTCATCTATCTCCGACCATGTGTTCGTCGCATCAGCTAGCACTGACTGTGCATTGTCTATGTGAGATTTCACTTATGCAGAAGTGAGTCTAAAGGCCTCTACTCTCGCTTTCTTGTTTTCTGGGGGGGTGCCCAGTGCTCGAGCCTCAAGCTCGGCAATCTGTGCTTTATGGTCTTCTTCCATCTTGGTTACTGTTTCTTCCAGAGCCTTTGCTCTGTCTGCAACTCTTCTTACCTTCTGCATGAGAGGCAAGGAAAAATCAATGTTACATTGGGGTAAATCCAATGCAATGCTCTGTAGGACTTGATTGAGATCCTATTCTCTTTCTTCATGTGTTCTTAACTCCTCCACCTTTGTCTGAAAACTTGCGGTGAGTGCTGCATTCTTTCGTTTTAGCTGTGTGTTATGTTTATAAGTCGCGGGCTCTCTATCTCTGAGCTCTGTGCTTAGCTGCTGCTGGATCATCTGTAACTGATAAATGTGAAACTCTGTGAGGTTAATCTCGACAGGTTGTCTAATCTGTATCTGTACGTCCATCATTGAAGCAGGGAATTGGATGCTCCCTGGTGGTATCAAGACTATATTGATGCGATCCTTTGCCAAGATTTCCTCCCGGGAAATCGACTGTGTTGAACTTTCTCCTGCGGGCATCTTGATTAACTGAGTGTGGATCATGGCAGTCTTCTCGGTTAGTGTTTTTAACTCCACAAGCTACTGATCTATCTCCCCCTGCAGCTTTCCCTGCGATGCCTGCATCGCCTGAAATGTGTCTTCCATTTCGTCCTTTAGTCTTGCTGCAATTTGTTCATAGTCATCGTCTGTTAATGCAATCTTCAAAGGTAGTTTTGTGGATTTCTTCTTTTTCTTCTTCGTTGGTGAATCTAGTGGCACCTCCTCTAGTTCTTTCCTCTTTTCTCCCGGTAGTGGCACTTCTACTGTATATTGCATCTGGGACCCCACTTTGTCTTTGCCTTTGTCCGAGGGGTCTGTCTCCGCGGTACTTGATGGTAGTGCTGTGGTATCCTCTAATGCTTGTTTCCACTCGTCGTCAAATTATTTGATGACGTCTTCGACATCCTGCATTGTCATCCTGAACCAACCATTAGCCCAATTGTCCCTTTTAGACCTTTTTGGCCTCAGGTAGATTCTATGGCTGTCTGCCATAAAATCAAGCCGGTTATCATATATGTCCACAGTCTCCGTGCTGATCCGCGGTGTCTCTTGGATGATTCTCTTCAACAGTTTATAGTATTCATAGAATACTATCATATTGTTCTTTTTCTTGGCTGGGCTGCTGCTCTCCCATAAGTTGGGATAGTGCGCGCCTCTGGGCTCGCCACTTGCTAGCTGTCGAAACTGGGTATGGGGTAGCTCCTTCCACCCGACGAATGCACATAGTATAAGCAATATAGGTGGTTTGCCTCATCCTGGGCTGTCAAAAAATCTTCCTGAAAAATATTTAACAAAAATAAACACCAATTGAATTGTTCACTTTCTGCAACTTGTATGGCAAGGTGAATTACTGATCCTGTGACTTCCTTTGGGAAAACTTGGTTAACAGTCTTCCTGCAAGCAGACTGCCTGTAAATCTGAGTGTATCGTCTATTAAACTTGCGATGTCATAAGCCCGTCCTCCTCTCTGTAGCTTATACTTGGTAACTAGGGATGGTGGTAGCTTGGAATCCTTCGTCTTTCCTGTTATATGTGTCTTAGGGTCCTTACCAGTCTTGGACAGCCTGGTGATGCGGTGTATCAGGTCGACGTTTAGTTTGACCTTGTTACCTAGACAGAGGTAACCTCCATGTACACAAGAAATTAGGACGCACACCACAGCATTAACCTCTGCACCTCGTCCAAAATGTGGTATTCTCAACAAATTGAGCAAGCCTGAGTGCTCAAGAGTCTGGACATGTTCCATAGGAACATATTCATCTGCACCTGTCCTTGGGTTCTTCTGAATCATAAGATACTGATCCGACTGGAACTGAGGATATGTCTTACTGTCTCCAAGGTTATAATCTATAAATTTGACATTGGGGGCATATCCTAATAGATCTCAATCTTCCTTTACTCGAGAATCAATCAGTGGTATGGGAACAGGAAACTTAGCACTCTTGGGAATGTTTACCTCTGGTGTGCCTTCAACTCGTGGCACAATATAGTCTGGTGCGCTATGAAATTCTTCCTCCGGTTCTGGACTGGATTCTTCTACTATCTGAGATTGGCTCCTCATCCTTGGTAGCTATCTGACCTGTGATGAACTTGGTTTCATACCCTTGGGTGGTGTCGTCATAGCGGACACAAGTCCTCCACGCTCGAATCGTCTCAAAATGTCTTCTAAAGGTTCCTCCTTGGACAGAACCCACTCGGTGCAATACTCTGGATTGGCAATGGCTGCGAAATAGGAAAATCACAGCACTCTGTAACGAAATTAGCTCTGCACAAGGAAAACTTAACAACTTAATCTATAGCTCTCGGATCATGCAAAAGTAACCGTCCTGAATGAATGATCTCTGCTTTTATGCTGAAAGCTATAATCCCGGACGCAACGGTCATCTAGGCTGAACCCGTTGGTGGTATTAATTGCATGGATGAGACCACACCCGTCATTAAATGCTGAAATCTGATCAAATTTACCTCGTAACCTATGTGTAGGCGCCGGTCTCGTCGAAAATTTACTAGATCTGGAAAATTTATGATGTTGTTGCCAAATCTACAGTAAGGTATACCGGTCATTTCTTCATTAACTTCCTGTCAGAAGGAGAATTGACTGGCCCTCTGTGTTTTTTCAAAAGTGTCTACATGGCACGGGGAATCATCGCCTTACCACAATGTCACATCGCATCACCTGTGCAAAACAAACTTAACAGTTTTTCTTTTCTTTTTTTAACAGAAAAACTCTCCTCATGCGAATGCTTTCTACTTGCCGGTGTAGACTAACTACCGGTGTGATGCCTCCTTTCAACTACACTAGACATCTACACTCTCATATCTGTCTGAGTTAAGGATGGGATATGGAGTGGCTAGCACTTTAAAGCTTAAGCTTACTGCCATTAATGAAAGTGGGAAGAAGCTCCCCGTTCAGTTTGCTGAGCTGAACGGAACTTCCATCTGTAACTTTTTGAATCTGGTATGGCCCTAACCAATGCGTCTTGAACTTTCCTAGAAACTTCACAAACTTACTGTCGTAGAGGAGGACTAGGTATCCTATATGAAAAATCTTGTTCTTTACATGCCTGTCATGCCAAGATTTCTCTCATGCCTTCTGCACTTTATGATGGAATCCTGCGATGAACTTGTCTTGTTTTAAGGAAAGCAGCTGCGCTAGCCTTTCATTCGTCGTATCTGTGTCTATCATCCCGGTGATCTGAGCAATTCTCAGACTAGGCATAATATATTCCATAGGCATAACAACCTCTTGTCCATACACCAAGCTGAAAGGTGTATGTCCTGTAAGTTTCTTGCATGTATTCCTATAAGCCCATAACACAGCATTAACCCTGAGGTCCTAATCATTTCTTTGGTTGTTGCAGATCTTAGTAAGAGCATTTTCTAGAATCTTGTTAAAGGCCTCCACCGTGCCATTAGCTTGTGGGTGGTAGGGAGTGCTCTTATGGTGTTGTATCTGGAATTCCTCTGTTAAGGCCTCAATAGTGTGGTTCAAGAAATGGGTTCCTTGATCGCTCATCAAAATTACTAGACATCCAAATCTACTGATGATGTTCTCGAAGAGGAACTGTGTAGCTGTAGCAGTATCACAATTCCTTACTGCTTTAGCCTCTACCCATCTGGTGAGGTAATATGTTCCAGTGATGATGTATCTCGCACCAGTTCATTTTCCTGGTGGGTTGATAGGACCCACAAAATATATAGCCCACTTGTCAAATGCAAGCAATGTAATCTGTGGTTGCAATGGCATTTCATCTCTCCGTGAAGGTTTTACTACCCTTGCCAAATGTCGCAGCATTTGCAAAATTCCTTAGTATCCTTATGCAAAGTAGGCCACCATAATCCTGCAGTCAGGATTTTCTGCGCAGTCGGCTTTCCTGTGAAATGACCTCCTGCGGTACCGGAATGTGCTTCTCTGATAATGGCCTCTTTCTCATGTAGCATGACGCATCTGCGCAGGACTTCATCTGGACCTAACTTATATAATTGTCCTGCAATCAAAGTGAAGTCTGCTGCTTTGACAGCTAGCTATTTCTTTTGCTGCTTGGTAAACTCAACAGGTGCCCATCCTGTAGTGAGAAAGTGAATAATATCAGCATAGTACTTGTCTGCGATCTGAATAGAAAACAACTGTGCATCGGGAAAGTTGTCCTCTAGGTTACTTGGCTCTTCTCTTGAGTCTATCCTAGACAGATGATATTTTCCAGCATTTAATCTCCCTAGTTTGACAATAATTTCAAAATCATACTCCTAAAATAGGAGTAACCATCTGCAGATTCGTCCCCCTAATACTGGCTTATTGACCAAGTACTTCAAAGCGGAGTGGTCAGTGAACATCTTGAATGAGGCACCTAGCAGGTAGTGCCTGAATTTCTGTAGAGCATACACCATGGCTAATCCTTCTCTTTCCATAGTGGTGTAGTTCTTTTCTGCAGTGGATATTTTTCTGCTTGAGTATGCGATAGGGTGATCGATACCTCCTTCTCCTGGCTGGGTTAAGACGATCCCCAGTGCGATGCCAGATGCATCCACATGTACATGAAATGGCTTGGTCTAGTCTGGGAATACTAAGATGGGTGTTGTAACCATCTTCTCTTTAAGGGTGTCTAGACTTTTCTGGCATTCCTCATTCCATAGGAATTTTACATCTTTCTTTAACAGCTTTTTCATAGGTGTTGTGATCTTTGCATAACCTTTGATAAATTTTCTATAGTACCCCGTATGACCAAGTATTGTTCTCAATTGCTTTACTGATTTGGGTGCTGGAATATTTACGATGATGGCAATATTTGTAGGATCTACCATCAAGCCTTGTCTACAGACAATGTGACCCAACAAAATACGAAATGGCGCACAGAATATGCATTTCTTTAAGTTTAGAGAAATCTGGTATTGCCTACATTTCTCTAACATTAGTCTTAAATCACCTATATGTTTGTTGATTAATCCAAATACAGTCCAATCGTCAAAATAGACTTCTTAGAATTTATGGATGTATTCTTTAAATACAGCAAATACTACTCTAGAAAAGATAGCTGGTGCATTTTTAAGACCGAAGGGCATTATATACTGGAATGAGCCCCATTCTGTTGCAAAAGTGGTAATAGATCGATCTTCTAGATGGATTCTGATCTGGTGACAGCCTAAAAATCCATCGGTGAAGGAGTATACCTCCTGTCCTCCCACATTGTCTAGAACTTCATCAGTAAAAGGTGTCAGAAATGGGTCATGAAGTGATGCATCATTGAGTTTGCGCAAATCGACATAGATTCTGATTTCTCCTTTGGTTTTCTTCTCTTGCACGACCATGGGACTAACCCATTCGCTTTCTTCCATTGGCTCAATGATGCCTGCTGCTAGCATCTTATCGATCTCACCCTTAACTTTTTCTTTATGCCGAGGATTTAATCTGTATGGACACTGCTTAACTGGTCTAGAATCCTCTTTCAATGGTATCCTCATTACTCCCAAGTCTCCAACTATTTCCTTCATTTCTGTGAACTTAGTGGGGAATAAGTCCTGATAGTCATGTAACAGATCTGTAATGTGTCCTACCGTTTCATCGTTCCAATAGTCTCCAACGGATACAAACTTTGGTTCTGTGTCTGTGCCAATGTTGATCTTCTTAATCTTGATAGGCTCAGTGATAGTTGGAGTCTCTAGCTTCGGTCCATCAACATCGTGAGTGCCTTCTGAATCTAGGATGTTGATGTTGCGAGGATCCTCATCCTCCTCCTCTGGTTCTGATGCAAATTTATAGCACTCTAGCGCCTGGTCCAATTGAACAACCCAATCAGGTTGAGCTGACACTGATAGGGTACAATCCTCAAAGATATTAATCTTTATAACATCTAAAGCCTGATTAATGCTTGGGTACTCAGATTCAAAAGCGAAAGTGAGTTCAAAGCTGTCTATCATAAGTGGCCATGTAGTTGTTCCTATGCGCAACTCTGTCTCAGTGTACCAATTCTTTGGAATTTGATCTAAAGTGTGAATGAATCGGTGCCCATTCATCCATGGGAATGTCTGACCAATTCTGTTCACAACTCTGAATGTGTGACCTGGGGTCACTTTCTCCTGTATATTTCTTCTGTAGAGACTTTTTGTCATTAGAAAACCTGATCACCGTCAATCTCTTGAAGTCATCCCGTGACGCGATATGTTGCTTGTGTGCATGCCACCATCTTGCAGGTGTGGCTCTTACTGCAAGGTCAATCGCTCACATCCTCTGCTCGTGAGGAATTTCTTGTTCAAACTGGTATAAAAAGTCATTGACATCCGCTAATCCATCAAACGATGGGATATCCTTAAGCTATGCTCTGATCCATCGCAGTGACTTAGTCAGATATGCACATCTGCGAGCTGAGACTTCATAAAGTCTGTTCTGCCAGTTCTCTAGACCAACATCCGAATCTGATGCGCATGAGTTGTCGCATCACCAACTGATATTTCCTTCTGCGGTTGGGTTGATGTAGTCACTCTGGTTGGTGGTCATCTGATAGAGGCTCTCCATATTACGCACCTCATCCTCTGCTTGGATAGGTTCAATATATCTAGGACCCTGAAAAGGATCCAACGGTGTGATGACTCGGATCTGTGTATCCTCAAAGTTCATTTGTCTTTTCTTTAAATCGATAACAGCCATATTATCAATTGCCCAATCAATACCTAGTAGAGCTAGATACGGTCTACTATTGCCAATGATTTGTATAACTTCAAAGTCTGCAAAACTGTGAACTCCGTCAATGTCAACTGTCACTTGTGGTAATCGACCCAGTGGTGATACCCTCTGTTGATTGGCTAGTCACAGATGGATAGGCAATTTGGTTAACTTGGGGCTACCCATATGTTCCCATGTCTGCTTAGTCAGAACATTTACCTCTGATCCTAAGTCTAGGGTTACCTCATCCATTTCAAATTCTCCAACTTGTGCTGTGAGTCGCATCTCTCTTCTTGTTCTTGTATGGCCCATAATATTATGAACATCACGTTGCGCACTGCTCATGGAAGAAGATGGAAGATACTGATCTATGATGTATTGAAGCTCTCTGATAGCTTTCTCATTTCTTACGAGTTTCAAGCAAATCCACAGGAAGGATTGTATGCTTCCTTTCGACTCATCCTCATCACGTCTTCCTGATGTGGTAGCCTACGATGTCTCCACAGGACTAATTCCACAAGGTGTTTGATGTGGTACGCCCCTAGACAGATGTACCTGGGGTCTTGATTGTATAGGTTCATTAAAGAAAGTTTTATCTTCCTGGAATGTTTCTTTATTATTCTGCAGGTCGAGTGGTGTTGATTTATTAGTAGCTTTGCGCACCCACTCTGGTCCTATGTTCTTTTCACTATCCTGCAGTGTCCCACTATTGGAAGCACCGCTACGAGTCACAATGTTGACTCTTGGTTCTGGCTCTTTCTGCTCAGCAGTGATAAGCTGAATGTTCTGGTGTACCACCGGCTTAGGTTCCTTGATCTTCGCTATCAAGGTAGGACATTCTTCTATAGTGTGATCGTAATATTTGCAATAATTAGATGTCGTAGTAGGGATCTGACAGTCCCTAGCATAATTTCCTACAACTCCATAGTTGTAACAAGTAATCGGTCCACGGCCATGGCCAAAGCCTTCACGACGGCCAAAGCCTCCTCCACAGCCTCGTCCTCTGAATTCTCCTCCACGGCCTATAGGAGCCAGTTCATGCTGTGGTCCTGCTGCTGGACCCGACGTCTCTGATTGGACTCTATACAAGTCATGTTTTCTATCGACCATGAGATCGTAGGCTCTGCAGGTATGGTCCTCGTGTCCTACTGACTTACAGAAGGTACAGTATAAGTTCTTAGGTGTCTGTACATACTTCTGAAGTAAACGACATTGCTGAGGTGGATGTCCTATTGTTCTGCATAGTTCACACCATGGCCCTTGAGTTTGTGCTAAGGTGTTAGGAGCCCCACTTGCTAAGTATTCAACAAATACTAGACAGTTATCTTTAGTATGGCCTTGTGCTTTACACTTGATACACCATATGTCTTGTGCAATCTCTTTTCCTTTTCTAATATCATGCATTTGTAACATGAGATTTGATAACTGGTTTTGCAGGTTTGTCATACCTCTATTGGTCTCATCTAGAGGTGATGCCTCGAGTTTCATTGCCATATCCAACACTTCATCCTGCATACAGAGTCTCTGCTGCATCAGTGGATTTCTAATATGCGGGAGCAGTGCTGCGATGAACCATTCCTTATGCTACTCCGGCGCAAACTCAAAGCTAAATTGGTTTATGAGAGCTTTGAATTTCTGATCAAAGTCCCATACTGACTCTGTAGGTAACTTTTTAATGTCTTTGAACTCTGTGATACACTGCGATTCATAATTGGGCTTCTTAAATTCTTTAAGCATGGAATTCCAGACCTGTATAAGTGTTCTGGGTATCACTGAGGTATACTTCATATACCATGTTAAGGCTCGTTCCCTAAGTGTGGTGACCAACTACACAAGTTTAATATTATCATCGTGGATTCCTTTAATGGTCCACACGGCTTCACATAGAAACCAGTGTTGCTCTGGTTCTTCTGCCCCTGTACCCTTAAAGTTAGGTAACTTCATGTCATCCCCCATTCTATTTCTACGTGGTGGATGCTGATTTGCTGTGTTACTACCACTTGGCGGTGTAGATGTAGGTGATGTAGCGGTAGTATGTGCTGTGAGTTAACTACTAGATGGAGTTCCTACGGGATTGTTCTGAGTCCCGGTTGTTTTCTGTGGGGTATAAGGGTGGTAAGGGATACCCCCTTCTGTTCTTTCTGTATTACTATGACTCTGCTATCTAGTATTATCTGAACTGTTTTCAAATATGGAAGAGCTAAAATCTACTTTATATTTCTTGCCACTACGTGTACATCCAATATCATCAAAATCACTCTCAAACTCTTGTGACATCACACTTTATTAGCTTACTGGTCTGAAACTATATCCATTACTCCTTTTTCATATAATAACATCTTAATGGACAAGTTTAAATATTTTAGGTACGTACCGCGATATCGTTTGAAGAAGTACCGCTCAGCCTCGCTGAAGCTTTTTGTCTGTTCAACTGCAAACTCTGTAACAAAGCCTTCTAGCACACTCGCAAGCCAGAAGTCGACTTCTCGTGTAATGGGATTGTCTATGATCTTCAAGGTGTGAATCAGCTCCGGTGTCCACACGATGTTTCTTTTCTTTCTGAATATATTCTGATCAGTCAGCTTTGATAACCAGTCATACATCTCATTTCCATAGGTCTCAAAAAATATCATATGCAGGTCTGTGTAGATATGTTTTTGCAACCAGTCCTCTATACTCAGTCTAGGACTCTTGTTCTCTTGTTTTGCAAACTCTTCTCCTTAGACGCAAGCCACTGGTTGAGTTCGTCTCTAGTAGGATGCCAACAGAACATTAGCTCTGTAATGTGTTCAAAGATGGCAACGGAACCATTTGTTGGCTATCTGGGCAGACCCGGGTTTACTAATATACATATACCAACAATACCCCTAGCTCACTGGCCCTTTCGGCAACAGACCGCAAAACAGCCTGAAGTCTCACCCGAAGTGATCTTATGGGTTGGCCGAAGACTCAGGTTTCCTCAACCAGGTTCTGTAGCATCCTGGGGTCTTGTGGTTTCTCTTAGCCAGCGAGATCTCTCTATGACGCGCGGTTCTCTCTTACTCGCGGGTTCTGACAAAGGAAGGACTCCTATCACATCGCAGTGACTTAGGCAGTGCGCAACTCTCCCTTCCGCTTAACCCATGCTCTGCGATATCTCACACCGCAGCTCCTCTGACGGTGCGATATCACCTACTATCAACAGGATATCTTCTATAGTACGGTCCACTGTGACCCCCACGGTCCAAAGGCTATCTCACTGGGTGAAATGACTTGGCTAACTTTCAACAAGATATTAAACACTCTGACTTGAACTTCCACAGTTCAACACACTCTACCTCAACTATACTTAACTGGCTGAATAAGTATACTGGAAACACTTTAACAGAATGACTTATTACTGTGTGAAACAAGCACTGCTAAACTCATATGCAGACGCTTGATACATGTAAATCCACCTTTAACCTTCAATAATGCTGTAACTGAATGAGGACATACAGACATTTACTAACTGAGATACAACATTCATGTAAAAGATAACATATATCAACTAAGTAAAGCACAATCACATGAAATAATCACAAAACACACTGGTTTTACGTGGTTCACTTCCAGGGTAGAAGCTACGTCCACAGAACTGTGTTTATTATATATTGAGAGAGTACATAGTTCTGCTGCAACCTATTGTGCAGCTAGAGATCTTCTGGGTAACTCCGCACTCATTGCCGAGATCCCTTCTCTCCTAGATCTCTTCTCTTTCTCTATATTGCCTTCTTACAATATTCTCTCTCTCTCTCTCTCTCTCTCTCTCTCTCTCTCTCTCTCTCTCTCTGTGTGTGTGTCAATCCCTGCGGATTGTTACATACACACTCCTGGAATTGGCTACTGGTTACAGTAAGGTAACTATGGAATGAATAGCAGAACCAAATCTCGACTCTATTACAATACAAAATAACTGTGAGCTAACAGACTACTGGACTCTCAGACGGGCTAACTATCTGAATAGCTACAGGCTATCCGACTAGCTAACCTTTTACAATACATTTTACATCCCTTTATAGGCAGCCCGAAGGTCTCGCCATTACAACACTGTGGGCCTGTCCCAATAGTAACTCAAAAAACCTAACTGTGACAGTCGGTCTATCTGTACTCGAACTGCCACTTTCCATCACACCACAACTCTTTGCAGTATTCCACACTTCCCAGCACTGATCGTGGGTATTGGGCACCGCTTCCTTTTCTTTCCTTCGTCTTCAATACCTCATCCTCGTTGCCCCTTTTTCCTTTATGAGGGTAGCTGAGCCCTCCTGTCTTCATCACTGCCTTGAATGCAGTGGGTGAGCTCTCTCTTCTCGGCCGCTGCCTTGAATGCAGTGGGTGAGCTCTCTCTTCTCGGCCGCTTAGGTATTGTCATCTTCTTTGACTTCTATGCCGCGATAGTCACAGTTTCCATCTCTGATCTGCAACTAGAAACATGCTATGGTGTCGTATCTTTACCTTATCTCTTATATCTTCACCAAAAATGTCTATCCACCAAAATGGCGGCTTCTCCTGTAGCTGCGGGACCCTACTCCAACAACGAGAACTAGGAATTCCTAGTTTGTGGATCTTCCTCCACAGATTTTCAGCAAAAGTAAGGTGGAATAACTCTCCTCCTTAGGGCGCATATTTCTATCGAAGCAGAATCCAATTTTGAGGTTTTTCAATTTTGGACCTGTCACTACTGTTGGAAATTAGGGCTTTTCATAGAAGAGGAATTTTTCAGTGAACCCATGCCTGGATTGATTTCCTCCCCAAAATAGAAGTTAGGGACAAATTTCAAGGAATTTGGGTGGATAGAATTCCAGAAAAGCAAAAACCTAATCTTCTCCTGAACCAGCTCTGCAGGATTTCAGCTCAAGTTTTAGATCCGACATATTGAACCTGCTAAGATCTAAAATCTTTTGTATTTCCAATTGAGGTTCTTAGTTAAGATGTCTCATCATACCAATCTTGATGAAAAGATTGAGGAAGCTGATAACTTCCGAGCTTGGAAGAATAGGATCTCCTTGGTCCTGGAAGAAAATGAGTTAGACTCCTACATCCATGAGAAGGTTCCAGTTCCAGAGGGAGGTCAGGAAAATAAATTACATAAGAAGAAGATGGTTATGGCAAAGAGGATCATTACTGATTCTATCAAGGATCACCTTATCCCACAAGTGTCCTTTCTCAAGACACCTAAATCTATGTTTGATGCCCTAGCCAAATTGTTTAAAGGGAAGAACATAAACCGGAAGATGACTCTATGAAACCAACTGAAGAATGTGAAGATTCAGAATGCAGAAACAATCCATTCTTACTTCACAAGAGTTTCTTAAATCAAAGAACAACTAGAAGTAGTTGATGAAGAAGTGGAAAATGTAGAGATTGTGATGACTACCTTGAATGGCCTTCCTAGGTCATGGGATTCTTTCATCCAAGGAATCTGTGCTAGAAAGAAGTTAGTCAAGTTCAAGAGACTATGGGAAGAGTGCTCTCAAGAAGAATCTTGGATAGCAGCTTGAGAAGAGAAAATGGGAAGTGAAGATCAAGCTCTCACGGTACACTCCAAGTCTCACTCCAAGTCAAATAAAAGAAGATCTCATAGCTCCAGAGGTAAGCACTCTCACAAAGATAACACTAGAAAATATTTATCTAGGATCATATGTTATACATGTGATGTAGCAAGACACTATGCAAGGAATTGTCCTAAGAAACAAAAACTAATGAAGAGAAGCAACAAAAGAAGAAATCATGCTCATGCTACAGACGATGATGAACCATCCAGGAAGAGATCGAGATATGAAAGTGAATATTCTTCAAGCGAGGATGAATATGTTCTGATATCCACTCTCACAGGTAACATTACTCATGGAAGTGATGATTGGATTATAGGCAGTGGGGATTCCAAACATATGACTGGATTCAAGGAATCATTTGTGAGGCTGTCAAAACATGAATCTCCTCACAAGGTAAAGCTAGGAGATGACTACCAATATCCAATAAAAGTTAGTGGGGAATCTTCCTATAAACTAGACTCTAGAAAGTCTCTAACAATGAAAGAAGTATTGTTTGTGGCAGTACTGAAGAAGAACCTTCTTTCCATATCAGCATTAGAAGCAAAAGGAATGTGGGTTGCATTCATAGATGGTCAAGTCATCATGTGGCCAAAAGGAAAGACTATCGATGATGTGGTAGTGATTGGAGAACAAGAAGGAGGATTGTACAAATTGAAGGGCCATCCAGAACAAGCCTTGGTCCATGACACAATAGAGCCAAGTGAACTTTGGCATAGAAGGATTTCACATGTGCATTACAGAGCACTACCTATTGCAAGCAAAGCTATCGAAGGTCTTCCAGAAATCCAAGCAAAACATGACGGGGTGTGCAAAGGATGTGCAAAAGGAAAGAATACAAAGAAGACATTTCCAAGTAGCGAAAGCAAAGCAAAATGAATCTTGGAAATCATCCACTCCGATGTATGTGGTCCTATGTCATCCAGCTCTCTAAGAGGGTATGCATATTATGTTTCTTTTATTGATGAATTTTCTAGGAAGACATGGGTTTACTTCATGAAGAACAAAGGTGAAGTATTCAGTAAGTTCAAGGAATTCAAATCCCTAATCGAGAACCATACTGAAAAGAAGATCAAGACCATTCGATCAGATAATGGCAGATAATTCACTTCAAATGAATTCAAAGATCTATACAAAGAATTAGGGATTAAGAGGGAGTTTTCCACTCCTTATAATACAACAGAATGGGATTGCAGAATGGAAGACCAGAACTATCATGGAAGCTGCAAAAGCAATGCTTCATGATTAAGACCTTCCTATGCATCTTTGGGCGGAAGCTGCAAGAACAGTGGTGTATGTACAAAATCGTAATCCACATAGAGTACTTGAGAACAAGACTCTTGAATAATTCTTTTCCTACAAGAAACCAGAAGTCATCCATATTAGAATATTTGATTGTGCTGTGTACATCCACATTCCAAAAGAGAAGAGGACTAAATTAGATCCCTCAGGAAAGAAGGGTATATTTGTGGGATACTCTGAAAGCTCGAAGGATTACAGAATATATTTCCCAGGCTACAAGAAGATCAACATCAGCAGGGATGTGACATTCGATGAAGACACAACTTACAACAAATACATAAAGAGACCTGATGAAGAACCTGAAGAAATAGAAGCAACCAGAATTCATGATACAACCATGAATGAAGAAACTCAAGAAGAAGATCGAGAATTTGAAGAACCACAAAGACCTATAGATCCACCTCTGGAGAATAATTCTCATAAGAGGAAACTTGCTTGGGTATGAGAACTTATCCAAGGTGTGGAAAGATATGGGGCTCCAGAAGAGAATCACAGAGAAAGAAAGAGGACTAGATCCTATTCCAGGTATGTAGCTTTACTATGTGATTTCATTGATAAAGAACCTTCCAGTTATGAAGAAGCGGTAGAATGGAAAGAATGGAAGGATGCTATGATTGAAGAGTACCAAACAATCATGAAGAATGATGTTTGGGATGTTGTCCCAAGACCAGACAGAAAGTTAGTTGTAACTTCCAAATGGATCTAGAAGATCAAACATGCTGCAGATGGTAGCATTGAAAAATCCAAGGCAAGATTTGTAGCTCGGGGTTTCTCTCAAAAGGAAGGAATAGACTATGAAGAAATTTTTGTACCTGTAGCTAGATACACTTCCATCATATCAGTACTTTATCTAGCTGTAGTGATGAAATGGAAGATACACCAGATGGATGTCAAGACTGCTTTCTTGAATGGTGTAGTAGAAGAGGAAGTGTATGTAGAAGAACTACTCGGTTTTGAGACACATGACAGGGAGTCTCATGTGTGTAGATCGAAGAAATCCCTATACAGTTTGAAATAGGAACCCAGGACATGGTACGACATAATTGATATCTTTCTATCTAGTTTGAGCTTTACCAAGAGTAAAGAAGATTCCAACCTTTACTACAAGGTTGAAGGTGGCAACCCAGTGATGCTTCTACTATATGTAGATTATCTATTTGTGACAGGTATGGTTGGGTTGATTACTAATACGAAGAGAAATCTTGCTGCCGAGTTTGAGATGAAGGACTTGTCTATGATGCATTATTTTCTAGGTATGGAGGTGTGGCAGAGTGCGGATGGAATATTCCTTGGACAAGGGAAGTATGAAGTAGAGATCCTGAAGAGGTTTGGGATGATGGACTGCAAGACTATGGCCACACCTATGGCATCGAACCTGAAGCTATTGAGCAATGCTTCATCAGAGTCGGTTGATGCTACGATGTATCATCAGATGATTGGGTCATTGATGTACCTGACAAAAATGAGACCAGACATTTGCTTTTCTATGAACACCTTGAGCCAGTTCTTGACAGATCCGAGAAATGTTCACTTGATTGCTGCAAAGCATATTCTGAGGTACCTGAGGGGTACAGTTGATTATGGGCTCAAGTACGATGTGGATCAAAAGATTAACCTGGAGGGTTATGTTGATTTAGATTGGGTAGGAAGTACCATCAATAAGAAGAGCACTTCAGGGTGTTACTTTAGTATGGGATCAGGTGTGATCTCTTGGTTTAGCAGGTAGCAATCCTATGTGGCACTAAGTACAGCTGAAGCAGAGTATGTCGCAGCTTGTTCTACTATTTATGAGGCAGTATGGTTGTGGAAGCTACTGTCTGATTGATTTGATCTCTAGATGGATGCTACTTGTATACATTGTGATAACCAGAGTTGCGTGAAGCTTTTTTCCTCCTTTCACACACTTGGGTCATGTGGCAGAAATCTTCAAGCCACTCGGTGTGTCCTTGGGGGCAAGTCTCGAGTCAAGGCTATCACCTTGTTCTTGACTCCTCCGTTTAGGCTCAACTCCTAATGGAGCCAAGGGGGGTAGACCCTATTAAGTTACTAAGGATGATTTCTTAGTGTGGTGATGTTAAATTGAAATAGTTTTTTAGGATTTTGAATATTTTAACTATAACAATTGAAGATGACAAGATACGAAAATAACACACGGAAGCACAAAGCTAATAAATAATATATATATGAAGCAAAAATGACCAGTGCCTTAATAATGGAGTCAAATCAAAGAGATCAATATGCTTGCGTGTGCTTGGAGTGAATGTTTTACGATTGCATCTTGGTATGTTTTAAGTTAAAATTGGAGTATGAGTTGTTTAAATTAGGCTAAAAGGGGGAATCCAGATATACCCAAGAGTACTTGGAGTATGTCCAAAACAAAACCTACACGGCTACCCGCAAGGAATATGTGGGCTGAAATGGAGTCTCTCGGGCTATGTTTGTAACGCACCCATTAGGGTGTGACAGATATCGGCGCCCCGAGGTCACTTTTCAGTAAGATCCCGCTTCCTTTGGGTATTTTACCACCTTAAAGGTTTGATCGAGGTGTTGGATTTTCACCTGATGGTTTGTTAATTGGGGAAGGTGAGTCCTAATTATGCTAGTCACCCAAGTGCTTTTGATATAGCTTGACTGATCGGATGAACTGCAACCAAGTGCAGAGCATACACACTGGAGTCTTGTAAATGTTAATAAGTTTTTGAGAGATGTGTTCTTGTTTAAAAGAAAAGCATCCAAGAACCTCTTTCGATCCAAGTGGATCTCAATCGAGGAATCGAGGAGGGGTTAATTTTAAATATTCTGATAAACAAATGATAGAAAAAATAAAACAACTATACAAATCTGGTTTTCTGATTAATCCTACCATGAATCTCTTTCCCCTTTCGGGTCACTCAGGAAATCGTGGGGTAAGTATTATGATTAATTTTGAAAGTAATATATGGAATATGGAATTAAAAACAATATCAAATATACTACCCTACAAATCATATCAATTCTAGTAAAAAGGAAATAAGCAGAAAAACGACGAAAATGGCACCGACGCGAATCCCCCCAGGGGGGATGGGTAATGGGCTCGAAAGAGCCTATTCAAAGGATGATTTTATTATAGAGGTTAAAATATCAAAGCACTGATAAAAAATATCTTTCTTGGTCCTTGTACAGGCTGAAACCAATATATTATAGTTTATACAAAAAAAAATTACAAATTATGTGACAAAAGAGAGACCCCTGGGGGGATTTGAGCGCTCCAAAAGCCACTTTGGACAGCAGCTTCCTTTATTCTCTGTCATACCTGCTAAATGAAAGCGAGTGAATTAGAATAACAAATTCCCCAAAGCACTTTAAGAGTACCTTTGGGTCAGCCTACTTTATCTCAAAAAATTAATGAAATTAAACTAGCTAAACCGACGAAAAAGGAACCAAGGAAAGCAAGATTTCCTTGGGATCTTGGCTTGCTGTTTGTGCAGCCAATTAAAAGCACTGATATTGCAGAATATTGAAATTATTGAACAGCAAATGAAACTACCTTAACAGCAAGCTATGAATTTTTCAATAAACTAGTTGTGAAACTAAGGCAATTTAGCTAGATCTCTTGAATTTGAACTTTATGTGCA
This sequence comes from Pseudotsuga menziesii, assembly GCA_001517045.1. Classification (NCBI taxonomy): domain Eukaryota; kingdom Viridiplantae; phylum Streptophyta; class Pinopsida; order Pinales; family Pinaceae; genus Pseudotsuga; species Pseudotsuga menziesii. The sequence continues at coordinate 24,516 of LPNX011173354.1, forward strand.
CAATGAAAATAAGATCTAGAAATTTGAAGGGATATTGCTAATTAGATCTATGTATGCTTTTCTTGATGAGATAGATCAGATTTAAAAAGAAACCTTAAAGTAACAGTTTGAGGAAAGTTTAATAATTTTTAAAGGAGGAAGAGAGAGAAAGAGTGTTTGAAGCCTGGGAATGTTGGGCTTTGGATTCTACTTTGGTGGAACACCGAGGGACTATGTCATTCATAAGATACTGAAGGTGAGGAATATTCAAACCATCTCAACCTCTTCTACCAACGAGATCACCTGCAACTTGAAAACCCTTGCACAAACAGATGGTTAAAACATAGGTGCTGCCGAAGGAGATGATTGGAAAGCATGCAATTAAACTTAAAATACATACAAATCCAATAGATCTTGAACAAGCAGCAGTAAGAGCATAAATCAAAATAGAATAAAATCTTATCCTAAGAGGAGGGAGCTCTCTCCTTCAAGGCCAACAATTAACCAGCAAAGCAATGATAAACAAAAGCAGATTATACCTCATAAGCATTTGAAAATCAACATCCACACATGAAGAGCATTACAACGTAGATCTTGCCTCCAAAGCTTCTTTATTCCATAATGAAAAAACAATATAGTAAAAGAGCAACAACACCTCAATCCAGTTCTATCTAGCTTGGAAGAGGAGGCTGTGCCTGGATATATACAATTTGCAGGCCATCTAGCCCAGGGGGGGCGCAATTCCTCATGGAATCAAGTGAAATAATCTGATGGATAGTTCATCAATGCCTGATCTTTGTCTAGCTGAGCCAGATCTAAGTCTCACTGAGTGCAACTGTCAATCGGGGGGCTGATCTAACTGACACCTCAACCTGTTGACTGAAGAATCCACCAAAAATCATCCAGTTGAGCCAAAAATGTGTTGAGGAGAGAGAGAGAGGGCGAAATTCCCCATAAAGGATGCTCAAGATCAACTTTGGATCTGATTTGATCACCCCCTTCTGTCAAGGATTTGTCAGATCCAGTCAATTTGCTTCAGATTTGACTGATTTCAATCAAATCAGCTGAGAATCCATTGATTTATTGATTTTGGATTTGCTCCATTATTCATCAATTTATTAATTAAAATAATCAATAATTGATTTTTGGGGCTTTCTGACCTGAGTGATGGAAAATCACTGAAAACTAGGAAATAGTGGGTCCATGGGTTTACATGGTGCTCTTAGCTTGAAAATGAGCACCTACATGACTGAAACCGATTATTTGGCCCACTTTTATTACAAAATCAAATTTTCCAATTAAACTATTAAAAAATAGCCTAAGTTTTGGAAAAATTAAAATTTAATAAAAAACACTGAAAAAATTGAAAAATTGAAAAATTGAAAATCACCTAGGGGGACTTAGACATGTTCATATGACTCAAAAATGATGTCTAGCATGCTTATACATTGACACATAGACTCTAATAACCTCAATAGGCCTAAATTCCAAGCCGACCACCCCAAATTTGGAGGTATGGAGTGAAAAACTCATAAATTATCAGTCGTTTATTCAACAACCAATAATAACCAAGGGAAAAAACACCCTGGGATAATCGGATTGACAAATGAAGTCTAAGAGACTGAGTCTTTTACGGACACTATCATTCTAGAACATTTATTACAAATCACCCATGGGGTATGAACATGTGATATGATACAACAAAGATTCCCAGAAGCAAGAATAAAAGTTCTCTGAATTCCGAACAAGTTATCCCTGTCCGGTTCACCAAGCTCACTTGATATAACACCACTAAGTACAACTTAGGTGGTAACATTCTGGCTCTAACTGTGGGATGTGTGCTCGATCTGGTCTTTTGAGGCAAGGAGAGGATACGAGAACATCAGAATATGTGGTTGATATACCCTGTAAAAACATCTCAACTTTACAAGAAAAACCTCAGTAGCACAAGTTTTAAAAAAAACCAAATGAACCATTAAGCTGATTTATTTAAACAAAATAAATGTAACTAACTAAAAGAAGCAAAGTTTTATTATAGCTAAGTAGAAATGCTGAAAGTAATGCTCTCTTTCAAGGAGCTTATTTTCCTACTCTAAGCATGATATAAAAAGGGTTAAGTGTAATCAGAAATCCAATGTAACCACCTAAGAATTTTATTAACATAAAAAAAAATTTCCTTGTCTTTGGTTACCAGCCAAAGTAAGGATACTTTATTCAAAAAATGAAAACCTGCGTGATGATCCAGAAGGGGCGGGATGGATGGGAAATCATAGTCATGAATAACATCGTCAAACTTCCTCCCAAACTGGTAAGTGCCTGCGCAGGCCACTTCTATCCATGACTGGATAGGGTTGATGTACAAATTGGAATGATGAAGCAGATTGACTACACCATCATACTGATCATCAAGGCTTACCGGATGATAATTCACTGTATAAGCCCCAAGCGGCTCCAAGTCACGAGGAAACTCTATATGTGAAGATGATAGTTGAGACTGATATTCTAATAACTGCATCACATCTATCTTTTCACAACACTGCTTCTCCATGTCTTCATTATTTATACCATTGTGCGGCTCTGCATGATATGACTCTGAATGATCATATGGATAAAATGCATGCTCCTTTTTCATATCAAAGTTTCCCAAGGCCACATGGTCCATGCTCTCTCTTTTAGATATGCCATAGACAGAAAAATCAACAAAACCATCAAAAGTTTCTGGTTCATTATTTTCCACTTTATTCATGTCACAGATTGGATTTTCCATGAATGTTCGGGACTCCTCATCAACATCTTTGTCGAGGATAAGGGAGTCTTCGTCACTTGTATCATGCTCCAAGCTATACTTGTCCTCATTTTCATACTCATCTTCTTTAGAGAAAAGGTCACAAGGTAGTAAACCTTTAGGACTATCATCATTATATGGAGAACACATAGGACTTCCATCATGTATATTACAGTTTTCATCATAAGTTTCACTATAAGACTCTGCAATGGTTTCATCCTCAGGATTGTACTGTTTAGACGGTGATTGCTTTTCGAAACCATAATCTGTGGCCTGCTGCCAATGCTGGTTTGATAGAGGATAGGTTCGGCCTACCATGTACACATGATCAGACTCGCCTAATGTTGTTTCCTGATTACTGACCTCTGCCATCCCATGTTCTATAATCTAGTTTGCTATGTAGCAAGTATTTTCTGGGTGGAATTGCTCACAAGGTCTACACCATGGAATTACTTCTTCTACCAGGTTAGTTGAGTCTAACTGGTTTGGAATCCTAGGCTCTTGCTGAGGATACTTCCTTTGATACACTTGACTTTGTTTTGGCTGAAAATTCTTAGGTCCATTATTTCTCTCTAGTGTGACTATTCTATTTTGGATTTTATTCATTTGCATAGATTGTTCTGCCCTGAATTGATTCTTAGTAGTCATCACCTCTTCCAACATGCTAGATATCTTTTCCATGGGGTCTTTAGAGGTTTCCTTTTCCTCTAACTCAATGGCCTTTCCCTTTTCTTTGTTGTACGAAGTGTTTCCCCTAGTGTAACCTGGAATGTTGGACTTGCCCGAAGATTGCATATTCCTTTCTATTTTCTCGGCCAGATCTTGAGCAGTTTTTAGATCAACCAGATCGTTATCCCTTAATTGGTATCTCAAATCACCAGTGAAATATTCGATGTAGGATATCAAGATGGAGGCATCGCTTGGCTTGATGTTTCTGGGGAGATCCACAACCACACGCCCGAACTTAGTATTAAATTCATCTATGGTTTCATTCTCCATCTTCTTTATATTATGAAGGGCAGCAAGCAAATGTCTTGGTTCTTTCTTTTCCCCCCATTTCTTCTTAAAACCCTCTAGGAATTCAGTAAGAGTTTTATATGAATCATCATCTAGGTTGTAGTACCACTCTTCAGCATCATCTTCCAAGGATAAAGCAAAGAGCGTCATTTTGACATCATCATGGTCATGGGCAACATCATTGCAATAACTGGCAAGGTGCCTTTCGAACTTTCTAAGGTGAGACTTGGCAGTGATGGCATTATTGCCCTCAAACTTGGGGAGCTTCTTGATTGCATCATTCGGAATGTTATGAGGAGCACCTGCTATCTGAGAAAAGTCAAGGGGTTTGAAAAATTCCATCATTTCTTGATATTAGTGAACATGAATCTCTACAAATATGTGATGGATATATGAGAGGGATTGGTCTCCTAAATCATCAAGGTTTCTACAAAAGGTCTGGCTATTCAATCTTTCCCTAATAAACCTTTTGGGATCAGGGAGAGGATTGAATAATTGTTAGTTGTTTCTTCGGGTAGAAATTATTGAAGGGATGTTAGACAGTGGAGTCGCCAGATGGATCGAGTTTTAATTTTTATGTTTTTTAAAGACTAGATCAATCAAAAGT
>LPNX011173354.1:31711-59236 GCA_001517045.1 Pseudotsuga menziesii
AGCTTCCCGGAAGCAAGACTGAAAGTTCTCTGAAGTCCGAACAAGTTATCCCTATCCGGTTCACTAGGATCACTTGATAGAACACCACTAAGTAAAACTTAGGTGGTAACAAAGCTGTTAGAGAATCCAGTGTTCCATGACAAGTCGAAGCATATGAAGATCAAATATCACTATATTAGGGATATGGTGCAGAGAGGAGTAGTGAAGCTCCAGTATGTTGCGACGGAGGAACAGCTAGATGATGTGTTGATGAAGCCATTAGCTAGAGTGAAGTTTGAGTACTTTAGGGAGAAGCTTGGTGTTCTCTAGATCGAGGTTTCCTCCAAGGGAAAGTGACGAGTCCTAAAGCCATTATGACGAGCAAGCCAGATGTAAGGGCTGAGCCATTTTGTCATGGTGAGAGGATTCAGTTCCTTCCAGGTCAGATATGAGTGCTAAGATCCAAAGCCATTTTGATGAGTAGGTCAGATGTAAGGGCTAAGCCATTCTTTCATGGTGAGAGGATTCAGTTCCTTCCATGTCAGATATGAGTGCTAAGATCCAAAGCCATTTTGACGAGCATGTCAGATGTAAGGGCTGAGCCATTCTGTCATGGTGAGAGGATTCAGTTCCTTCCATGTCAGATATGAGTGCTAAGATTCAGAGCTATTATGACAAGTAGGTCAGATGTAAGGGATGAGCCATTCTGTCATGGTGAGAGGATTCAGTTCCTTCCATGTCAGATATGAGTGCTGGCCATTTTGTCGAGTAGGACAGATGTAAGGGCAACTGCCACTCTTTGGGAGAGTGGAGGCACCTGGTCCATTACTAGGTAGCTCAGTCTGGGACTGGGGGCCATTCTGATGAGGGTGGAGGATTTAGTTCCTTCCAGGTCAGATGTGAGTGTAGGCCATTCTAGCGAGGGTGTACGACTTGTTTCCTACTAGGTCATATGTAAGGGAAACTTCCATTCTCTGGGAGAATGGAGGAACCTGGTCTGTTACCAGGTAGCTCAGTCTAGGACTAGGGGCCTTTCTAGCGAGGGTGGAGGATTTAGTTCCTTCCAGGTCAGATGTGAGTGAAATCCTTTCTGGCAAGGGTCAAGGAATTGTTTCCTTCCAGGTAAGATGTAAGTGCTGGATCCTTTTCACAGATGGTAGTGATGTGATGTCCTATCATGCTAGTGAATGTGAGTTCTGGGCCTTTCTAACATGATTGTAGGTTCCTACATGATTATATGTGAGTGCTGGGTGTGCCTTTCTGATGAGTAGGTTAGATGTAAGTGCTGGGCAAAGACCTACCTGATGGCTAGGCCTACAACCAGCATGAAAGAATGTTGGCTCTGTAGAAATTCCTATGACAAGATAGCACACATGATGATGACCAGATGTGATCTAGATTGAGAGATGATCCAGATCCAGTGATGATGTCCCATGATGATCCAGATCAAGATATGATCTGGATCCAATGATGATGTCTCATGATGATCCAGATCGAGAGATGATCCAGATCTAGTGATGATGTCCCATGATGATCCATATCCAGTGATGATGATCCAAATTCGAAGAATGAATATGACTTGAAGACTGAGAAGACTCGAGATGCAGATGACGAGAGGATCCAGTGATACAGAGAAGAAGACCAGTGCTGAAAATTGTGTCAAAAGAATACCTTCCTAGTTAAGAGGGAGTGTTGATGTATTTGTAACTTCAGAATGTATTCATCTATGTATCTTATGTATTGTAACCTGATGTTTATTCTAGGATGTATCTATTATGTAATTGATTCATGTTGTCATGCCCTGATGTTTTAATAAGGAGAATCAATAATGTAAATAATTCATGTCAAGTGATAGTGGGTAACCCTCCGATTGTCTAAGGGATAAAGTCTCCGCAGTTCTGGGGCACTAGGCTTATTAGACTCTCCAAGTAGAGGTTGGCCCTAGTAGGGTTTTATTCATGTTGGGATTAGTATAAATAGAGAGCTAGACTCTCTATTTAGTACACATAAATGACACACTCAAGTGTAGCGCATAGTTGAGGAAGGAGAAGACACTGGGGCTAGACAAGAAGAAGATTACTGCTGTCAGGAGTGCATCTTACTATTTTTGGGTTTTACATCTTGTGCTGATTCTATCTCTGAGGAAGTTGCGGAGTTTTCTCCATTTATGGTTTCCCTAATAAAAAAACACTATGTTCATTGTCTCTTTTGTTTGATTGTTTTACTTTTTGTTCTCTTAGTAAATATCCTAACATAATGCTAGCTTGAATGTTGAAAAACTAACACTATCAACTTCTTACTTGTCTTGCAGTATGCCCACAAAAATGTAGGGATTTTCTAGTCCTAGTCATATCTTTGAGAATTGTAAATATTTGTCAATGTATTCTCCAAGATTTTGTTAAATGCTTCAACAGAACCATTCACTTGAGGGTGATATGGTGTTATCTTTCTATGTTGGATCTGGAATTCTTCAGCTGAATCTTGTTGGTCTAAACAAGGCAGACCCAGGTTTACTTGTTATGTACCAACAACACCCCTAGCTCACTGGCCCTTTTAGCAACAGACCATAGAATGGCCTGAAGTCTCAACCGAAGTGATATTATGGGTTGGCTAAAGACTCAAGTGTCCTCAACCAGGTTCTGTGGCATCTTGGTGGTCCTTCCCTCTTCTTAGCCCACGGGATCTCTCCGCGAGGTGATATTCTCTCTTATTCGCTGACTCTGATAGGAGAAGGACTCTATCGCATCGCATCCTCGCAGATGATGTGCAACCTTCCCCTCTACTCTCCTTCTATCCAGCAATATCACACACTGCAACTCCCCCGACGGTGCGATATCACCTTTCTGTACTTGCGATATCTCCTATAGTAGGGCTTAATATGACTCTCGAGGTCTAAGGGCTTTCTCCTTTAGGTACGCTAGCTGAATTAAATAGCCTCACTTAGACTTCTACGGTCTAATATGCTTAACATCGACTATGCGCAATCTTACTGAAGTTGTATACATAAATCACTTAACACTGTAACTATTACTATCATGAATCAAGCACTGGTAAACTCATACACAAAATACTTAATTTGTTCAACTTGTATGTAAACCTCTATGCTACTTGTAACTGAAAGATATCATACATACATTAACTGTAAGCAAAGTTCATGTAATGAATGACAGATAGCAATAAGTAGACACAATCACATGAATCAATCACACAACACACTGATTTTACATGGTCCACTTCCAGGGTAGAAGCTACTTCCATGGGAACTGGTTTATATATTATAACTTGGGAGAGTAAACATAGTTCTACTGCAACCTCATATGCAGCTGAGATCTTCTGGGTAACTCCGCGCACACCGCTGGGAGCCCTTCTCTCTTAGATCTCTTCTCTTCTTATATTACTTCTCTTACAATATACTCTTCCTCTCTCTCTCTCTCTCTCTCTCTCTCTCTCTCTCTCTCTCTCACTCTCAATCCCTATGGATTGTTACATACATGCTCTAGGAGTCAGCTACTAGTTACAGTAAGATAGTATAAACTGAATACCAGAACCAGAGCTCGGCTCTTCTATAATACAAAAGGTCTATGAGCTAACAGATCATTGACTGACTAGCTAAATGTCTGAATAGCTAACCTTTTACAATACAAAAATACATTCTTATATAGACGGCCCGAAGGTCTCACCATTACAACACTGTGGGCCTATCCCAATAGTAACCCAAACCCTAACTGTGACAGTCTGTCTATCTATACTCAAACTGCCGCTTTCCATCACACCATATCTCTTTGCAGTCTTCCACGCTTCTCGGCGCTGATCATGGGTACATGCACCACTTCCTCGGTCGCTTCCCTTCTGTACTTCATCTTTAATACCTCGGCCCATTCCTCCTTTTCTATTTATGAGGGTAGCTGAGCCCTCCTGTCTACGCTGATGCCTTAAGTGTAGTGGTTGAGCTCTCTCTTCTCAGCCACTCAGGTACTGTTACCTTTGACTTTCTTGTTGCAAAACAACAGCTTTTCCTATAGCTACGGGACCCTGCTCCAACAGTCCCATAACACTTACTTGTGGCTCGCCCCTGAGCCACTAACAGCTGGTTTCTCTTACTGTAGTTTCTCCTTGGCTTCCTGCGAAGTCCTTGTAAATCTCTGTCGAAGTCCTGCGACTTCTTTCTCCACAGTTTCGACACACTCTTGTGTCGTTTCAAGCATAGCTTGACTGATGCGTGATTCTTCTGTAACTTCAATTTCACTTCTTCTTGTAGTGAAATCCTTAACCTTCTGCTCAACCGCATCGACTCACTCTATGATTTGTTCTTGATAGGGTTGAAGCAGGTTATTGAATCGTATCTCTTTTTCTCTCAACCGCTGCGCTTCCTGTTGCAAACGGTTTATCTCTGTCGTCTTTTTCATCTTTGCAAGAGATCCTAGGATCTTGACTTCTTCCTTCATTGCTGCTGTGTCCTTATCTCTCTGTAGTGGTGTAGTTCTTTTCTACAGTGGATAGCTTTCTACTTGAGTATGTCATAGGGTGATCGATACCCCCTTCTCCTGGTTGAGTTAAGACGATCCCCAGTGCAATGCCAGATGCATCCACATGTACATGAAATGGCTTGGTCCAGTCTGGAAATACTAAGATGGGTGCTGTAACCATATTTTCTTTGAGAGTGTCTAGACTTTTCTGGAATTCCTCATTCCATAGGAATTTCATGTCTTTCTTTAACAGCTTTTCCATCAGTACTGTGATCTTTTCATACCCCTTAATGAATTTTCTATAGTACCCGGTGTGACCAAGTACTGTCCTCAATTTCTTGACTGAGTTGGGTGCTAGAAGATTTACAATGATGGAAATCTTTGCAGGATATACCATCAAGCCTTGTCTACAAACAATATGACCCAACAAAATAGCAAATGGCGCATAAAATATACATTTTTTCAAGTTTAGAGAAATTTGGTACTGCTTACATTTCTCTAACATCAGTCTTAAATCTCCTATATGATTGTCAATTAATCCAAATACAGTCCAATCATCAAAATAAACTTCTAAGAACTTATGGATGTATTCCTTAAATACAACAACTACTACTCTTGAAAAGATAGCTGGTGCATTTTTAAGACCAAAGGGCACTACCGTATACTGGAATGAGCCCCATTCTGTTGCAAAAGTGGTCTTAGATCGATCCTCTGGATGGATTCTGATCTAGTGATAGCTTGAAAAGCCATCAGTGAAGGAGTAGACCTCCTGTCCTCCCACATTGTCTAACACTTCATCAGTAAAAGGTGTCAAAAATGGGTCATGAAGTGATGCATCATTGAGTTTGCGCAAATCGACACAAATTCTGATTTCTCCTTTGGTTTTATTTTCTTGCACGACCATGGGACTAACCCATTTTCTTTCCTCCATGGGCTCAATAATGCCTGCTGCTAGCATCTTATCGATCTCATCCTTAACTTTTTCTTTATAGCGAGGATTTAATCTGTATGGGCATTGCTTAACTGTCCTAGCATCCTCTTTCAATGGTATCCTCATTACTCCTAGATCTCCTACGATTCCTTTCATCTCTGTGAACTTAGTGGGGAATAAGTCCTGATAGTCGTGTAACAAATCTCCAATGTGTGCTACCGTTTCATCATCCCAATAGTCTCCAATAGAGGCAAACTTTGGTTCTGTGTCTGTGCCAATATTGATCTTTTTAATCTTGATGGGCTCCATCATAGCTGGAATTTGTAGCTTTGGTCCATCAACATCATGAGTCCCTTCTGACTCTGGAATGTTGATACTACGAGGATTCTCATCCTCGTCCTCTGGTTCTGCTGTGAATTTATAACATTGGAGCGCATCTTCTAACTGGATGGCCCACTTGGGTTGAGTATGCACTGATAGGGTACAGTCCTCAAATATCTTAGTCTTTATGATGTATAGGGCCTGATCAATACTTGGATACTCAGATTCAAAATCGAAAGTGAGTTGAAAGCTGTCTATCATGAGTGGCCATGTACTGGTTCCTCTGCGCAACTTAGTTTTTGTGTACCATTTCTTTGGAATTTGATCTAAAGTATGAATGAATAGGTGAACCCATTCATCCTCGGGAATGCCCAACCAATTCTGTTCACACATCTTAATATGTGACTTGGGGTCACTTTCTCCTGTGTATCTCTGCTGTAGACACTCCTTGTCATTAGAAAACCTGATTGCCATCAATCTCTTGAAGTCATCCCATGATGTGATATGTTCTCTATGTGCATGCCACCATCTTGCAGGTGTGGCTCTTACTGCAAGGTTAATGACTGACATCCTCTGCTCCTGAGGAATTTCCTGTTCAAACTGCTCTAGAAAGTCATTGACGTCTGCTAAGCCATCAAACGATGGAGTATCCTTAATCTCTGCGCCAATCCATCGTAGTGACTTAGTCATAAATGCACATCTGTGAGCTGAGACTTCGTAAAGTCTGTTCTACCAGTTCTTTAGACCAACATCCGAGTCTGATGCACATGAGTTGTCGCATCACCAACTAATGTTTCCTTCTGCGGTCAGGTTGATGTAATCACTCTTATTGGTGGTCATCTGATAGAGGCTCTCCATATTACGCGCCTCATCCTCTACTCGGATAGGTTTAGTATATCTAGGACCCTGAAAAGGATCCAACGGTGTGATGAATTGAATCTGATTGTCCTCGAAGGTCATCTGTCTTTTCTTTAAATCGATAACAACCATGTTACTGATTTCCCAATCAATACCTAGTAGCACTGGATATGGTCTACTATCACCAAATATTTCTATAACTTCAAAGTCTGCAAAGCTACGAACTCCATCAATGTTAAATGGCACTTGCGGTAATCGACCTAGTGGCGATACCCGCTGCTGATTGGCTAGTCTCAGATGGATAGGTGATCTGGCTAACTTAGGGCTACCCATATGTTCCCATGTCCGCTTAGTCAAAATGTTTACCTTTGATCCTAAATCTAGGATTACCTCATTCATTTCAAATTCTCCGACTTGTGCTGTGAGCCTCATCTCTCTTCATGTTCTTGTATGTCCCATAATATTATGAATAGCATGCTATGCACTGTTCACGGAAGAAGATGGCTGACACTGATCTATGATGTGCTGAAGCTCTCCGATAGCTTTCTCATTTCTCATGAGTTTTAAGCAACTCCGCAGGAAGGATTGTACACTTCCTGTCGACTCATCCTCGTCGCACCTTCCCGATGTGGTAGCCTGCGATATCTGTACAGGGCTAACGCCACATGGTGTTTGCTGCTGTATGCCCCTAGATGGCAGTACCTACGATCCTAATGGTGTAGGGTCATTAAATAAAGTTTTAGCTTCCTAAAATGTTTCTTTATTCTTCTGTAGGTCAAGTGGTGTTGATTTATTAGGAGCTTTGCGCACCCACTCCAGACCTGTATTCTTCTCGTCATCCTGCAATGCTCTACTAGTAGAAGCACCATTGCGAGTCACAATGTTGACTCTTGGTTCTGGTTCTTTCTGCTCAGCAGAAATAAGCTGAATGTTTTGGTTTACTGCTGGCTTAGGTTCCCTGATCTTGGCTAACAAGATCAGACACTCTTCTATAGGATGATCGTAGGACTTGCAATAATTACATGTCATAGTGGGGCTCTGGAAATCCCTAGCATAATGTCCTACAAATCCACAGTTGTAACAAGTAATTGGTCCACGGCCACGGCCAAATCCTTCACCACGGCCAAAGCCTCCTCCACGACCTCATCCTCTGAATCCTCCTCCACGGCCGATATAAGCCGGTTCATGCTATGGTCGTACTGCTGGACTTGGTGTCTCTAATTGGACTCTGTACAAGTCATGTTTTTTCTCGACCATGAGATCGTAAGCTCGAAAATTATGTTCATCGTGTCCTACTGACTTACAGAAGTTACAGTATAAGTTCTTAGGGGTCTGTACATACTTCTGAAGTAAAGGGCATTCTTGTGGTCTATGTCCTCGGGTTCTGCAGAATTCACACCATGGCCCTTGGGTATGTGCTAAGGGGTTTGGAGTCCCACTTGCTAGATATTCAACAAATACTGGATAGTTATCTTTCGTATGGCCCTGTCCTTTACACTTTGTGCACCATAGTTCCTGTGCAATCTCTTTGCCTTTCTTAATCTCATGCATCTGTAAGGTGAGATTAGCTAACTGGTTTTACAGGTTTGTCATACCTGTACTAGTCTTAGCTAGAGGGGAAGCCTCTAGTTTCATTTCCATCTCCAATGCGTCATCCTGTGTCTAGAGTTTCTGCTGCATCAGTGGTAGTCTGATATGGGGGAGCAGTGCTGCAATAAACCATTCCTTATGCTGCTCTGGTGCAAAATCAAAGATAACTTGGTCTATAAGGGCTTTGAATTTCTGATCAAAGTCCCATAATGACTCTGAAGGTAGCTGTTTAATGTATTTGAGCTCTGTAATGCACTGTGACTCAAACTTAGGTTTCTTAAATTCTTTGATCATGGCGGTCCTGACCTGTACGAGCGTTCTGGGCAACACTGAGGTATACTTCATATACCATGTTAAGGCTCGTTCCCTAAGTGTGGTGACCAACTGTACAAGTTTAATATTACCATCTTGGATCCCTTTAATGGTCCACACGACTTCACATAGAAACCAATGCTATTATGGGTCTTCTACCCCTGTACCCTTAAAGGTAGGTAGCTTCATGTCATCCCCCATTCTATTTCTACATGGTGGATGCTGATTTGCTATGTGAATACCACTCGGTGGTGTAGATGTAGGTGATGTAGTGGTAGTATGTACTATATGTGAGCTACTAGATGGAGTTACTACGGGATTGTTCTGAGTCCTGGTTGATTTCTGTGGGGTATAAGGGTGGTAAGGGATACTCCCTTCTATTCTTTCTGTATTACTGTGACTCTATTCTCTAGTATGGTCTGAACTGTTCTCAAATATAGAAGATCTGAAATATACTTTATATTTCTTTCCACTACGTGTACGTCCAAGTTCATCAAAATCACTCTCAAACTCTTGTGACATTACACTTACTGAACTTATTCATCTGAATATATATCGAGTACTCCTTTTTCATGTAATAGCATCTTAATGGACAAATTTAAAGAGTTCAGGTACTTACCACGATATCCTTTGAAGAAGTACCGCTCGGCTTCGCTGAAGCTTTTCCTTTGATCAACTGCAAACTCTTTGATGAAGCCTTCTAGCACACTTGCAAGCCAGAAGTCTACTGCTTGTGAAGTGGGATTATCGATGCTCCTGACAGTCTGAATTAGCTTCAGTGTCTAGACAATGTTTCTTTTCTTCTTGAATATGTGTTTATCAGTCAACTTTGATAACCAGTCATACAACTCATTTCCAAAGGTCACAAAAAATATCGTATGCAGGTATGTGAAGATATGTTTTTGTAACCAGTCCTCTGTACTCAACATAGGACTCTTGTTTTTTGTCGCAGCAAATTATTTTTCTATAGACCCAGCCCACTGGTTGAGTTCGTCTTTAGTATGATGCCAACAGAACACTAGCTCTTCAGATTGTTCAAAACCGGCAACGGAACCATTTGTTGGTCTAAATAGGGAAGACCCGGGTTTACTTGTTATGTACCAACAACACCCCTAGCTCACTGGCCCTTTCGGCAACAGACTACAGAATGGCCTGAAGTCTCACCCGAAGTGATATTATGGGTTGGCTAAAGACTCAAGTGTCCTCAACCAGGTTCTATGGCATCCTGGTGGTCCTTACCTCTTCTTAGCCCGTGGGATCTCTCCGCGAGGCGATATTCTCTCTTAGTCGCTGCCTCTAATAGGAGGACTCTATCGCATCGCAGCCTCACAGACGATGCACAAACTTCCCCTCTACTGTCCTTCTGTCCTGCGATATCACACACCATAAATCCCCCGACGGTGCGATATCTCCTATAGTAGGGCTTAAGATGACTCTCGAGGTCTAAGGGATTTCTCCTTTAGGTACGCTAGCTGAATTAAACGGCCTCACTTAGACTTCTATGGTCTAAAATGCTTAACATCGACTATGCACAATCTTGCTGAAGTTGTATACATAAATCACTTAACACTGTAACTATTACTATCATGAATCAAGCACTGGTAAACTCATACACATAATACTTAATTCGTTCAACTTGTATGTAAACCTCTATGCTACTTGTAACTGAAAGATAACATACATACATTAACTGTAAGCAAAGTTCATGTAATGAATGACAAATAGCAATAAGTAGACACAATCACATGAATCAATCACACAACACACTAATTTTACGTGGTTCACTTCCAGGGTAGAAGCTACGTCCACGGGAACTGGTTTATATATTATAACTTGGGAGAGTAAACACAGTTCTGCTGCAACCTCATATGCAGTTGAGATCTTCTGGGTAACTCTGTGCACACTGCCGGGAGTGCTTCTCTCTTAGATCTCTTCTCTTCTTATATTGCTTCTCTTACAATATACTCTTCCTCTCTCTCTCTCTCTCTCTCTCACTCTCAATCCCTATGGATTGTTACATACATGCTCTAGGAGTCAGCTACTGGTTACAGTAATATAGTACAGACTGAATACCAGAACTAGAGCTCGGCTCTTCTATAATACAAAAGGTCTATGAGCTAACAGATCATCGACTGACTAGCTAAATGTCTAAATAGCTAACCTTTTACAATACAAAAATACATGCTTATATAGGCGGCCCGAAGGTCTCGCCATTACAACACTGTGGGCATGTCCCAATAGTAACCCAAACCCTAACGATGAAAGTTGGTCTATCTATACTCAAACTGCCACTTTTCGTCACACCACAGCTCTCTGCAGTCTTCCACACTTCCCAGCGCTGATCGTGGGTACAGGAACTGCTTCCTCGGTCACTTCCCTTCTGTACTTCGTCTTCAATACCTCGGCTCATTTCTCATTTTCTATTTACAATGGTAGCTGAGCCCTCCTGTCTATGTCGCTGCCTTAAGTGCAGTGGTTGAGCTCTCTCTTCTTGGCCGCTCAGGTACTGTTACCTTTGACTTTCTCGTTCCAAAACAGCAGCTTTTCCTGTAGCTGCGGGACCCTGCTCCAACAATTCTTCAATCAACTGACTGATAAAATGTGACCTTGGTCACTTATTGAAATATTCAAGAATCCAAATCGAGTCACATCATTGTCGAGCAAGAACTTGGAAGCAGTTGCAATAGTATAATCTGTCACTAGTGCAGCTTCAACCTATCTGGTCAAGCAATCAGTCACTATAATAATATATCTTGCACCTGTTCTCTTCCTTGTTGGATTAATAGGTCCCACAAAATCAATAGCCCATTTTTCAAATTCCTGGAATGTTACATGAGGTACTAGTGGCTTTTCATTTCATTGCGACGACTTTTCAGTTCTTTGACAAACATCACAAGTGCGATAGTATTATCGAGAATCCACATGCATGGTGGGCCACGCCAATCCTGATTGAAATATTTTTTTTAATGTAGCTTTTCCAACATAATGGCCTCCTATGACACCAGCATGTTCTGCACTAAGTATCATTGGTCACTCATGTTCTAAGACAAAATCCCAAAGAATCTTCTCAGGACCCATTTTATATAATTGTCCAACGATTAACTCGAAATATTCATCTTGCAGAACTAATTCTTTCTTATGTGCAATGGTGAATTCAGTAGGTGCATATATCGGACTAAAAAATTGTATAATTCCAACATAATTATCATCAAACATTATTATCACAAATAATTGTGCGTCAGGGATACTATCATCGAGGTTACTAGGTTCTTCACTACTCTCAATCCCCAAGAAATGGTCTAGCCTTGAATTCAGTAGATTCAGTTTAACAATGAATTCAAAGTAAAATTTATGAAAAAGGAGAATCCATTGACAAATATTTCCCCCCAACACTGGCTTATTGAGAAGGTATTTCAACAATGAATGATCTATGTACATTTTGAAATGTCCACCCAATAAGTAATGTAAAAATTTATGCATAGCATATAACATAGCTAATCCTATTGACACAAACTCAGTCAACAAGACCTATCGACAGGGGTTCCCTATTTGTTGACACCCAAACCATCGCGATCTACCTCAGCACTAACCTAGACAGGTTTTACCCCATCTGGAAACATCCACATAGTGAATGAAGTCTCACCTGATATGTTCGAGGGAGGGATGACGGAACCTGTTATCTCCCAAATAAAATAAATTTATTTTTGATAGTATGAAGAATTTAAATGATGCAATGAAGGATATGAATATCACTAACAGTGTTGAAGACCTCTATTTTTTATGAAAATTTCACAAAGTTGTGAATTCGGTGGCTTGGGAGAGGATCAGAACATCTCATTAGCCACTGAAAGATGGAAGATAAATACAAAGTGGAAGACCCCTTCGGCAGATAGGCGTATTGCTGAAACTGTTTACACCATCGAAATGTTTTCCAAACATCAATTGAAAATTGTGAAGACTTCATATCGGCGAGCTAATTCTCAAAGGCGCCGCAACGACGGAGGAAATATAGACTAAGAGTTCTGATGGAGAGAGGTTTTGAGTTCCGATCGCAAACAAAATCAGTTCAAGACTTAAAAACTTTAACAGATCGGTGAGTTAGTTCTCAAAGGCACTGCAACGATGGAGAATATAGTGACTAAGCATTATGATTTAGACTTCCAATGACCTTCGATAGTGATGAAATCAGATCGAAAGAACTAAGGATTAAGCAGCGGTGAGGTAAAGCTGAAAGGTGTCGAAATGTCGGTGATATGAAAAAATAAAATGCCACCAAATTCAAGTAACAGCAGTCGAAAATTGAAAATACTAAACCGTCGTCCAAATAGTTCACTATGGAGCCGCAAAAGAGAAAGAGAAACTTACTGCGGGTTCCAAAACAATACAAACTCATCGGCGTCGGAACTTGAAAGGACTAATTATCGGTGAGCATGTTCCCTAGGGAGCCGCAACGACGGGAAGCAGACTGACTACGGATTTCGATCGATGAAAATAAACATTTTGATAGCGCGACAGTAGATGAACACATCAGTGATCAGAGGGTCTAAAGACTAGTCGCCAGCAAATTAGTCCTCTAAGGAGTGGCAAGGGAAGAAGATATAACTGACTACTGGTTTCATCATAATAGCAAATCATCGGTGATTGGAGGAACTAAACACTAATCATCGAAGAGTTTAAAACCAAGCAGCTCCGCAGTGATTAGAAGAAATATAGACTAATCGTCAGCACAATAGTCCATTAAGGAGCCGCAATTGCAGCAAACATTTGGGCTTGGAGTGCCGATGGGCTAGAGGAAACAGATTCCAATCACAGATGTAGAAACTATCATGAGCTAAAGGTGGAGAGTGGCAGCATAGAGACCTAGAGCACCAATGAGCTAAAAGAAAAATCCGCAATCGATGACAGTGGTGGTAAGTAAGTAAACTACAGGAAAATAGAGACTTGTAGAGTCAAAAATACAGCTACGAGATGGAGAAAATCCAGTGGATTAAATGAGGAAAATCACTTCAGTAAATGTAGAAACACTGGTTGTTGGTGGGAACTTCACAGTAAACACTTAGTGGTGATTATCAACGACCACTTCAGTCATTTAAAATTCACTCAGTGAACTAGATCTTTCCAGTAGATAAACAAACCATTAGCAAGGGTTTGAAGCCCTAATCAGGAAAAACTATTACTTTCAATTATTTTTGTGTAAACAGATCGGACTTTCAGGATTTGTAAATTTTGTAAGAGGCTATAAATCCCATGATTTTTTTATTAATAAAGGTTCAACTCTGGGAATTTATGAGCCTGTTCCATTATCAAGTGTCTCATCTAGTTTATTCTAAGTATAAGATCCTTTGTTGTGATTTGTTCAGCCATCTCTTTCTTTACTGTGTTTGTTTCCTAAATGTGCATTTAGGTAATTTTCAGATTTATTAAAGGGCCGATAGCAGTCATCCTATTCATTACTTAGTGATATTTGATTTATAAACACCATCCTTAGTAGGATTTAGCCATTTATATGCATGTCTTTTGTGTGTAAGTATGTCGGCCTGGTGAGTTCTCCATCCCTGCACCTTTTTGTCAAACTATTGAACAAGTTGTAACTAAAATCCTTGTGATTGAGTGAGCTTCATGCATGTATTGAGAGTGAGAGGTTATATAGGTCATCCGGCTTGATCCAATTCATAAAACCCAAAAAATAGTTTAAGTTACCAGGAATCCTCGAGCTACAACCTAGAGGAGTTTCCTGGAGTGATAACAAATTGGCGCCACTGCCGGGGAGAGGAGATTGAAGCTCATCTTCCCTGGGATATGACATAGATCCATGCTTTGATGATAGACAAGGCTTGGACATTATTATGGTTTTAATAATCTATCTGGTGAATCCATTGATATAAGGTGGCTTCAAGAAGACCAAGTACCAGAGAAAACTTAAAAGGGCCACCAGCAACACCCATTTCAAATACAAAAGAAATCTAGAGGAAAACTAGGGCCTCACTAAGACAGACCAACAGTGCTGCACAAAACGCTACATCAGGTATTTCAAGAAATATTTTTGCTGTTATTTCTTTTTCTGAAACTTTTAATTCCCATAAATTTTTAGATACATCAGAAAAATCTAGGGCTTGGGCACCTTCAAGAACTGCTGCTTGTGAAGATCCAATCCCTGGTGACTCCACTAGGATAAGTGTACCAGCGCCTTCTCATCAAATATTTTGATCAGTGCCACCTTCCACATCCCTGTCCATACCCATTTCCAATATGGCTACCCCTCAATTGACCAATATGGAAAGGATCCTGGTAGCTAGGTATGCACCCCTAATTTTGCAAAATCCTCTCGTATCCATGCCTACCAAGGATTACCTCAATTATATGCCTAAGTTTACAGGGGAAGGGGATTTCACTGCTAAAGAACATCTAGAGGATTTTTCCAGCTATGCTGAAAATATAAATATAGAACAAGAAGATGTATGGACCAGATTTTTTGTGCAAAGCCTAGATGGCTAGGCTAGGAAGTGGTTTAAAGAACTACCTCCTAGGTCAGTGGCAGGCATAGAGGCCCTAGATGACATTTTACTAAAGCATTGGGGAGAGAGGAGAGACCGCCTCTACTGGAAAAGAGAAAACAAAGAGTCTATCTCCAACTTTACCAAGAGATTCAACAACATGTACAGCAATATCCCCACTGATATTAAGCCCACCTGTACCTCAGCTATGATAACTTATGTGAATGCCTTTGACTCTAAATTCTACCCTAATTCTTAGAGAAAGGAGGTCTACCTCCTTATCACTCATGCAGGATGCTGCCCTAGAGGTAGAGTCAAACATTCTGGCATCTCAGAAGGTGAAAGAGAAGGTAGACAGGAGAAAGAAGCCAGTAGACTACAGTGGGGCTTCGACATTAGAGAACAAGACTGAAAAAATGACCAAAATTTTAGATAATCTGACTACTGAAATGTCGAAATTGAAGGACCAAGGACATCTACCGGTGAGGAGTAAAGGGCCAAGTGACTTTGCTCCTAGAAACCCAAATTTTGTCCCTTATAGAAGAGGAAACCCCCTTGTTCAGATTCTTAGAAGGGAGAGAAATCAAGGGGAAGACCAGAGGATAAGAGCTCCATTTCAAAATGCTGTATTAGAAGAAGGGCTAGAATTCATTGAAGAAGAAGGGGAAGCTGAAGACAATATCCACTGCATGGAGGATGAGGTGGACTATTCTTTTCTGACAAAGGCATAGTACGAAGAAGCCCTAATTGATGAACAGATCAATGAAGATGTTGTCTATCAGGATGATGGTCAGGGAGGTTACCAACAGAGGTCTAGATTGGTTTCTCCACTCAAAAATAATGTTGTACCCATCAAGCAACCTACTGCACCTGCTGGAAAGGTTGTTGTTTTACCAAAGAAAGTAGCTGTTCCATCCAAAGCATTGCATAAACCAGCACCTTCAGCCACACCTGATCAAGTCCAACTCAAAACTACATCTCATGAGGTAAGGTTTCTAGATAGGCTGCATCATTCCTTCAACCTTGAGTCTAAAATTCAAAAATTGAAAATCCCTTTTCCTTTAATTGAGTTGATGAAGAATGATGCATATAAAACCTCCATTCTGAATTCGCTTCAGCCCAAGGTGCACATTGACACTGACTTTGTGAACCTGCAAGATGAAAATCCTATTGTAACCCTGGGCCCCATGATCAAATACCTGAAGGAATCTTGCCCACCATTCTATATATCCTTGAACATCCATGATAAAATCCTCCATAACTGTTTGTTGGATTCAAGAGCCTCTCATATCTTAATGCCAAAGGCTATGATGGATGAGATTGGCCTTAGCATTACCAAGCCCTACCACGATTTATTCTCCTTTGACTCCAGGAATGTCAAGTGCTTGGGCCTCATCAAAGACCTTGCTGTAAATTTAACTCAGCTTCCTTCGAAAAGCATAATGATGGACATCCTAGTGGCTGATATTCCTCCAAAATTTGGCCTTTTGTTGTCCCGGTCATGGAGCAAAAGATTGGGTGACACCCTTCAGATGGATCTCACATACACCACCATTCCCATGTTTGGAGGAGAAACTAAGAGACTGTATAGGTAAAATCAACTAGCATACATTATAAGCAAGGAGAGTCACTCAGTAAATCACCCCATCT
The DNA here is from genome assembly GCA_001517045.1 of Pseudotsuga menziesii. Taxonomy (NCBI): domain Eukaryota; kingdom Viridiplantae; phylum Streptophyta; class Pinopsida; order Pinales; family Pinaceae; genus Pseudotsuga; species Pseudotsuga menziesii. The sequence goes on from LPNX011173354.1 coordinate 48,313, forward strand.
ACGCTGTGGACACCGATTTTGGATCTTGCATCTTGCAAATAGATGATAATCAGTAGAGATCAGTTCAAGTCACTGAGCCCACCCATCCGCAGCCCGAAGAAGTCACAACAACGATCTGGACCATGTATTTCGATGAGGCAAGTGCTCAAAACACAGCAGGCGCAGGGGTCGTGTTGATCTCCCCATTTAAGGAGAACATTCACCTATCATATAAGCTTGATTTCAAAACCACGAACAACGTAGCAGAATATGAAGCCTTGATACTGGGAGTTAAAGCGGTCAAGGAGATGGGGATCAATTGCATGAATATTTTTGGGGATGCAGACCTCATCATACAGCAGGTCAACAACACTTTTCAGATGAAAAATATCAGAGTAAAGGCCTACAGGGACAAGGTATGGAAAATTAGAGACTCATTTATGTTTTTTGAACTGTCATATATTCCTAGAGATTTGAATCACTTGGCTGATTCCCTGGTTGTCTCTGCAAGTCTGTTTGTTCCTCCTTTACCCCCTAGGCTCAACTATGATGTTCAGGTCAAGTACAGAACCTCTCTTCCAGACAATGTAAAATTTTGGAGGGTGTTTGAAAATGATGGGGATTTTAGTAAATTCCTTTAGTTAGTGGATGAATTCTCTGACATATACATAGACCAAAAAAACCTTAACCTAGAGGAATCCAAGCAGCTTAAGCTAAAAGAGAAAGAGATTGAGCACGATATTGTCCAATTTCCCAGAAACCACATACCTCAAGGTCTAGTACCACTAGAAGAACTGTTTGATCACAATGATGTCCCTTTCAAGCCTGCGAAAAGGGAGCTAGATCCTACTATCCAAGAGCAAAACATAGGTAGCCAGATCCATCCAAAACTGATAAATCTATCCACTGGGCTGACTACTGAATAGAATTCTGAATATTGCATCTTGATAAAATAGTTTTCCGATGTCTTTGCATGGGAGTATAGTGACCTAAAAACGTATGAGACCAACATCATCTAGCACAGGATTCCTTTAGAGAAGGACATCATTCCTTTCAAATAGAAGATGAGACCCATTAGGCCTCTTCTATTACCAGTGATTGAGAAAGAGATCCACAAACTCCTCAAAGCCAAGATCATAATCCCCATCAGGTATTCCTAGTGTATTGCAAATCTAGTAGTGGTCAGAAAGAAAAATGGAGAAATCAGGTTGTGTGTGGATTTTAGAAACCTGAACAAATGTTCCAAAAAAGACAACTATCCACTGCCCAATATGGAACATCTGCTGCAGAGAGTCTCGGGGGCTAGGGTCATGTCCTTCCTTGATGGCTTCTTTGGATACAACCAAGTGGCTATGCACCCAGATGACCAAGAGAATACTGCCGTTACCACCCACTGTGGCACCTTCATGTATGCTAAAATACAATTTGGGCTAATGAATGCTGGGGCTACTTTTCATAGAGATATGGACCTAGCTTTTGTAGGGATAAAAGATAAATATGTGCTAATATATTTGGATGACTTAACAGTTTACTCTCCCAGCCATCATGACCACTTGCAACATTTGAGAAAGGTATTTTTGAAGTGCAGAAGGTATGGAATATCACTGAACCCCAAGAAGTCCCAATTTGCACTCAATGAAGGAAATCTCCTAGGCCACATAGTCTCAGCTGAAGGTGTAAAGATCAATCCAGTAAGAGTGGAGGCAATTCAATAGCTGTCAATACTAAGGTCAAAAAGAGACATTCATTCCTTTTTAGGCAAGATAAAATTTGTCAGGAGATTCATTCCAAATTTCTCTGAGCTGGTAAAGCATATAACAATCATGCTAAAAAAGGATGTAGAAATCAAGTGGACCGACCAGGAAATAAATTCTTTTGAATACATTAAGAAATCCATCATGGAGGCCCCAACCCTGATTAGTCCCGACTACACCAAGGGTTTTTATATTTTCTCTTTTGCATCTTATGACACAGTGGAAACTATATTATTACAAAAGAATGATGAAGGTCTTGATCATCCAATTGCTTTCTTCAGAAAAACCCTGAGAGATGTTGAGCTGAAGTATGACCCCAATTGAGAAGTAGGCTTATGCCCTCATAAAATCTTTGAAGAACTTTAGAATCTACATTCTCCATGCAAAGGTCATTGCGTATGTCCCTTCAGCTGCTGTGAAGGATGTTTTGACTCAGCCTGACATTGATGGGAAGAGAGCTAAGTGGATGGCCAAACTCATTGAGTTTGATGTAGAGGTGAAACTCACCAAGCTGTTAAAGGGATTAGGTTTGGCCAAAATCATGGCCAAAGAAAACTGTGAACTGATGGAAATAAATTTCACATGTGTCAGATCAGCAAAGGTGCAGACTATGGTAGCAACTGAAACATAAGTAAATCAAGATTAGGATAACAGTCCACCAGTAGCTGAGAACATATCTTCATGTGAGTGGTACTCAAGTATTATTCAATTTTTGCTTAAATTAGAAGTTTTTCCTGATCTCACTCCTAACCAAGCACAAGCCCTTAAGTTGAAATCTGTTAAGTTTTGCATAATTGACAAACTGCTGTACTAGAGGGATGAGTCTGGGATTTTGTTAAGGTGTCTAGATAAAGAAGAAGCAGAGCAGGTCATGGATCACTTTCATTCCAGTACATGTGGAGGCCACCACTACTATAAAACCACATCCCACAAGATCTTAAAAGCAGGATACTATTGGCCATCCCTCTTTGCTGATGTATGCACTTTTGTAAGAGCCTGTGACCAATGTCAAAGATTTATAGGGAAGCAGCAACTCATGTCCTTGCCCCTTAGACCTGTTACAGTGAACGGGCCTTTTCGGCAATGGGGTCTGGATTTCATAGGTGAAATAAATCCATCTTCCAGTGGACAACATAAATGGATCTTAGTAGCCACTCACTACTTTACCAAATGGATAGAAGTAGTACCCACCAGAAATGCCACTCACCAAGTCATCATGAGATTTTTATATGAGAACATCTTCAGCAGGTTTACTTTCCTAGTAAGGTTAGTGACTGATAATGCACCAGATTTTAAGGCTGGGGCATTAGTTAAAATGTGTGAATCAATGGGTATCCAACTGGTGCACTCCACATCCTATTACCCCCAAGGCAATGGCTTGGCTGAGTCATCCAACAAAAGCTTAGTCAGAATCATCAGGAAACTGCTAGAGACAAATCATAAAGCTGGGATTCGAAACTTAGGTTTTATTTATGGGTAGATAGGGTAAAAGACAAAAGATCCATAGGGACTTATCCATTCAAGTTAGTTTATGGCACTAAGGCCATCTTTCCTATCCAGCTGATCCTTCCAGTGGCAAAGTTCTTTCAGGAAAAGGAAGATGAACCAAATGATATGATGAGAAGGATGATGGATTTGGTGGAGTTACACCAGATCAGGGAGAAAGTTGTAGGAAAATCATAGGCTCATCAACAGAGGAAAAAGGGCATTTTTAACAAAAGAGCAAAGGCAGACAACTTCCAGGTTAGAGATTGGGTCCTCAAGTGGGATGCTGTTAGACAGGACAAGGAGAAACATGGAAAATTTGACTCTTTATGGATTGGCCCTTTTGTTATAGACCAAGTATATAATAATAACACCTTCAAATTGTAGAATCTGGAAGGTGAAGAGGTATTTGATGGCCCAGTAAATGGGTGGTTCCTAAAACTCTATTTTATTTAAGGCTCTGAGGCCTTATGATTGTAAATTAGTAGATAGTAGGTTGTTTTGATTTTAGAATAAGACTCCATGCCCAATGGAACAATAAAGAATAGTGTTAAGTTACTTAGTTGCTTTTAGAGAAAGGAATTTTGGTTTGGGGTTCTTGGGCCCTAAGCGGTTGTACCCCCTCAAAAAAAACAATCTCCAACAAAACCCCTTCTTTGCAGCTCTGCTCTCCCAACCTCTGCTCTCCCAAAACTTCTCCAAAATCCTAAGGTAAAAAGGATCCCCTTCTCCTCCCTCCTTTCTCCCTCTTACCCCCATGTTTGCCAACCTTTCCTCCCCATTACTACCCCTATCTTCCTCATAAATTTATCCACCCCCTTCCATCTACCATGTAAGTCCTCGAGCCCTCAACTTGGACTTGGACTCATTTAAATATTTAAATTAATATTAAAAGGTGTTGGATGGGGTCACTTCTCAACCGTAACTTCTAATTCAATTAAATTTTATCCTTTTATTTAATATAATAATTTTAAACATATCCTTACTCATATTTCAATACTTGACCATTTAATTAATAAATAATAAATGTTATATATATTATATAGTTTAAACTTGCACGCTTCACCAATTTAATTTAATTAAGAGTAATTTTGAATTGATTAATTACACTTACCTAATCATTTAATTAATGGTTTCTAATATTTATAATATGTAAATTCCCTTTAATTATAAATTCACTAATTCAATTTATCAATTAGGAACAATAATCCTATCAATGTAAATCATAACATTATCAATGTGTAATCATATTAATTAAATAAAATTCACTATGATTTAATTGACTCATATACCTATTTCCATTTTAACTACACCTTAGCTTGTACTTAGCTAATTAACAATCATTACTAAATATAAGCATAGTCTTGTTAAAATTAATTAACATCATTAACACATAATTAATTTAAGCGATCAAGTTACTATCAACTTATTTAACCTTGTAGTTACATTTCAACCCTTAGTCCTGGCTAATTAAACTCATTAACAATCAATCAAGCATTCTAATCAATTGCATTAGTCACTACCTAGGTTAACCATTGCTTTGTTTATTATTCAACCATAATTAATTATTAATGGACAATAATTAACCATTAATCAACATTATTAACCCTAATTATCATTATTAACTTTAATCGACATTATTAACATTGATCAACAATAGTTAATTACTAAACGACAGTAATTAATATTAAGTGACACTAATTGACATTATTACTCAACAATATTTCATGTAATTCATAATATGTAGGCGAGTTATGTAAGCATATCTACTACTTACATTCCTTACGTAAGTACACTAAAAGTAATAATTCACATACATCAATCATAATCAAGGAACTTATTATTTACCGACACATGTTTTAGCATAGTTTACAAGGTATGATCCATTATCTTACTGAAATCCATGTTACGACAATTCATACATCACTGAGTTATGACACATACTAACCAAGGGTTTTACACACCTACAGTTAGATCTTGTTTTCACCCCTACTTCACGCTACATCTATCTACCTACATCATTACTAACTTCCACATCCTATCCTGTCCTCTACTGGACTACCCTGGAATGTCAAGTCATGACCAGTTCCAGCTAGAACCCGTAAGCGGAAGTGTCGACCACATCGACCAAGCTTCCCCAACAGGAAACCACCAGTCATCATCACAGACCTTGGGGAGAGCGTCGTAGCACAGCCCTGCCATGACTCTGGGTTTCAGGGATAAACAGTGGGTAAAGCCTCCACCCCCCCCTAATGGAACAAGGGACTATGTCTACTCGACATAACAACATTGTTTCACTTGTACTCAGTCTGTCATCGTATAACTGATCTGGGCGGTTGAGTTTCCTAGAACTCTACCCCACCCATGTCATAACATACATCATAATAAATAGCATAATAACCATACGAAAGTAAATAATGCATCACTCGCATACCATTTTATCTTTCGAAGTCCATGTTCCCGAGGCCCTCACACCTCGTAGGATCCAGCTATCACTTAGCCGTTTCAACCTGTAAGTCACCCCTTGACATACAATATAGGATATCGTGCATAATCCTCGATATGTACACATATATCTCATCATAGCATGACAACAATAAACTCATTCATTCGCCATGCACCTAGCATAACTTTCATTATTTCAACATATATCTTTAACGGTATCCACGTACCCATCATTCAGTAATTTCCATATATTTGACATAATTAACACATGATAAATATCTAAACATGACTACCGACCATAATACTATCATCACACACACACATATATATATCGGAAAAATAATAGAACCATATGTCCACAGTGTCGTCAAACTGACGAGGTCTCACAATCAAACAAATACAACATATAATAGTAGTTCAGGTAGAAATGTCAAAACGGGGTGTTACATACACCCACCCTTCAGGAAACTTTGTCCCGAAGTTATGATCAAAATAATGTGGGATAATCACGACGCATAGTCTCTGCATCCTCCCAGGTAGCAGACCCTGGGCTATATCGGTCCCACTGGACCTTAACTTGGTCTACCAAATGGTGCCTCAACTGTTTAACCCTGTGGTCCAATAAGAGTAATGGTTCGACCCTGATGGTTCCCTCGTCTGAAACCTACAGTTCCTTCCAATTTATTTTATGTGACTCATCAGCTACATAATGTCGTAAAACAGATACATGAAAAACATTATGAGTTTTGTGCAAATGGGGTGGCAGCGTAAGATGATACGCGACAGGTCCAACCTTTTCTAAAATTTCAAAGGGTCCTATAAATCGTGGTGACAACTTTGTCCCCTTCCCAAACCTGATGGTACTTTTTCTAGGCCTGATGCGGATGAAAAATGCATCACCAACCTTATAGCTTCAGTCAACCCTATGCGCATCGGCATAACTCTTCTGCCTATCCTGTGCTTCCTTTAACCGCTGTCTAATCTGAACAACCTGTTCTTCCATCTCTTGAATGAACTCAGGTCCTATAATTACTCGATCCTCTAACCTTTCCCAATTCAATGGTGTCCTGCATGGCCTTCCATATAAAGCTTCATATGGAGGCATCCCAATTGAGCTATGGTAACTGTTGTTGTAAGCAAACTCCACCAAAGGTAAGTGATTTTCCCAATGAGTTTGTTGATCCATGAAATACATTCTAAGCATGTCCTCCATCACCTGATTCACTCTTTCTGTTTGCCCATCTGTCTCTGGATGGTAAGCAGTGCTTAGGTTCAATTGAGTACCCAACGCCGACTGCAAACTCGTCCAAAACTTGGATGTAAACATGGAATCTCTATCCGATATAATCTTCTTGGGAAACCCATGGAGACGAACAACTTCATTTATGAACACACGTGTTACGTCCATGACATCATAGGTCTCCTTAATTGGAATGAAGTGAGCAGTTTTGGCTAGTTTGTCAACGATGACCATAATGGAATCATTCCTATGAGAGGTAAGAGGCAATCCAACTCATATCCTTCAAACTTTGGTCCCACCGGTTTCCCATTCTTGAGTGCGGCTGTGACCTTTAGGTACCAACTATCTCCAAGTAGCTGCCCTAAAATTCTTTCCATCAAATCCACCTTCAAAGGTATAAGAGAGAAAAGTCTTGGTTTTTTGCTTAAGGCATCCGCTACCACATTCTCCTTCCCTTTGATGTAGGAAATCCCAAAATCATACTCACTCATGAATTCACTCCATCGCCTTTGCCTAGCATTTAGGTCTCTCTGAGTAAAGATATACCTTAATCTTTGGTGATCAGACTTGAGCTCAAAGCTTCGTCCAACAAGGTAATGTCTCCAAAGCTTCAAAGCTAACATCACTGCAGCCAACTCTAGGTCATGAGTAGGGTAATTCTCTTCATGTGGTTTTAGATTTCTCGATGCATAAGCTATTACACCACCTTCCTGCATCAATACTGCACCCAAACCTTGCCTTGAAGCATCGGTGCAAACTGTGAATTCCTTCTCCATATCTGGAACTCGTAGAATTGGTGCACTTGTCAATAGTCTTTTCAGCTCGGCGAATGCGGCATCGCATTCATCTATCCATTCATACCTAGTGCCCTTACGTTGTAGGGTAGTTATGGGTTTCGTGATTTTTGAGAAACCCTCAACAAACCTTCTATAATACCCGGCTAACCCCATGAAGCTCCTTACTTTATGCGCATTCTTTGGCATGGGCCAATCCATTATGGCCTTCACCTTTTCAGGGTCAACAGAAATTCCCTCACCGGAAATTATATGCCCTGGGTAATGGATCTCCTTCTGATAGAATGAACATTTGGACAACTTACCATACAACTGATGCTCCCTTCAGCATGACAACACTATTCGCAAGTGTTCCTCGTGCTCCTGTTCATTCTTGGAGTAGATGAGGATGTCGTCCAAGAAGACTTGCAAAAACTAATCTAAGTATTTTCGGAACACGCTATTCATGAGACTCATGAATATGGCTGGGGCATTCGTCAAACCGAAGGGTACCACCACAAACTCATAGTGCCCAAACCTTGTTTGAAAATCAGTATTAGGTATATCACTTTCCTTAATCTGTAGCTGGTGGTAACCTGATCGTAAGTCAATCTTTGAGAAGACTATAGCCCCTTTCATTTGATCAAAGAGGTCATCAATTCGAGGTATCAGGTACCTATTCTTTACGGTGGCTCTATTCAAATATCGGTAATCTATACAAAGACGCAAGGAGCCATCCTTCTTCTTGACAAAGATTACTGGTGCACCCCATGGTGAAATACTTGTTCTGATGAGCCCTAGATCTAGCAATTCCTTCAACCGAATTTGCAACTCACAAAGTTCTGGGGCCGTCATCCTGTAAGGTGTCTTCGATGTTTTCTCTGCACCGGGTTTTACCTCAATGGTAAAATCAAGTTCCCTCTTAGGAGGTAACCCAGGTAACTCCTTTGGAAATACATCACTGAACTCGGCTAACACTGGATAGTCATCAAAGGAGGGTCCCTTCTCACTGTTTACTGCTTCAACAATGTACAACTGGAATCCCTGCCGCATACATCGCTTTACGTTCATCGTTGATATGAAATGTAGGGACACCTTCCATTTGACACCCTGGATCTTGATGGCCTCTTCGTTGTCATTAATGCAAAGAACCTTCTTTCCATAACAGTCCAAGAAAGCTCGATGTTCCTCAAGCCAATTCATACCAATGATGAGATCATAAGTTCTGAGAGTGGTGATGTACACTTTGACTTGTGTAACACACACTCCAAGATCCACCACACACTTATCGACACTAGGTCCTACTGCTTGCTTTACCCCTGAAGCCATTTCTACTAAGCTGAAATCGTCATGCTCGTAGGCTGCCAACCCACATTTGTCTAATGCATACAGAGAAATGAAACTATCAGTAGCGCCAGGATCAAACAATATTCTAAGCTTGACATTATTGACCGTACCTAATGATTCCACCACAGTGGATTGGTGCTCTGCTTGATGGTTGTTTACTGCAGCCGAGATCTGATGCCTACTACCCCCACTCCCCATAGGGGCTTTTCCTTCTCGTTGCACTGTACCGGATCGTAATTCGAGACAATCACACTGGTAATGTGGACCTCCACATCCCCAACAAGCAACCTATAATGGAGTGGGCGAAATAACCTATTCAGACCTTTGAGAGGGGCTCCTCCCCCTAGGACCCCTTCCTCTACCGGCTGATCCTCTGAAATTCCTCACACCCTTGTGAGTTCCTATGGCTGACTGGGGCACCACCCTAGTTGCCACTGATCTGTATACTGCTGCGACTCTTGGTGTGCTCCTATTCCTGTAGGGAGGTGGCCTCGCATATCCTCCCTGAGGGTAGCTTCGAGGGGCCTTCCCCGCAAACGCTGACTGCTAAGAGTTGAATGACCTGATGGGATTTGCACCCAACATCTCCTCAGTGTAACGAGCACAATATACTACTTCGGCGACCGAAGTCGGTTTCCACATCCGTACCTAAGCCCTGATCTTGGCATTGAGCCCATACACGAAGCGCTCAACCTAGCGTTCATCATTGTCCAAGTAAGGGACATACTTCACTAAATCCATGAACCTCTCTTCATACTCCTCCACTGATAGATTCCTTTGTACCAAGGCATGAAGAGCCCCTGCTTGTTCTTCCTAGTAGGATGCGGGTAGGTACTTCCCTTTGAATTTTTCCACAAACAGTTCCCATGGAACCATGTCTGGTGTAAGGTGTAGCTTCCTTTCTTGGTTTCCCCACCAGTTCAAAGCGGCCCCCTTTAGTTGAAATATGTCCAGTTTGGACTTAGACATGGAGGTGTACTCCTGCAAGGTCAAGCACCTGGTCATCTCTTCCAACCACGACTCTGCTCGTATCCCTGATCGACCCTTTGAAAATTCTGGAAGCCTTATCTTTTGAAGTTCCCTCTTGATATCCTAGTGCGGATTTCTTGGTACTATATTCAATTCTACCACAGGAACTTCCTCCCTTAGTGGAGGGGCATCCACTTCTACCTCCGAGGTATCACTTCCTCTCTGTGCTAGTCCCCTGAGTGTTTTGTTTATTGCTTCCAACGAGCGCAGTATAAGGATGGTCTCTGGCGATGGTGCTGGCACATTTGGCTCAAGTAACGCCATAGCCTAACCTCGCCCCTGACCTGCTCGCGTTCTTACCATGTTTATCCCTGTTACATGGAATAATAAAATAATTAGCATATGACGACATCATGACTAATTTGCCATCAAACTCAACAATTAATTCAAAATGCATCATGACTAATTTATGAGCGTTTACTCTAAGGGATATAGTTCAGGATGCTTCGATCAGGCCATCTTGAGGCCACCCGGTACTAGATATACTACAGTAATTCTATGTAGGTGTAGGTATTGGATTCCACACAACCCTCTTCGAGTCGCCATCAACTCTTCAAGATATTCAATTAATGTTTATTGCCCCGCTCTCATTAACAATTAATAATTTAATAATTTACTAATAGAATAACCTAAGTTTTAAGTCTAGCATCGTGTTTACCCAACATTTTTTCATGAAATAGAATCCATGTCCTAGCTATCAGCTCGTCATGTTGGTCCCCGTGGTATCTCGTTTTCAAGATTCCGTGTCGGTCTTACCCCTTCGACTATACGTCGAAGTTTCGGCAAGGAGCATTTTCAGGAAGAAAAGCTAATCATTAACTATATTAAGTCTTAACTATAGTAATGATTAATTAATACATATAATAAATCCA
>LPNX011173354.1:99824-264379 GCA_001517045.1 Pseudotsuga menziesii
GCGTCTGGAATCAGTTGGTCAACTATGGGGAGCATGGGCCTTATAGAAGAAACGACTGTGTTGGGATCACCCGAGATAGTGTGTTCAATCATTGGGAGGACATTTTCGGGTGTCGCGGCGGCCTTGGGATCGTAGTACGTGAGTTGGTCAACTTTGACCACGCGTCCCTCATGAGGGAACATCATGATGCAAAAAACGGTAGAAGCAACTGCCCGCATAGCATACATGTAGCTGTGGCCAAGTAGAAGGTTGTAGTCAAGCTGGGCATTGATAACCTCGATGTTTATTAGAACCATTTTACCAGCTAGCTGGACGGGAACATTGGTTAATAAGCCTTGTGGTTGAGCTGAACGACCGTCGTAGGCTCGCAACGCAGTGGAGGACGGTTGGAGAGGAGGGGATCCCATTTTCTGCCATATGGAGACGGGCATGACGCATGTGGAGGCACCTTCGTCAATAATGCAGCGATGGACTACAAAATTCCGGATGGAGACAGTAACTTGGAATGATAAGTTGGAGGGCAGGCGGGGGTCGGATTGGTCCAAATCATATGCCATTAACTGCGAACCATGTGGATCGATAGCCCCAATGGCTGAGAGTAAAGTCTTACGCTGCGAAGGGCAATTTCTTAATACTTCTAACGCAGACATGGCTGCGGGAGATTGGGCTAAGTCGTCTACGATGTTGTAGTTTGACGCAGCCCGCGCATTGGGGTTGTTATTGATACGGCGAAGTGGGAAACGGGGTGCTTTGGGAGCTCCATCTAGTGGAGATGGAGGTATACGTAATGGCTGATCGGTGGGATGAGCGTTAGTGGGGTTGTTGGTGGGTGGTGCTTCTGGGGTGGGGCCATATTGGTTCCGCCGGGTCTGGAGGTTGACCTCATCGGAGGACATCATCAACAGATGGTGGGCACCTGAGTCAGACGGAGGTTGATCAGGAGCAGCGTAAGTGATTTGTTGGATAGGCACAGTAGCTTGAGGGGGAGCCAATGGTTCAGTGTTCACTAAACCTTGGTTTGGTAAGGGGTTTTGTAGGACCAAAGGTGGCTGCTGAGGTTGTGGGGGATTGGGTGGTGCTTGAGGAGCTGCCTGTCATTGGCGTAGCTTATCAGCAGCCAAAAGTTGTTGAACTCGCTCCATATGTGGACAAAAGTGTGTGTAGTGGCCATAGACCCCGCAAACAGAACAAGGGAAATTGGTTCAGAGGTTGGAGTTTTTAGCCTGCTTGGGCGGGCGATTGGGGTTTTGGTTGGTGGGGGCTGCGTTCTCAGTAGCAGGGGGATTAGGGTGTTGGCCAGCTTGCTCGGGCTGCTGGTTGTTCCCACGATTTCGGCCCCTGCCGCGGTTTTGTTGGCCCTGGTTGCGTTGGTTATTCTGGTTTTGCGGCCGGTTTTCTTGGGCGTAAACCTGCCCTTGGGTAGTAGGTGGATTTTGAGTTTGTGCAGGTGCGGGAGCAGGCTGCGGTGGATAGTATGGGGGTGGAGGCTGCACTGGCGCGGCTACTTGAGGGGGTTGTTGATAGTGCTGTGAAGCGGGTTGTGGGGTTGCCGCAGGGGCTGGCTGTGGCTGATAATAATGAGGTTGGGATTGCGACGGTGCAAGAGCTGGTGCAGCCTGCTGGTGATAGTATGGCTGAGGTGTGACCGGGGAAGGCATATTGCCGAAACACTGAGGTGGACATGAAGGTCCGTGGGTATGGTGTTGATGGGGCATGTGAGCATACGGGTTGGTTGCTCTGGGCTGTGATGTAGCCCTCGAAAGTTCAGGTCCAGGAGTAGGACGGGCGAGGGAAAAGGGCTGAGGCTGTGAAGAGAGACGGCTAATGATGCCATCGGCAGCGTGGGATTCCCCCGGCGCATCGTGATGTGAAGGATCACCTCGAGGGGCGTCTGGGATGATGGTGTAAAGATAACCCGACTGGGCATAAATGAGATCAAACTGCTGGGCTTTAAGGATAGCCTCTTCCTACGACTGGGGTCTTTCGGCTGCCACATCCTTAGCAATGAGTGGAAGGAGGGACTTAAGGAACCAATCTAGGAAGATCCGGTCATCTAGCTTGATTTTGCATAGGCTACGGCGTCGCCGCCATTCATGGATGTGGTCAGTGATGTGAGTAGCCGTGTTCTGTCTGCATGATAGAAGGATCTCGACGCCCGCGTCATAGCGAACAGGTAACTGGAAGAACTAGAGGAAGGTCGAGGCCAGGGACGTAAAGGTAGTGTGGGTTCCGTGGGGTTGCTTGATATACCATTTGGCAGCTGAGCCAGTGAAAGTGCGCTGTAATAAATGGAGGCGAATGGAGTCGTCTACTATGGAATTGGAGGAACACCATAGATGGAAGGACATGATATGGTTCTGTGGGTCATCACCCGCCTTACCCTCAAACTTAGGGATGTCGGAGGGAAGCTTGGTAGGCATGTGGGGCCACGCAGGGTCGTGCCGGATGGGGTCGTTGGTTAACCTGGCTAGGTCAGGGAGGTTGAGGCTAGCCATATAGGGCAAACTGGATGGAGGGTGTGACACAGTAGTGGGTTGGACCATGTTGGGGCCCATGCCCCCAGGTGGAGGGGTGATGTGAGGGATGTTACCCCCAAGTGGGGGAACTATGGTGGTAGGAGTTACTAATGGAGTAGGTATGGGTATTCCTGCCGTGGGAATAGGTACGGTGAGGGGAATCGTAGATGGGCCTCCTGTGGAGGGTACACCCATGATAGGTGTAGTAACTGGTATAGTGGTGGATGTACCACTGGTGGTCCCTATAATGGAGGGGTTGGGATTCACGCCAGCCATGGGGCTAGTGGGGGTAGTGTAGAGAGTGTTCTCGGAGTCTGGTGACGGATTTCTATGCCGCTGATGAGTGGATTCGAATGACGAGGCTCGAGATCTACGGTGATGACGGGTGGTGTCAAGTGAACCGTGCTGTGGGGGCTCGCCTCTGAGGCGACGAGAATGTCTCGGAGAGTCAATGGTGACAAGTGGTTTTCAAATATGTGGGTTTGTGGTGTCGAAAAAACAACTCAAAAATCCTAATGCAACCGTGTGTGCAGAAGGAGAGCTTGAAAAATAAGGCACTCAGGCCAAAAAGCAACTCAAAACACCTACTGTAACTGCGTGCTACAATAGGCGGAGTGTCAACAAAGTGGTCAGAATACCAATAAGCAGTCGGTTTCCTAAAAAAGAAAAATCGGTGGACTCACTAGACCAAGAGGAGGTAAAGGAGCATGCAAACACCTAGCTAATGGTATTATGACTCAACTAAGTATATCCTTTGCAAGGTGATGAAATCCAAGTCAGACAATATAAATAGGAAAGTCAAATGGCTAAAGTATCCCCCTACCGGGAGGGACACCGGATACGCAAACCTAGAAGTATGGCAACTAAGATACCCCGTTCATGACACGTCCAGAAAGGTGAATCTGCCGCTTGGTCCTTTAACTGCAATATTCCCTATACAGGGATATTCCGAGAACTGCAAAAGGTAGCCCTTCAGTTACTGAATGGATTTCGGTATTCCACTCAGACTTCCGGAACCAATCTCACGACTTCAACCCTCCTAAGGGAGAGGCCCTCTGACAAACTGGTGGTGACCGTGTCAAAAAATACTAAGGGATTTTGGTTCCCTAAAGGACAACAATTATGTCTCACGTGTAAACAACCGAGGGGTGTTATTGGAAGCCTATCCCCCCGATCCTACCTAACTACAAGATTCTTTTGTGTTCCTCAAATGAGGTTATAGTGTTGGTTGAGTTAAGTAGATTTTAGGTCTCACTTTGAATTAGGGGATAGATTGTGTGCATGTGAGGTTATGAATCCAAAATAGTTACTCAATGACAATAACAATGTATGAAAAACTGTAAAAACTTTTACCATGCAAATTTTTTTTTTTTTTTTTTTTTGACAATGCTAAAAATTTAAACAATGCTGGAAACAAGGAACAGAAATGGCTGCAGGTCTGCAAGTGGTACAGGTGGCTATGCAAGTGCAGGAAAAATGGAGGCAAAGAGGCTGGGTTTCGGCACGAAAACAAAGTCAAAAAACAGTTCGCGGACCGCGGGTATGGGGCGGACTCGCGCGGTCGAACCGCGGGTTGGAAGGCAACAGTCGCGCACAGATCACGGGTTTAAAGGAAACAGGCGCGGTCTAGGTCGCGGGTTTCGGGCTGACAGCGGCGGTCGGAGCGCGACTGTGTAATGAACAGGCGCGGTCGGATCGCGACTGTGGGCGGGAAAAACGCGGGCGGGGCACAGGAAAAAAAAGGCTGACAGCGGCGGTCGGAGCGCGACTGTGTAATGAACAGGCGCGGTCGGATCGCGACTGTGGGCGGAAAAAACGCGGTCGGGGCACAGGAAAAAAAAGGCTGACAGCGGCGGGCTGGTCGCGGGTTAGGGCCTGAAATGCGCGGTCGGGCCGCGGCTGCGGAAGGAAAAAACGCGGTTTCCGGCGGCCGAAAACGATAGCCGAAAGTACAGTACGGAAAAATAAAAAATAAAAGTAAAAAGAGACAGCGGAGTCGCCAAAACTGTTGCTAGGGTTTTCACCCTAGCTTGTGCTGATGAGCACCTACTAAGGAATCTGGAATCCTTAGTAGCAGTTCAATGATGTAAACAAAGATAAACTGAAACAAAGACTAAGCTAAAGCAGTAAAAAGTAAATAACATGAAGCAAAAACAGTAAAGAAATGTATAATGGTGATTTTATTGATATTACCTCCGATGAGGAGGTTGGTGGAGTCCGTTGCGCTGATCCAATGTCGGTGACTTCGAGCTCCAAGCTGCTTCTTTTCCTTCTCCGGTGGTGGAAATGGGCCAAAAAGAGTTCTAAATGGTGAAAGTAGCTTGATGGTAAGCTAGGGTTTCGAGAATAATTTCGGCAGAGGCAGGATGCTTATGACTGTGGATGTGAAATGAGGGGTCTCCACCACTTATTTATAGTTTTTTGGTGGTGGAGTGCTGGCCCATGGTTTTGGAAACCATATGGTTTAGGGCAGCTTGTTTAGGGTTTTTCCTCCTTTTCTTCATTATTTTTATATTTTTTCTTCCCTTTTGGGGATTTTGCTATTTTTAGAGGAATTTTGGACATTTTTGAGGAAAAAGGGGGTTTTTTGGCCTTTTGGAGGCTTTTTAGATGGTTTTATGGCCTTTTAGAGGCATTTTAGGCCTTTTGGAGGCTTTTTAGTGGGATTTTCAGGGAAATATGGTAGGCAGATAGACAAATGAGCCATGTAATGGGGTAGATGAGGTAGTTAACCTTTTTTTGGTGTTAACAATCAAGTGGCTGCAATGTCATCTAAGGTACTAGTGACATCTCACCCCTCCTCAATGGTTTTCCAGTTTGTTGACAGACATCGTAGGTCTATGCATAATCCATTGCATCTTGTAACACCCCGATTTTTACCCTGCTTTCATTTAGTATATATGATACATATATAGTAAATGATCTTGGTGCGGAGCTAAAGGCCAAGGCCCCACCATAGATTTGGTTATGTTGTGTTTCTGAATTGGAATGGTCACCGATGGTATATTGGGACATACGTCATATATTAAATGTGGCATCATGTAAACATGTATTTTAATTAAATAAAACAACCAGATATGTTCACAGCAACTAAATTGAGAAGGGGCATGATTCCTAAGGATAAGGAAAGGGGAATGTTGAACTTGGATTCATGGGGAAATCCATGTGTCACAGCATCCTGATTTATTCCCTTGTCAGTTGGGGTAGTGATGGGATGGCAGGGAAACCATGCCCACGCTCACTCACACTCCCTCCATGACGTATTAGTTCATCTTCCCACTAACTCGATCGTGGGGTCTGTTCAGTTCCTCACGAGGCTGAGTTAAAAGTTGTACATTCTGATTGTTGGGGGTTCACCTTATGACTCTCACACAATTACTAGTCTTATGGTATGTGTTCATTCTCTACCCATGGAGAAAAAGGATTCCTTTTTCCTCCCCACGGATTATCGAACTATGTATTGTTTTCATCCCTGACAGGGGATCGAGAGTTGGAGTTTATTGTGATTTTCCTCACTAATTACTATTTTCGCAGCTTCCTCCATGCATTGTTGACCGTGTATTTTCTTGTACCATGTGGAAAGTGCTGTAGACTGCTGTGATTCAACACCAAACTGGAACTATTTGGCTATGCCCTTTTTCCCATATTCTGCCTATGCAACTACTCTAGTGTTTACATTGAGAAATTGCTGTGGGTTCATGTGTGTGTGTTGACTGGTGTTTAGCCACCATTGCATTGAGAAATTGCTGTGGACTCATAGTTGTTGTGGGTTGTTGTTTGCCACAATGGTCTGATTGTGTTTTTCCTTATAGAAGCTTGAATCGCTGTTTGTCTACTTGCATGTAGTGGTTTTGTCTTCGGACTGCATCGGAGTGGTGAATGAGGGCCTGAAGTGCTTGATAAACCTGGTGGATTGAGAACCACACAGACAAAGATATTGAGTTGGATTTCTTCTCCACAACCCCTGAATATCACTCAAAGGGAGATCAGAGTATGAGGGACTGCGTTGTAGAGAAAGGACTGACTCCTTGTGTTGGGTGTGTGTGGGTGTTATAGAAGCCAGGCTAGTTCTGGTGTTGGTGTCTGTAGCTCTTCCATGGGCTCACCAGCTTAGCATTAGCCTTTCCTAGCTCTTGGATGGCCTGATAAACCCAACTTTGTTGGCTTGGATGATCCATTGTTCCCCTGATAAACCCAACTATGTTGTCTTGGTTGAACTGTGTACCCTTGTGGGTTATTATCCATGGCTATGTGTAAGTCTATTTAGTTCCTTATTCCTTGGGGAATCATGCCCGGCTCGGGGGTGGCAGCTTTGCTGAGAGATTAAAGAGCATGCGGGACTATGGTTGAGTGGAACATTGCAGCGACATAGCTGGTTGTGGAACAAGTTCTTCATAAGATAAGTATTCTTGCCTAACTTGTATATGCAATTATAATTACCATTTATGAACGATGTTATACATGTTAAATGATGATTTGTATATGCATGAGTGTTGATTGATATGTTTGCTTCTATTGTGTTTATGAATGATTATGATTCGCAATATACTTTATGTTTTAAGTATCATGCTTCAGCAGTTTATGTATGTATGTTTATGTTCATGAGGATAGATCCCTGAATGATTTGACGTATAGTAACGTCCTCTTCACTTGTCGGAGGGTCGGGGACGTTACAGTGTGGTATCAGAGCTCTGGTTATAGCATGGGCCTGAATGGGCCATGACAGATCAGATAGCAGAGGTAGGTTGGCTTCTGTCCAGCAGCAATAAAAAATTGTGATAGAAAAACTTCAACTTCAAAATTTTCTAAGTGACAAACTATCGGGCCATCTGATCACTTAGTGGGAAGGCCACCCGATGGATAGTTGATTCGACAGCTGATGCGGTGGAGATTAGTTGATGATGCATCCCCCATTGTGGATGGCTAGAGGACTATCCCTCTGATGGATAGATCCTTTGACCGTCGATGTCGTGGAGAAAAGACGTTCCTGTAGCGGAAAATTTTTGAAAATTTTCCCTAAGTGACGAAATCATCAGCAATCGAAAGACGTTAGTGGTCCGTGCTCCTGTTGTTGCGGAATCCTAGAGCACTAGTATTCCGATGAGGATGAGTTTTGAATCCTGATGCTGATGTAGATTGATGATCAGAAAATGCTATTAGCAGAAGGAATTAGTTGAATGGATTGCCGCCGTTGCGGGTAATTAGGGAACTAACCGTCCGATGCAGCAGCTGCTAGTCACTCTGACAACTGACATGGAGAAAGAAAGTGAAAGTAAAAGAGAAAAAGTTTTTCAAAATTTTTCTAAGTCATGGAATCATCAGCCACGGTGATGGTTAGTGGATGACATCACCGATGCTTAGGTGATTCCGTCGCCAATGAGCATGATGGGTAAAAATTGTTGATCAAACGTCCACCATTGCGGAGATTGAAGAGACTAACAACCCGATGTCTAGTGCATCCGACTGCCAATGCCATGGCTTCTAGAGGCTCCAACCATTGACAAAGTCAGGAGCTACAGAATAATTAGTTGGATTGCGGTCTACCATTGTGGAAGCCAAAAGGACTAACCATCCGATGCGTAGGGCACCGGGCTGCTGACGCAACATGGAGAGTCTACAGCATTGCCATTAATGTTCGGAACGTTAACCGATTATGCACCGATACGACGAAGGGAATTAAACAAGCAACTCGTCAATATGGCGGAAGAACTTGGAAGCTTCAGCCACCGAAACATCGGGGAGTCAGCGGGAAAGAGAATCGATTAGAGGGAAAAATTTGAGGAGTATAAAAGCATCCAAAATCTGTTGGTGATCGGATCGCCAATCGGAATCCTAGTCAGGTTGCAGCAGAGATCATAGTAAGATTTATTTCTTCCATTGTGGCTGCTCAAGCAGCTGTGCACCCGATGAGCAGTCGGTCTGCTCGCCAATATAGATCAAGGGTTTAGTTATTTTGCCGCCAAAACATCGAAAGGAGAACAAGCAACAGACTGTTGATGAGTTAGTGGTTTTGACCCCCGCAATGTTGAAAAAATAGCTGAGAAGAGGTCCGATTAGGGCCTAAGGAAATTTGGGCTTTTTGAAGGCATTTCTCAGTGAATTTTCGAGCAGTTTTCAACTATCTTTCAGTCGATTTTCAGCATATTTAGCAGACTGTCCATGGTCACAGATTTGAAAAGAAATAAGGGAAAATTCTATGTTTTAGAATAATTGTTATTTTATGAAAATTCCAGAAGAAAGAGGTAAGTAGTTTTGATTTATATTCATGTTATGCATCTGACAGTTTGCTACTAACACATTTGCAAAATTATAGAGCAGTACTCCAGAAATAACAGTGTGGTAAAGAAAGAGGTGGTTCAGTTATGAGAACCCATGATGGGTATGATGCTCAAGATTCTTACAAGCAAGAAGAAGATGCCATGGGAGAAGATTTTCGTAATAGAAATGATAACATAGAATATAATTGAAGGAGATTCCAGGGGACAAATTCCAAGGTTGTAGACACCATGAGGATCTTGGCTAAATCCCAGGAGGAGCAGAATCAATTGAATGCTGCCATATTGGAAAGCTTGACAAACTTGCAAAAAAAGATAGATTCTGGATGAGATACATCAAGACCAGAAGGCAGTAAAAGCAACACTAGGAGAAGGAGAAGGCCTTCCAGTGGATCATCTGACTTTGAAGAATCCCATGGGGATACAAGTTCATATTCTCATAAAAGGAAAAGAAGAAGGCACCGTAGGGATCACTCTCGAGATGAATTTAGGAAAGCTAAACCTCATACATTTGATGGTGAGATAATTATGGGACAAGAGGCTAAATCTTGGCTTCTTGGGATAAAGAAGTACTTTCAAGTACATGATTATTCAGGAAACATGAAGGCAAGAGTTGCCATATTCAATCTGAATGGAAGGGAATCCATTTGGTGGTGAAATTTCAAGTAGGTAAAGAAGATCAGTGAAAGGAAACTGAAGTGGAAACAGTTCAAGAAGTATTTCTGGCAGAAATACCTCTCTGACAGGTATTATCATGATAAGATTAAGGATTTCCATGAGCCAAGATTGGGACAGCAAACCATGGATGAATATGCAAATAATTTTTTGGAATTGTTGAGGTATGTGAGATACATCAGAGATGAAAAGGTGAAGATCCAGTGGTTTCTAAGTGGATTGCCTCAAGCTTACAAAGTTAGAATTGAGTTCTATGAGCCGAGAACTCTTGAGGAAGCAATAAGAAAAGCTAAGTATTGCTATGAGCAAAGAAAAGGTAAACCTGATTACCATAAGGAATGGAAGGACAAGAAGAATGAGAAGTTTGATCAGAGAAATAAAGGTTAAAAAACTTCTAGATTTGTAAATCAGCAGAAGCAGCCATCCCAAGCTGCGAGTAATCCAGTTGGAGTGATAGGTGGAAATCCTAAAGAGCCACATCAGAATAAAGGTCCACTCAAATGTTGGAAATGTGAAAGACCTCACTTGCGTATATATTTTCCACTTGAGAATGAAAGTGCAAGACCAACTTATAAGATTCAGGAAGTAGAAACAGTGGGTCAAGTCGCAAGGGCTGTCCCTAGAATTTATGCAGCACTGGAGGACCACCAGGAAGATCATCAGTCAACTGTGGTTGAAGTTGCATGTAAGATTGTTGAAAAATATCTTTCTATTTTGATTGACCCTAGTTCTACTCACAATTATATCACTCCTAGAGTAGTGGAGAATCATGCTTTTCAGAAGGTCAAGCATAGGAAACCTTGGTTAGTTCAGCTTGCCACTAGGCCTAAGAGAAAAGTTAGTGAATTGGTAAAGAAATGTCCATTGGTTATGGATGGATTGATCACTTGTGTAGATATGAATGTTATACCACTTGGTTTCTATGATGTTCTCATTGGAATGGATTGGTTGGAAGCTCATCGAGTGAAGCTTGACTGTTATAACAAGACTTTTGAATGCATGGATGAAGAAGGAAACCTGGTAGTAGTGAAGGTATTCCAAAGGTAATTTCAGTAAGAAAGGTTTCAACAATGCAGTTGAAGAAGTTATATAGGAAAGGTTTCCAGTTGTATGTAGCTCATATTCTAGAACCAACAGGAGATGAGACTCCTAGGCTGGAAGACTATCAGGTGTTACAAGAATTCAAGGATGTGTTTCCTGATGAGATTCCAGGGCTTCCTCCGCAGAGGGACATTTATTTCACCATTGAACTTGTGCCAAGAGCAGCACCAGTGTCCAAGACACCCTATAGGATGAGTACACTGGAGATGTTAGAGTTGAAGATGCAACTGCAAGAGTTGTTGCAAAATAAGTATATCCAACCGAGTGTGTCTCCTTGGGGAGCTCCAGTCCTGTTTGTGAAGAAGAAAGATGGTACACTCAGGTTATGTATTTATTGTAGGTAGTTGAACAAAGTTACTGTGAAGAATAAATATCCTTTTCCTAGGATTGATGACCTCTTTGATCAAATGAGAGGAGCAAAGGTATTTTCCAAGATTGACTTGAGGTCTGGTTACCATCAGGTGAGAATCAAGGGTGAACACATTCATAAGACAACCTTCAAGACAAGGTATGGACATTATGAGTTTGTAGTGGTACCATTTGGTCTCACAAATGCATCAACTACATTTATGTGCCTTATGAACAGTGTCTTCGGTAAGTATTTGGACAAGTTTGTTCTTATTTTCCTTGATGACATTCTTGTTTATTCTAATAATGAGGAAGAGCATGAAGAGAATTTGAGATTGACATTGCAAGTGCTCAGGAAACATCAGATGTATGCAAAGCTAAGCAAGTGTGAATTCTACAGAGATAGAATTCAGTATTTGGGTCACATTATCTCAAAAGAGGGTATATTAGTAGACCTTGAGAAGATTGAAGCGATTATGAATTGGCCTACTCCAGGAAATGTGATAGATGTAAGATATTTTATGGGACTTGTAGAATACCTCAGGAGATTCATTGAAGGATTTTCCAAGGTTGCACATGCCATCACTTCTTTACAAAAGAAGGGGATGAAGTTCGAATGGACTTCGAAGTGTGAAGAAAGCTTCCAACGGTTGAAGAATCTTCTCACTAGTCCACTAGTATTGAAAGTTGCAGATCCAAAAAACGATTTTGTGGTATGTACTGATGCATGTGGACAAGGGCTTAGAGGAGTCCTTATGTAGGACAACCACGTGGTATGTTATGAATCAACAAAGTTGAAGGAGCATGAGAAGAACTATGCCACTCATGATCTAGAGCTTGCAGCCATAGTACATGCTCTCATGATGTGGAGACATTACTTGATGGGTAGAATATTTGAGCTCAGAACAGATCACTGTGGACTGAAATATTTATTTGATCAGCCTACTCTGAATGCTAGGCAAGCAAGATGGCTGAATTTCTATGTGAGTTTTATTTTGAAATCAAGCACATAAAAGAAAAAGAGAATAAGGTAGCTGATGCACTTAGCAGGAAGGTACAGGAAATGCATGTGGCATCTCTTAGTATTTTCCAATCTAACTTGAGGTAGCAGATTGTTAATCATGTTGCCAGAGATGAATTGTATGATCAAGTAAAACACAAATTGCAGTAGAAAAGTCTTGAGAAGAGGTATGAGGGATATAAATTGGAACAAGATGGAATTCTCACTTTTAAAGGAAGAATCTATAATTCCAAATGTAGCAGATTTGAGGAGAGTTGTTATGGATGAAATCCATCAAGCTCCATATTCGGGTCACCCAGGATATCAGAAGACAATTGCTACAACTAGAAAGAAGTACTTTTGGCCACGTATGAAAAAGGACATGGCTGAATACATTTCAAGGTGCATGAAATGTCAACAGGTAAAGGTTGAGCATCAACATCCAGTAGGTTTGTTGCAGCCTTTTCCAGTTCCCTAATGGAAGTGGGAAGTTATTTCCATGGATTTTATTACTGGATTGTCGATGACTTGGAGACAACATGATTCCATCATGGTTGTGGTGGACAAGTTAACAAAAGAAGCACATTTTATACCAGTGAATTCTACGCACAAGACTGATGACATTGCAAATATCTTCATGAAGGAAATTTTCAAATTGCATGGATTGCCGAAGGTAATAGTTTCTGACAAAGATGTCAAGTTCACTTCCAATTTTTGGAAGCAGCTGTTTGCAAATTTGGGTACAAATCTAAACTTCAGCACTGCATACCATCCTTAGATAGATGGGCAGACAGAAAGAGTGAATCAGGTGCTTGAAGATATGCTTCGCATGTATGTGATGGAGAAACCAACCAAGTGGGAAGATTACTTATACTTGGTAGAGTTTGCTTACAACAATGGACATCAGGAATCCTTGGGGATGAGTCCATATGAAGCTGTGTATGGAAGGAGGTGCAGGACACCAGTGACTTGGGACAACCCGGTGAACAGAGTTGTGCTTGGATCAGAATCACTTAAGGAAATGGAGCAAGAAGTTGTAAATATCAGGTAGAATCTGAAAGCAGCACAGGATAGACAGAAAAGATATGCAGATAAGCATAGGATGAACAGAGAGTTCAATGTTGGGGATCATGTTTACCTCAGAGTGAGGGCAAAGAAAAGTTCCTTGAAGCTTGGAAGTTGTGCCAAGTTGTCACCTAGATATTGTGGGCCTTTTGAAGCGCTTGAAAGAATAGGGCCTGTTGCATACAGACTTGCATTGCCTGCTAGTACTAGAGCTCATAATGTTTTTCATGTTTCTTTGCTTAAGAAATATGTAGATGATCCTAATGATGTGATAAATTGGGATGTGATTCAGGTGTAACCCGAGGGAGAGTTCCAAATCGAGCCAATGCGCATCCTCGACAGGAAGGTCACCATGCTCCGGAACTGATCCATAGGGCAGGTAAAGGTGAAATGGGAGAATTACAGACCTGAATAGGCTACGTGGGAGCTGGAGGATGCCATGCGATTGGCACATCCATTTTTGTTCAATTCTACAAAACACTGAGGCAGTACCAGTGTAGCTTTTTGTTCAAAATTTGTAAAGCACTGAGGACAGTGCTATTGAAGGGGGAGGGGAATGTAACACCCCGGTTTTTACCCTACTTGCATTTAGTATATATGATACATATATTGTAAATGATCTTGGTGTGAAGCTAAAGGCCAAGGCCCCACCATAGATTTGGTTATGTTGTGTTTCTGATTTGGAATGGTCACCGATGATATATCGGGACATACGTCCTATATTAAATGTGGCATCATGTAAACATGCATTTTAATTAAATAAACCAAGCAGCTATGTTCATAGCAACTAAATTAAGAAGGGGCATGATTCCTAAGGATAAGGAAAGGGGAATGTTGAACTTGGAGTCATGGGGAAAGCCATGTGTCACACCATCTTGATTTATTCCCTTGTTAGTTGGGGCAGCAATGGGTTGGCAGGGAAACCATGCCCACCCCCACTCACACTCCCTCCATGACGTATCAGTTGGTCTTCCCACTACCCAGATCGTGGGGTCTATTCACTTCCTCATGGGGTTGAGTTAAAAGTTGTACATTCCGATTGTTGAGGGTTTTCCTTACGACTCCCATGCAGTTATTGGTATACTAGTGTGTGTTCACCCTCAACTAATGCAAAGAATAGGTTCCTTTTTCCTCCCCATGCATTATCGGCCTGTGTATTGTTTTCATCCTTGACAAGGGATCGAGAGATGGAGTTTATTGTGATTTTCCTCACTGATCACTGTTTCCATAGCTTCCTCCATGCATTGCTAACCATGTATTTTCTTGTACCATGTGGAAAGTACTATAGACTATTGTGATTCAATGCCGAACTAGGACTGTTGGGATGCGCCCTTTTCCATATTTTGCTTGTGCAACTACTACATCATTTGCATTGAGAAATTGTTGTGGGCTCATGTGTGTGTGTTGACTGTTGTTTGGCCACGATTGCATTGAGAAATTGATGTGGATTCATAGTCATTGTGGGTTGTTGTTTTCCACAATGGACTGACTGTGTTTTTTCTTGTAGAATCTTGAATAGCTGTTTGGCTACTTGTATGCATTCGTTTTGTCTTCGGACTACATCAAAGTGGTGAATGAGGGCCTGAGGTGCTTGATAAACTTGGTGGATCGAGAACCACACTGACAGAGCTATTGAGCTATCTTTCTTCTCCACAACCCATGAATAGCACGGGAAGGGAGATAAGAGTCTGGGGGACTGCATTGTAGAGAAAGGGTTGACTCCTTGTGTTGGGTGTGTGTGGGTGTTCTAGAAGCCAGGTTGTATCTGGTGCTGGTGTCTGTAGCTCTTCCATGGGCTCACCAGCTTAGCATTATCCTTTCCTAGCTCCTGGATGGCCTAATAAACCTAACTTTGTTGGATTGGCTGATCTGTTGTTCGCCTGATAAACCCAACTGTGTTGGCTTGGATGAACTGTGTACGCTTATGGGTTTTTATCCATGGATATGTGTAAGTCTATTTAATTCCTTATTCCTTAGGGAATCATTCCTAGCTTGGGGGTGGCAGCATTGATGAGAGATTAAAGAGCATGCGGGCCTATGGTTGGGTAGAACATTGCAGCGACGTAGCTGGTTGCAGAACAAGTTCTTCATAAGATAAGTATTCTTGCATAACTTTTATCTACAATTATACTTACCATTGATGAACAATGTTATACATTTTAAATGTTGATTTGTATATGCATGAGTGTTGAATGATATGTTTGCTTCCGTTGTGTATATGAATGATTATGATTCGTAATATGCTTTATGTTTTAAGTATCATGCTTCAGCAGTTTATGTATGTATGTTCATGTTCATGGGGATAGATCCCCAGATGATGTGATGTATAGTATCATCCTCTTCACTGGTCGGAGGGTTGGGGACGTTACACATCTCCATGTAGAGTGGGCCACCAAATCCTTGTGTGAATCACCTTCCTCATAGTAGCTCGACCTCCATAATGTCCACCAACATCTCCTGCATGGGCCTCTACCAAAATCTTCCCTTGTTCATGTGGTAGGACATATCAGTGCAAAATCTCATCCAGTCCTAGTTTAAATAGTTGTCCAGTGATCAATTTGAAATATGAGGCCTTAACCACCAAATGCTTCTTTTGACTCATAGTAAGGTCCCATGGAGCGGTTCATGTTGCCAAAAATTGAATCATTTGTTCATAGTAACCATCAACCATGTCAATCCTAAACAAATGCACATCTGGAAATCTGTCTTCAATGTTTGTAGGTTCCTCACCCATCTCAATTCAGGATAAATGATTAGGGCCAACATTCAAGGGACCTAACTTCACAATTATCTCAAAATCAAACTTCTGAAAGAGAATTAGAAAGTGATATATCTTCCCCCCCAACACATGATTATTGACTAGGTACTTCAAAGTGGAATGGTCTATAAACATCTTGAAATGACCACCCAATAGGTAATGCCTAAAATTCTATAGCGCATATACCATCGTCATACCTTCCCTCTCTATGGTCGTATAGTTTTTCTCTGTAGATGACAACTTTTGACTAGCGAAAGCAATCAGGTGATCTATATCTCCTTCTCTTGGTTGTGGAAGAACCACCCCCAGTGCAACAGATGATGCATCCACATGAACATGGAACTCCTTGTTCCAATCAGGAGATGCTAGTATTGGTGCAAAATCCATGTTATCCTTCAACGTATCAAAATTGTCTTGACACTTTCGATTCCATGCAAATACAACATCCTTCTTCAATAAATTTTCCATCGATGCTATGATCATAGCATAACCTCATATGAAATTGTGATAATACGCTGTGTGCCCCAACGTCGCTCTAAGAATATTCACATTTGTAGGAGACAAGCACAAAATCAGCACAATCTTCATAGGGTCAACCAACGGTCCTTGCTTACAAATGATGTGACCCAACAACATCCCAAAAGATGTGCCAAAAATAGACTTCTTTGAGTTCAGCGTGATTTGATGTTGTCAACATCACTCCAGCATCAGTCGTAGGTTTTCCAAGCGATCTTTGATGAATCCATACACGGTCTAGTCATCCATGTATACTTGTAAAAACTTCTGAATAAAATATTTGAATGCAATGAAAACAACACTGGAAAATATCGTAGGTGCAGTCTTCAACCCAAAAGGAATCACAGTGTATTGAAAATAGCGCCATTTATTAAAAAATGTTGTTTTGTGATGATCCTCTTTTGCAATCCTGATATTATGATAACTAGAAAACCCATCCGTGAAAGAATACATTTCTTGACCTCCAACTCCTTCTAGAACCTCATCAGTGAATGTTGTTTGAAATGGATCATCTAGACATGCATCGTTCAATTTCCTCAGGTTGACACAAATCTTGACTTCCCTGTTATTTTTGTCTTGTAGCACCATAGGACTAATCCATTCTGACTCTTCAACTGGATCAATTATCCCAGAATCCACCATTATATTGAGCTCCACTTTGACCCTTTCCTTGTATCGCGGATTCAGGAGATATGGTCGCTGCCCTACTGGTTTTGAGTCTGGATTCAATGGAATCTACATCTCCCCTAAATCTCCCCGTATCCCCTTCATCTCAGAAAACTTCGTAGGGAACAAATATTGGAATTCATACAATAAATGTGTGATCTTAGCCATGATTTATTCATCCGAGTAGTCCCTAATATTTGCAAACTTTGGTTTCTCTTTTGTTCCAATGTTGACCTTCCTGATATTCAATGGTTGACTCAATGGATCTGTCAACACATTTGGTGTTGCAACATTTCAACTCCCTTATATTTTTGAAATATTGATATTTCACAGATCATCATCATCCTCAAGTCCTCCAGTCATGTTATAACATTCCATAATAAACTCTATCTGACAATGCACATGTGGATCCACTGAATATGCGACCAACACTACCTTTAGAACAACATCGCAGATGAGGTGCAACATATTGTGAACATCGGGATTGGCATCCGCGAAACTAAAGGTGTGAGTGAAGAAAACCATCAAATCCTCCCAGGTATTTATCTATCTACACAACTCAGCTGATACATATGAAATTTCATCCAATGTGTGGAAAACATCATCGACACACTCATCCTTTGGTCATGATTCCTACAAGGGATGACACTCAATCAAATGATCACTAGGACTTCTCTGCCCGTCGTACCTTCCAACATGGTACACTTCTGGATCTCCAAAGAAAAGTATCATCATTTTTCAATACTACGACCATCCAGTGATCAAATTCTTATGTGTCACCCACCATCATACTGGAGTATCCTTTAGCACTTCCTCCAACACCAACAACCACTATGGTTTTGACACCTTATCTTCGAATTCAACAATAAACTCAGATAACTCCAGAAGTCCTTCATAGATTGGTAAGTCAATGGTCTCAGTAGTGACATGACACGGTCATTGCATAATCAAGCCACACTTCCCTAGTGAAACCTCATGAAAGAGGGTCTACTAGTTCTCTAATGCAACATAAAAGTCTGAAAACACAGAACTAGCACTGCGCCAACCAAGTTCCCCATTACCAGACAGATGGACATAATATTTTGAAATGTTATATGAATGATCCCATCCTCCAACAACTTCATGTTTGACCAGATCAATATACCTTCACCATTCAGTTGGTTCCATTAGAGCAATGAATCTAATGTCTTGATCCTCAAATGTCATTACGTGCTTCTTAAAATTAATCACTCCCATACTATCGTTGGCCCATCCAATCCTCAACAACATGGGATAGGAGCCTCCACCATAAACAACTTCAATTACATCAAAATTGGCATAGGGATTCATGCCTTCAAATTCTAGAACAAGGTGCAGAACTCTCCCTATTTGCATTACTATGTCTTATATAGGTATTCGCAGCTGCATGGGAGACCAACTCATTGTTGGACTCCCCATATTTTTCCATGTCTATCTTGTTAGAATATTAACATAGAAGCCTAGATCCAAGATTGTTGAATCTACCTCATAGTCCCCAATCTAAATGTTCATGTGCATTTCTTTCCATGTATTTTTCTTATGCAAGGAGTTCACTGCGAAATCCTTACATGCCTCAGCCGATCGAGGTAATAGATTCTCAATCTCGACAAGAGCATCGAAATCTATTTCCAATGACAAGTAAATTTCAAAAAGATTTTGTAGGGTACCATGTTGTTGCAATGGTCCCGCGACTAAACTGGAATCAAAAGAAGTCATCATTTCATAGATAGATAACTTACAAGGATTCATTCCTATCATGTCACATGCTTCAAAAATTTTGGCTTCCTTAGCATCGATGTAAAACTGTGCCTTCTTCTTTCCATTCAGTCGAACTTATGGAATCAGTCTATCTTCTCCAATTGTTGCACCTCCATGAGTGATGATAACGACATCAAAATACTGCATTCTAGGCTCCTCCGGGATCGTCATAGTCGTCGGTCCTTGATTCTAGTTCATCGGTGGATTCATAGGTTGAGTGACCACATAGTTTATGTTTTTGGTCTGGTTCTAAAACTGATTTTGGTTCTACAGATAAGTTTGATTCTACAGCTGATTTTGATTTAGAAATTGATTCTGATTCTATAATTGATTCTGGTTATGTAACTAATTTTGACTCTGGTGCTGTATTTGAGGCACATTCCCATCTTTCCACTTTGTGATTAGTTGTGGACAGTTCTCAACAGTGTGATCAATTATGGTACAATACATACACGTACATTATAATTGTGGATGATCTCTCTGATAATTTCCTATTACAACCACAATTATAACACTAGAAAGTTTCATGACCTCATTTGCCTCTTCGACCAAAGCATCCTCCTCTTCCTCTTTATAATCCTCCGCGGAATCCTCCTTGTTGGTGGTACTGCAGTCGAGTAAATTGTTGTTGTGGGGGATTCGACTACCATTGAACATACTATGCTGACTGAATGTATTGTGGATGTTGTGGAGCCACCTACATTTGATTATACTATGGTTGTGGCGCAAAATGATGTTGCGGTTATTGTGGTATAAATTGAGGTTGAGTTGGTGGTTGAACCCAAAATATGATGACATTTGACGTAATGTACAGATGTGTCAGAATGCAATGACGAAAAGTACTGTCCCTTTCGAATTATTTTAGTGCCGTCGAATTTTCAACGTCGTTAGCATAGGTTTTTTTACGGAGGTAAAGTCATCGTTTATGCTACAATGACATGTTGAATTTGTGATGGACGCTGTTGTTGGATATCCGACACTATGGTGTCGAAAATGCGATGAGGCTGTCATCGGAGATTTGAAAACAGAGTGTCATATTTTTGACATGTTCAGGCTATTTTTTGAAATAATATGATGACATATTTCAAATAGTTTGACCCATATTTCCAATGGTAGCTATGTTCACATTGTAGATATTCGACGACTGTGCAATTATAAATTAAAACATTTTTAAACATTCTGGCATTTTTACTATAGAAGCAATGGAAGGTTGGCGAACATTATTTATTCCTCAATGGATGGTTTTAGGAATTGTTTTATTCTTCAACAGGCGGTTGTGGGAATTTTTTTTTCTTCGACAGACAAGCTACGAGAATTTTTT
This sequence comes from Pseudotsuga menziesii, assembly GCA_001517045.1. Taxonomy (NCBI): domain Eukaryota; kingdom Viridiplantae; phylum Streptophyta; class Pinopsida; order Pinales; family Pinaceae; genus Pseudotsuga; species Pseudotsuga menziesii. The sequence continues at coordinate 119,842 of LPNX011173354.1, forward strand.
TATTCTTCGACAAACCTCCTTTTGAGAAAATTGTGATGCATGGAACTTGATTTTTTAAGATTGGTGATAGTATTAATTCATGAAGTTTGTGACAAAATGTCAAATAGAAATATTCCTAATCCAAACGAGAACAATCAACAATTTTTATAGACTATGGGATGCAACAAAACGAAGGGGTGATGGAAAATGTTATTGTCCATGCACTCACTGTAGGGGATTTAAGAGGAGAAGAATATTGATCTGAACAACAACGAAACATTGCAGGGAACATTGAAAAGATAAGGGGGGGAATGAATATCGTCCATTTGTAGGTTTAGCATTATAAATTTTTTTATATTCTTTGCTTTGGTAATTGTATGTATTATTTTAATATTTCCTATATTAATGTATATGTATGGATGTTTCCATGTATTTATAAAGGAAAGACACCCTACGGCATATCGTCCAAAGGAAGTGATTTTAGAACAAGTTCCTGATCAGGATCATGGAGCGTCTATGTTTAATGGAGAACAAGTGAATGATCATATTGAACAAGATGATCATACTGATAACATAGTTGAATATGATGGTACAAATACATTGATCCATGATTGATTTAATGTTAGAATGGATGATGACGATGACGATGATAATGAAAATTATGATGAATTTGATGATGTTCATGATATACCTCTTATCAATAAGGCATATGAACCCATTTGTGAAGGCTCCAAAACAAATATTCTCTCTGATGTATTGTTGATAATGAACTTGAAGGTTATGAATGGTCTTTCAAACATAGCAATCACACAGATTCTAAGGTATGTAAAATAATCCATCACATATATAGGATTGTGATAAATTTTATCTATATTCCTCTAATAATTGTATTGTTAACTCATTATTGATCATCGTACAGATGAAGTGTGTTTAGTTAATATTATTTTTTTGTTGTTGTAGCTTGATAGCTGAATTTTTGTTACCACCATCAAATATTTTACCTTGCACATATCGAGATTTATCTTCCATGATGAAAGAGATTGGAATGCATTATGAAGCAATTCATGCATGCCTCGATGACCATGTTATATATTATAATCAGCATGAATTTTCAACAGAATGTATGGAATTTCATATAAGTAGAGATTGAACAGATAAAGTAACAAAAAAGGTGCCTTAGAAGGTTCTTAGTTATATTCCCATCATTCCACATTTGCAACGACTGTTCAGGTGCAAAAACATAGCACAATTTATGGATTACCATGCTAGGAACATAAGTCAAGATGATGTTATCTGAATTCCTGCAGATGGCTCTACTTTTAGAGATATGGAGGAAAAGTGGCCTCACTTTAAATAAGAACCACGTAATCTGAGGATTTCTTTGGCATCAGATGGTGTTAATTCATTTTCACAGATGAAATCCATTTACACGGTGTGGCCTATTTTTGTTATCAACAATAACATTCCTCCATGGTTGTAAATAAAAAGGGAGCACATAATGTTGTTGATTATTATTCCAAGTATTTTGTGTCTACAACTATTTTATTTCTAATGTAGTTCTGGAATCTCATTAGTCGTATTATCTTTCCTAATTTCATATATATATATATATATATATATANAGATATGAATTTATATATTGAACCTCTTATAGCTGAGCTACCGAACTTATGGAATGGCATCACTATGTATGACATAGCTAGACAATTACGACAAAGGCAATTTCAATTCCATGCAATGGTTGTATGGACAATACACGATGCCCATGGGCTAACTTCATTTTGTGGTTTGTATTTTTAAGTTCCACTTTAATTGCATTTAATTATATGTAGTAGTTAATATAGTTTATATATAATTATAATTGATGTAGATATTCCATATCTATATATTGTATGTCTTCAGACAAAGGGTAAATTTGCATGTTCAGTTTGCGGTCCTAAGATAAAATCTTGTTGCTCAAAAATATTAAGAAAGCAGGTGTTTGATGAGTATAGGCGTTTCCTCTCTAAGAATCATAGGTATAGAACAACCAAAATAAATATTTCCAATGGGAAGCAGGCGACTGCATTAAAACCATGGAGAATGACACCTCACCTTTGGAAGATGCAATACAATAGAAATCATCGTCATGGTACATATGGATCATCGTATATGAATTGTTATGTATTTTAATTTTTATTGTGAGTTGTTTACTATAGTGGCCATATTTTATTTATGATGTAATTTTTTTATGAACTAATATTCATGATATCCATCATGATCATGAAGGAATTAATGGGATTCCATGCAGAACAAAAAGTTATCCTATACAATTCAACAGGTTTCCCTATTATGAGCACCTACAAATTGCTCATTTGTTTGATACAATGCATATTGGAAAGAATGTTACTGAAACATTATGGAGAATATTGGAGCTAAGGAGGGAGAAAGATAAAGTTGTGAAATCTTACAAAGACATTCAATAAAGAAATCATGCAATGAAATATGTCATCCAATTTCATATCAATGGAGACCAAGTTAATATAAACTCAATTCCATGGATGTTTACAGAGCAACAAAGCAATGTTCTCAAAGAAGTAATGCAGAAAATTAATTTTCCCACTGGATTTTGTGCGAACTTGAAGAATATCATAACAAAAAGGTGATTTTGTGGGGGTAAAAACACATGATTGGCACGTCTTCATCAAGGTAATTATTATTGTTATGTCCATATAATTTATTTATTTTCATTTTATTGCATATATTTTTTTCTTGTTTGTATACTATTTGTTTAATAAATGTCATGGTTTGTATATTGATACAGTATGTTCTACCTCTCTCTCTCCCGAAAAAATTCGACAACAATGTCAAACAAGTTATATATAATCTTGGTAAATACGTGAGGTAACTAGCGATTACTTGCATGTGCTTAGTGTTTCTTTAATTCTCCGTATAATTTATATTTTTTTTTGTGCACTATTTCATGATATGTAATTTAATTCTTTTTTTGTTAAATACCATTATTGGTTTGTGTCACTTGTAGATGGTTGACATCTAAATAAATCCATAAAGAAGATATAAATGATTGGATAAGAGAAATTCCTCATCTCATGTGTGAAGTGCAGAAGAATCTACCTTCAACATTTTTCAATGCACAAGAACATTACCTTGTTATCAGCCAAAATGGCACTTCTCCATCCGAGTGTTGATATTCCTCGTGTCAGTACACAAAAGGACAAATTAGGATTGAAGTGGCCAAAAAAATATAGATGTGCATGACCTTTGATGCATTATATTCAAACCACCCTTATATATTTTTATTCTGAGTTTTGGGTTTATTCTGAGTATTTGCATTGCAACCCGCGTATACTTGCATATGCGAGTTCCCTTTGAGTAACACACGTATCATACATGAGTTTCCTATATTAATACCCACATATACTTTAATCTGAAATTAAAAAATATGAATCAAGATTAGATGAGATTAGTTAGGCCCTAATCTATAACTATCCCAACTATCTCAACCATCCTAACCTTCGAAACCACTCTATTTCCCAAAGTATAAATAGAGGCCTTGGGGTGGGGCTAATCAATCAATTTTGGAGAGAAAAGTTATGCTGGTGGTATATCTTCAAAATCTTGGAGCAGCAGAACTCAGATTCCTTTTGTTCCAGAGGATTCCTTGTGTTAGAAGCTGGGTTGTATTCTTATCTTATTCACCGGTTGTCAATAAAGAGAATTCTTCTTCCAATCTCATATTGTGTTTATCTCATGTATATTGGTTTAATGAATATGTTAAATTATATTATTAATATGATTTTCATCTCAGATATAATATATGTATGCATAAGATATTACTTGAACAATTTTCTCTTTGTAGGTGAAGAGGTGAATCCCTAGAATCTTTGGAGAGGAGTGGAGCAAGAGAAGATCAAGCTTGGATCAACCGTCGTTAATTGGGTAAGTTAAGACTTTCTTCCTATTATCTTTCCATTTTCTGTAAAAAGACAATTGTCTGCAAGTTAGTAGTAAGTTGGTAACCCCAGAACCTAGGTTACAAGGGTGCAATATCTTGAACAATAGAACTGGTGACTCTACTGGGGAGTCCAGCCTACTGTAGGTGTGTCCTGTAGGGACTTTACCAGTCTTTCCTCTAATTATCAGTCTAGTATTTTATCTTGCCTTTGATTTGCAGTTTAGTGTGTCTAGAGAACTTTACTATTTTTTCTTTGAAAACATTTTTTTGTTGTATATGAGGGTTTTTGTTATACATAGTTGCGTATAGCAACTTGTATATGCGTTTTTCTCTATAAGACAGTCATGTATGGTACGTGGGTTTCTCTATAAGATAGTCGTGTATATCCTGTAGAGGCATAAAATTTTGGGTAGGGTTTTCCTGTCCTAGTCTTGTTTGATTTTTGTCTATTTAAGGGGTCTTATGTTGTTGGCATGACTCTGTGAGTCTAAAGTACTGTATGCCATACTTTTTTCTTGTTGCTAAGCCTTTGAGGTTTCTTTGTCTGAATCTTCTTTCATCTAGTGATTTGAAGTTGGTCCTCCTACTTGGCTTATAAGTTTAGTGCTGTGTCTGAGTCAATGATCATGGATTTAGATACCTTATACTCTATGTTGCTTTGTGTACTGTCAGTTTGTCACTTATTCTTTAGTAAATCTAGTGGATTTTATTCATTATTTTTTTCAAGTCAGGTTTTTACCAAGTTTTCTTTCGGCTTGGTTGAAGTTGGTTATTGTGGGTCCTCTATACTTCATTTTGCTTTTTATATGTTCTGATTATTCAAACTCTCTCAAAATTTGCATTTAGGTGCATTATAGTTTTTCAAGAATTTGAAAAAGTGAAAAAAACATTTTATACTTTTCCATTTAGTTGCATTCAGTGGTTTTCTTTTCAATATTTTTCAAATAAAATTTTAAAAATTATAAAATTAATTCTTAGTTTTCTCGCACTTAGTTTCAATCTCATTAGCTTACATTTACAAAAAAGAAAATAAATTTGGTTTAAGTAGTTGCAATTTTCTTTATACATCATTTTACTTTTTCTTAACGAGTCTATAACATCACAGTCTTTCACGCTAATTACCTTCTAACTAAGAACAACCCTTAAAATGAACGATATAATTTAAAAATTATTAGTAAGTTTTATTTTATAGGGTCATACACCAACTAGGTCAATCTAGACTTGTGGAATAGGAAGTTTGAACTCTCCACAAGTGTTTGAATTCAGAGGTAGTTCTCCAATCAATAGGTAAACTCTTTTCTATGTTGATTGTATCTGGGAAGCTCCTCTCAAACAACAGTTAATCACGAGGCCGCATGGAGGCTTGGACTGAGGAGATAACCCTTCAATTCCTTGTCAAAGTGTAGACCAAGGTTTTTACACATCTTGGGATTATGTCTTAGACAAGGTTTCGGGATTTGATACCCTTCCGATGCATACGAAATAGGTTTGTGACTGTTCCCCTAGACTGTAAATATAGTTGAGGTATCCTTTAGTCTCTCTGACATATAGGGTTCATACACAGGTACACCAGAAGGCTATTTCTAGTTGACCTTGGACGGGCTTGGAGGGTAACCCTTGTAGAAAGTGTGGGAGGGTGGTGGGTGATTCTTCTGATTGTGCCTAAGAACATCTTCAAGGACACCAAGTAACTGTCTCTCAGCCTTCTTTTGGAAAATATATCTTATGCCCCTTGTGTTTGTTGTGGCTTTAGGAAATTTTGTGGTGATTTCTCTGTGGTTTGTTTGTGTTTAGCCGACCTTAGGGTTTGAAGAGTCAAATTTTCAATCATGGAGGACCAACCTCTCAAAATGTCAAGAAGGTTGCAAAACCTTCCTCCACTTATTACAGTGGAACCTCCACCACCCCCTCAAAGGCATAGATTAGACACAGATGATTCTTTTGAACTAGTAGGAATTAATAAAGTTCAAGGTGAACTATAACTTAGGAAAAACCAGGTCGATACAACCACAATAGAGATAGAAGACTTGTAGGATGATGAGTTTGCAAGAAAATTTAATTCACCTCTTACTGAACTAAATGATCCTATGATCATCCAAGTTCATCCTTTCAATACGCCTATGATTGGTGTTCCTATAGGTAGACTAATGTCTAGTGCAGGAGAAAGTCCTTCTACATCCACCTTAGTTGTTTCGGTTGAAGGAGTGCCACCTCCCCTGGTTGGTGCCCCTAGAACAAATATACCTACTAATCCTTTAACTCTAGCTAGTCAGGTGGTTCAACCAATAGCTTCCACAAATGTAGTAGGCACTTCTGGTGGGGTGGTCACTAGGATTCCTAGTGTACTTCTGATTCACCTTCTTTTGCACACACTGCTTAGAGTGGTCCTATTGAATCCTCTTCATTTGTCTAGGTTTTTACTTGGAATGGGGGGTATATTCTCCCATCCACTCCATATGTAGGTCCAATACCTGCATATGTAGGGGTGTAGTTAAGATACACTAACCCTTATGGTCAAGGTTTTCAAATGCCGGATTCAACTCCTTTCACGAGCTCTCCTTTCTTGCTTTTTAACGGGGGGATACCTGCTCCTATTTTTCAAACTCTAGTTTCAACTGGAGCCTCTCAAAAAACATACACTGCACCACATATGAACAATCCACTAACTTATGGGTGGAATCCTTTCCAAAGTGGTCTGACTATTTCACAACTGATATTTGGGAGCAACCCTGCCTTTACTTTTGGGAATCAGGGGGAAAGTCCTTCGACTTCCCAAGATGGTACTTTTCATGCTCTGGTTAGGCCCAAAATTCCTTTCTTGGCAACTTTGAATTTGCTAGATTTGTCCAAGCTAATGAATGAACCAGTGAAACATGATGCCTCTTGGCCACCTGTCCCTACCAAACTACCCTTGGATATTCCAAAATTCGAAGGAAAAGTTGGTGAAGACCCAACGGCTCATATTAGCACCTTTCACTTGTGGTGCTCTTCCAACTCATTGAACGATGACACCATTCGGTTGAGATTGTTCCAAAGAAATCTGACTAGTTCCACAACAAAGTGGTACATTGAACTTCCATCTACTACATTTGGTAGTTCTTGGGACTTAGATAATGTGTTCCTTAACCATTTCCAACTTCCTATCTAGATGATGCCGACATCAACTTATTATCCACCTTTCGATAGGACAAAGCCACTCACATTTTGGTTCACATCCAAGAGTGGAGAAGGCAGAAAAGGCTCATTAAGGCCACTATCCCTCCTAAGTTTTTATTAGAATGGTTCCTTAAGTCCTTATTTCCATATATATCTAAGGATGTATCCACTTCGGGAGTAACTAATGAGGAAGAGGCTATCCTCAGGACCCAATAGTTATATTTTTTATATTCTCAGTCTGGGATTCTATACAAAATCATTCCTCGTGAACTGAGACCAACACATAGTGTCAAGAAACCTAAGCCTGGACCTCATGCCGATGGCATGGTTGGTTCAGTGAAATATCCCACTGTGGAGTCTTTGGCTAAGTAGCTCAATGAGTTGTCCATCAAACACTCTACAAAGGAGGCAGTAACAGTTTCCCTCTCACCCCAAAATGAAAATGTTTTTGCTCAATCCTTCCAAAAGGGAAATCAGCAGCCCTGTGGGAAAAATAAAAAGGGGAAGAAAGGTGAGGGAAACGAAAACAAGCCAAAACTCACAAACAATGCTGGTGGGAGAAAAAAAGAAAAGAAGAAGGTGAAATTTCCATGTAAGTTGTGCTAGGAAGATGATCTGACCCATCAATGTCCCCTTATGGATCAATCTCAGAAGCTACTCAAAAGTCAACAACCAATTGTCCTTGTTTACAGAATTCCACAACGTGTTTGCTTGGTCATATTAGGAGATGCCAAAATTAGATCCATCCATAGTTGAACATGAAATATGAACCTATCCTAATGCCAAGCTAGTTCAACAAAAAATTAGACTTGTCAATCCATGTAAAGCAGCAGTTGTTAAGGCTGAAGTTGAAAAGATGTTGAAAGTTGGTTTTATTTACTCGATAGCTTTGACAGAGTGGGTATCCAACCCTATTCCTATCGATAAAAAGCAAGGGATGATACATGTCTGTACTAACTTTCACGATTTAAACAAATCTTGTTCTAAGGATAACTATCCCACATCATTCATATATCAAATCATTGATGCTTGTGGAGGGAGTGAGGTCTTTTCATTTATGGATGGTTTCTCCGGGTATAATCAAATTCAAATCAAACCGAAAGACCAACATAAAATGACTTTCATCTGTCTTTTGGGTACATTTGCGTACACAAAAATCCCTTTTGGATTGAAAAATGTAGGGGCTACCTTTCAGCACGCAATGAATTTTTCCTTTCATGATATCAAGTCTATTACCGAACCCTACCTAGATGATCTGCCAACACATTCTTGAAAGAGGATTGGTCACCCAGATCACTTGCGTTTAATTTTTGAAAGATGCAGACATTATAAAATATGCTTGAATCCCCACAAGTTTGTTTTTTGTGTCGAGTCAGGTAGGCTTATTGGGTTCATTGTTTCTAACAAAGGTATTCAGGTGGATCCTTTGAAAGTTGAGGCCATAGTAAATCTTCCTCCTCCTCATTCCATCAGGAAGCTTTAGAGTCTGTAAGGGAAGTCTAACTTTCTCTGACATTTTATTGTGAATTATTACAATATCACCAAAGGTTTAATGCACCTATTGAAGTAGCACACCCCATTCATATGGGATGAAATCGCACAACTTGCATTCGAGGCATTAAAGAAATCTTTATTGTTGGAACCTTTATTGCATTCGACATATTACTCTCGGGACTTTATATTGTATCTGGCCACATATGAGTCGACCATAGGGGTAGTGCTAGTCCAAGAGGATGATGAGCTCCGAGAGCATGTTGTGTACTATCTTAGCTATTCTTTAGCTGGCCCTGAACTTAGGTACTCCCACGGTGAAAAGTTGGCTTTAGCAGCTATGTATGTTGTTCGGAGGTTGCACCACTACATCTTATTGAGGACTATGATAGTAGTGGAAGATGTAATACTTTCGAATATGTTTTGTCCCAATGGATAGTTGGAGGAAAATTCAATAAATGGATAGTCATTCTCCAAGAGTTTGACTTAGATTTTCATCACGCCAAATCCAAAAAAACCTTAGTTTTTGTAGATCTCATTACGAAATTTATAGTTGAAGAAGATGTATCCATTGAAGAAGACTCATTCCAAAATGAGCATATTTTCTTGATTTCCACCTCTGACCATTGGTATGGAGATATACTTGTCTATCTCCAAACTCTGAAGTGTCCTGCAACCTTTTTGCGGGATGAACAACAAAAATTATGATTACATCTAAAAAACTACCTCATTATTGGAGATACTTTATATCGTAGAGGGGTAGAATCTATTTTGCGTCTGTCTCTTACACATGAAGAGGCTAAGATTGTCCTAAATGATGCCCATAGTGGAGCATGTGGGGGTCATTTATCTGGGTTAGCAACGACCTAGAAGATCTTATGTGTCGGTTATTTCTGGCCCACGATCTTTAAAGATTGTGTGGAAGCTGTGAAGTGTTGTCATCCTTGTCATCTTTTGTTGGCCCGGGAAAGGGGAATAAGAAGGAAGTTTGCATGCGCAACCAAGGAAAATGCATCATGTGCATGATAGAAGAAAAGTAAGATTGTGAAGGACATAAAGGGCCGAAGAAGGTAGAATAGAGAGGCACACGTCAAAGGAAAGGCAAGAACAGAAGAACACAAGGGGAAAATGGCTGGAAAGTGACCGATGCAGAATCCAGATCATGGCCATATAGGGTTGCGTAAGCCTGCAGCTAGACATGCATGAGAAGATATCTATAAGCCAGGCTGATAGTGCCTCATGTCAAGTCATGATCACCACAGCTGTAACCAAAGGGGTGGCTGATGGTGACAGCTAATATACTACAGGTATGCAATTGGCCCTGCGTGGACATGTAAATTAGTATAAATATGAGGGATGCAATGGTTAAAAAAAAAAATTGTGAGGTTTTCGTTGATCCCTGTTCAGTTTTTAGTAGTAGTTTTCTATTCAGCGGTAATCCATGGAGAGGGATGCTGGTTTTTTTGTAATGTCATAGCGATCAGAAGAGGAGTAGACTCAGGAAGAGTACGGTAGCATTAGAGGGGATGTTGAGATGCGTATCTGACTCCCGGTTAAGCAAACTGTTAGTAGTAGGAGTAGAGTAGAAGAGTGAACCAGAGAGCATGAGAAATATAAGTCTATACTTAAATACATATCTCAAGATCAGTCTGCATCTCATAGACAACAAGGTGATATATCCTTTCTCATGCTAGATGAAGAGCACCTTGGTGGTTTTTCCCAGATGGGTTTCCACGTTACTTCTTATGTCTGAATGAATGGTTGATGTGGTGAATGTTTATGTGATTGATTACTAGTTGCTTTCCATATAATGTCAAATGTGCTTGAGTCTCTATTAGTTTCTTGCAATTGGTAAATGCATGAACAGAATGCATTTTTGAATTGAATCTATATATATATCATTCTATATGATTTCTATTATGAATCCTAACTTAATTCATAGAGCCGATTGACGTGAATCATCTATGCCACATGAGTTGTGCCAGCTGGGAGGTGGAAAGGGAAGTTAGGTCACGTGCGATGACATACGATTGTGCTCGGTCGCATAGAACTGACTCCTTTTTCCAGCCATCCTGCTTCCTTCATTGAGCTCCTTGGCTTTGATCCAAGGGACTATACTTCCCTGATAATCGTAGAAACATGGTTCCGATGATTATTGTTGGGGCGTGCACCTTAACGGTCCCTAATTTTGGTAACTCCGTGGTTTTTGTCCAAGTTGTAAGCAGAGTTATGACTCAAAATAGTCTTAGGGGTGTCGGGGTTGAGTTAAGGCTCTCTTTTTGTAATAAACCCATGGTTCGCCCAGGGTTTAGGGTTTAGGGTTCGGGGTTCCCATGGTTTAAGCCCATGGTTTTGTAATTAGTGCACTGTATAAATAGGCACTCTTGTAAATAAGTCAAGTTAGGATTTTTGTGAAAGAAGAATTAAGGCGAAGCTAAGGCTATTTTGTAAGAGAAGGTTTAGTCCCAGCTGTGTGCGTGGACGACCTCTGCAACTGTGTGCATAGAGGGTTTTATATAGCGATTAGAAGATCTGCAGTTGTGTGCGCAGAGGCCTATAGCTATGTGTGCAGCTTTAAGGACTTGAAAGGATCTGCTGCTGAGTGCACAGATCAGAACTGTGACTTGTAAAGAAGTTGAATAAAGCACAGTTCTGTGGACATAACTCCTACACTGGGGGTGAACCACGTTATATCTGGTGTTGTGGTTCTTTTGTGTTGTGTTTTGTTATGTTCTTTCATGCATTAATATCTATATATCTGATAAGTAAAGATCCCTGCTAGATAATAACTTCGCTGTGAATTCCCAATAAAGGGCTGTGCAAGGCACTGTTTGTTTATCTAACCGTGAAGCTAAATAAGTGAATGTTAAGCTCTATGATTTATATTTATAATCTGTTAAAAGCTAAAGGTACAGTAATATCCCTCTTATGCTTGCAGAAACCTGGTTTTGCGGCACCCCATAGCTGTTTCGGGTGAGACTACAACCTGTTCGTAGGTTGTTGCCGAAAGGGCCAACACTGTGGGTCTTTTGTTGGTGTGAAGTTAAAGGTATAAAACCCGGGTCTGCCCTATTGCCCAACAATTACCCATCTATGAGATATTTTGGGTGAGACTATGCCTACTTCGCAGGTGTTGTGGAAACATGGTTTTGATGATTACCCATCTATGAGATATCTCGGGTGAGACTACGCCTACTTCGTGGGTGTTGCCGATGGGGCTTGCTCTATCAGGTCGGTATCTCGGGTAGTTGTTGGATCGACGGGCTGCACAGAACCTGGCTCATGTGAGTGGGGAAAAGTGGCCAACAAATGGTTTCATTTTTGGGACCATATTGATTAAATCAGGGAGATGTTGTGGCACCCAACGAAGGAAGAGATAGAAGACTGGCTGGATGCTAAAATGCTGGTGTTCGTGCAAGAAGAGATTACAGGAACATAGTTAAGCATAGAAAGATGGTTAGATGAATATATATACTCTGATATTCACAATATCTTCTTTACTGAGCTCCCCATTCTACTATTTCAATGGTTAGTAGGATTGGCATCAAGACGGACCAATTTCTAGACAAGGGAGATTAGCGAGTGAAGCAACCAACTGGTTTAGGAGGTAACCAGTGTAAGTAACTCTGTCTTGAGAGCTGTCGATTTTTAGGTTGATAGTATATTGCAAAGGTATATTACTGAGTTTGCAGTTGATACTATCACTTCATATAGTGAAGCTAAAAGAAATTTCTTCCAAGGACCATGAAGGAGATACTTATTGAGTATAAGTACATGGATAAATTTACTTTTTTATGAGAAGGGTATTTTGCACTTGGATAGTTGAGTCATGTGTCTAGGAGGGGGATATGTCACTAACAAATAGGTAAGAACATGGGGAAGAGTGCATGGATATGTTCCCTGGAAGAATAGAACCTGAACTCAAGGTTGGAGTCCTAAGGAGTGGGAGAAGATTCAGACCAGGAAAGTGAAGGAAAAGTAAAAGGGGCCGATGGAATCCTAGTTTGTTTGAAGGAAGCAAACATGAACTTTAGTCATGCAAGGACGAAGGGTATTGCAATGAAGAGGAGGACTATAGCCCATTCTCGGAAGGACCCGAAGATCCAGAGAGCTCTGATGATACCTCAGGGTCAGAGGACAACTATATAACACCAACAATATCACCTAAGATGAGATCTAGAGTCTCATCCCTTGAAAGGACTTCTAATACGAATAGAACTAGCCCTGATACTAGTGTGCAAGAAGGTGCAACTTAGTTGAAATCTATCCCAGAAAGACCGAATGCCAACCCAATGGCTGCAACAGACTTCTAGTTACCTACATTTAATGGAAATGGAATGGAATATCCCAAACAACATTGGTTCTTATGGTACGTTTAGTCCATGGCGCTGATGTCAAGAAAGCATAGATGATGATGACCTTAAGGGGTTGCGCCATGGACTGGTTCATGAAATTTTGTGCCTCACTAGATGGAACACCACAAAAGACCCTTGAGGAAATCCAAGCTGCAATGATCTCTAAGTTCAGGAAACCCAAATTAGAGTCACAATGTATTATAGATATTCAGGAGATTAAACAGGCTCTAGCAGAAATTGTGTGGGACTTTGATCAATGATTCAAGATGTTGATGGACAAAGTAAGCTTCCAAATGTCTGATGTACAACATAAGGAGTGGCTTATCCCTTCCCTACCACCACACATCTGAGGGCCATTGATGCAACAAAATATTGAATCACAGATAGAAGAACTCGAGCTAGTTGTTGGTGAAGGTGCCATAGGAATGGTACAGATTCAGTCACAACTAGCCAACCTCATGATACAAATTCAAGATATAAAGAAGGGAAAAGAAGCACAAGAAGACTTGTGGTGCACAAAATGTAGAACAGACGGACACACCAAGGATAACTTTCTGACCTTCATGAATTATGTCACATCTGGTGCACCTAACCCATTCAATGACCATGGGCTACCATGGTGTTGTATATGCCAGTCAAGAGACCCCTACGATGAAGAACGTGTGTATTTGCAAAAAAATGTAAGTATCACTGTTAAATTATTTTGTAAATTTTGTAAATCTGTAGGACATGAGGAAAAATATTGTAGAGCATACCAGCTCTTGAAATAAAAAACAGTTGATACATACTTAATGAAAAATTGGGGGTTCCCTCAGTTTGAATAGGTGCAATCCTCGTATCAACCTATGTAGTTCCCAGCTAATCAGTACCAATAGTTCTATGCGCAAAAAAACCCCTATCAGCAAAACTACCAATAGAACCAGTACCCACTGCAGCAACTACACCCTCAAGGAAGGGGTGGTGGAAACTATAGAGGACAAGGTAGCAGAGGAGGATCTGGTAGGGGGAGAGGTCCAATTACATGTGATAACTGTGGACAACTAGGTCACTTTGCTAGAGATTGTTTAGAGCCTACAAGAACATGCTCATATTGTAAGGGACAAGACCATAATGTTGAACAATGTCCTCAGTTGATCGCAAAGTGGCAAGCATGGACTATTACTGCACCCAACCCCCCACCAAACCTAAACTCAAATGAAAATGTGAATTTTTATATGATCATTGATGAACTCCGAGACTTGGACATTACTATCATAACTAGAGGAGGTGCGACGACTGGAGTAGAACAAGATAACCTACTAGAAAAACTACAGCCAGAAGTGAGGCCAGCAATGAATAAAACGGAATCATCGATTGGCCAAAAACAAAAAGAAATATTCTGGGATGTGTAATTGAACTTCATAAGCCCTGTCATACCATCAACTTTAGCAGAAGTCAAAGACATTCCTGAACGGTTCCAACACCTATTGCAGAAGAAGGCTTCACCTGAGGTTAGTAAGTTGAGACCTCTTCTATCAAGTTGTTTGATTCTAATCCAAGATAAATATGCTATTGTAGAGCTACAAGCAATAATAGACGAGATCCTTGTAGAGCCACAAATTGAGAAGAAGGTTAACCAGGTGCGACAGAAATGTAAGATTGGCCGCGAATTGAGAATGAATGCGCAGATAAGTGATTATGACATGGACTATATCATCTTAGATCTGGGGTCAGATGTCAATATCCTAACACGCCAGACATCAGAAAGCATGGGCAAGCCATACTTGGACTGGTCTCCTTATATCCAGTCACGTCTTGCCAATCAGGTGAAGGTACTACCCATTGGATGATTGAGCAATGTCATTGTCGACGTTGAAGGATTGCGCACATATGCAGAATTTGAGGTCATCAACATTGTGGATGATACAAATCCTTACCCCACACTTATAAGGATATATTGGGCTATAGACAATCAAACAATCATAAATTTCAAAAAAAGGATCCTCTCCTTTGAAGATGAGGAAATGAGATTAGTCTCTCCCATTGATCCATTTGAGGGGCAAAGATACATTGAGCCTGTTTATAATGAGGGGTAGGCTGATTATCTCGATCAAATCTTCAATGTTACAGATATTCACAAAGATCATATCAGTCTGATGGCAGATGGGAACCTAAGTTGGAAGTGCATGAGTTCATATACGTCTGATTTAGGGGAGGCTTTAGAGAATTGGAAAAATAGATTACATGAAGTCTCCATGAGAGGGTGTGCAAGAGTTACAAGGTATGTACGATGGTTGGAGACTGAGTCAAGGGAGTTACCCACCTATGAGAGTTTCATATACACTTTGAATGTGGCACCCAAGACCTGTGATAACTCTGAGTAGCTGCGACAAGGGACCTATCAGGTTGGGCATGCAGTTCTAAGTGTTGACAAACACCCTACAATTCATGATATAGTCCAGAAAGAAAAATGGGGTATAGTCGAGAAGATCAACAACACTAATGCTCACCAACTTAGGACCACTACTCAGCAAGACAATATACCAAGGTAGGCAAAAGATAATCCAATTAACTTCAGTGGGCCAAAAACAGTTGAAATGAGTAAATATTGCATAGTAATACAAAAGTGCTCACAGGATGAAGCAGTTGTACAAATCATAGATGTCCTGCAAGAATACCAAACCCTCTTCCCTCTAAATGGAACAGAAAAAAATGAATGGTGGAAGACTTATAGGTTATGAAGATACCTTTGTAATTACAGACTAAGCTAACTCAACAACAACTGCCAGCACGGCATTATCAATATATTAGGGTGAAGCCATCCACAGAAGGAAGACTTATCCTACAATATGACAGTAGATTATTCAATCACGCACACAAACTAAAGGTAACTTGGCTAAGGCCATATACCATCGCACAAAATATGGATATGGGCACAACAAAATCCTAGAAAATTCGATGGTACCCACGTCATGAGTTTGGTGAACAACAATTGCCTGAAACCTTACTATGACACGTTAAAAAAATGGCCAAAAGATGTAAACTATTATGTTGTAGGATTGCAATAGAACCAACATAAATCACGAACAATAAACCACCCAATAGTCACGTCATCGCATAAACCCAAGTGGGTGAACTAAAGTGTGCAAGGGGCAACGCAAGAAGGGTCCAAAGGATGCAAAAAGTAGGAATGATAGGCTGGCTAGCATTAACCAGCGAATCCGTGCCAAATATTTGTATGACTAGGGAACCTGCATGGAATTAAATACATGCAATACGAGGAGTAGGGTGGCATACTTTTAGATCTCATTAATTGTCCTAGCACTAATTACCGTAAGTAGTATGAGAAGTACAACCCAAAAGGCCAGCTGCAGAAATTAATGGAGAAAGCATTGGAAAAGGAAACCCGAGAGATTGATTAGTCTGAAACCTCCTATCAAATGATAATTTAAAGACAATGTGGAGTATGTAAATATTTAGCTATCCCATCATGCATTTTTCTTTTACGCATAGTAAGCATAGGAGCCGAGCCATTGCAGAACTACATCCTCTCACCTGTCTTACATTCCACTCAAGCCCATGGTAGTTAACATTCCCAGTGAGAGTGAGGCATCAGATGCAACTATAATCTCTAGTTTCCTCATTCATGAGGAAGTAGAAACCCAGTCAGCCGAAGGCCCACAACCGCAACAGCCACCATATATTGATGCAATGATAAGAACAAGGAAGCCACAAACAATTCCAATCCCTAGTTTGCATTCTCTGTCGAACCTAGTCTAGGGAATAATAGTTATTCCAGGTGAGCCATCTGCATGACCACCACTGAGACAAAGGAAACATAAGGTTCCATCCACTCCAAATGACTGAGGAAAGGCACATGCTGTTGAGCAAGGAAATGATGGTGGAGACAAAGCCTGGCTACCACAGACAAAGCCAGAGGTAGAGTGAGCTAACCCAAACTTCCCATGCTACATTCGGCCAAGAAGACCTGGTGTAGCAGAAGCAAATCTTTCAAAAAAGGAAATAACCACTTTGATATCCCACAGATCCCTATCGACATGACCTTGTTGCATGATATCCTCCCCAAATTTCCTGTATTGAAGTTTCAAGGCTATGACACTCAGCAGCAAGAGGGGTTGCAGATAAAGGACTACATGGACATAACCTAGACCGCTACATGTGCTATCAAGATACTCAATCCACGGAAGTGGGACAAGGGAATGGCCACTACAATACTAACCAACATTCTCTTCATATCTCACTTCAGCCATAGCATATAGGTCAATCCATATGTAAAGCAATTACTGGTTTGCTTTCATAGAGGATACTTATGGCTGGACCAGCCATATCCAGTTAATGTTGAATTAATAGTGAGAATAACAGGACTCCCAACCGAAGGCAAAGATCCACTACCTTACCTAGCTAAGCATAATACTAAACCCATGAAGCAGAAGCAATCCCCTTCAACCAATAGGATGAGGCTACGTGCTTGGGCCCATCTAGGACAAAAGTGTCGGTGTTGCTGCAAAAATCTTATCTTGCAAAATATTTCATAAGATGATAACAACACAGTGTTCAACAACGGTAGTAGAAATTGCAGATTTATGTGCACGAGGAGAAATTTTCAATTGGTCATTGTACTTTCTAAATGCACTAATCGAAGATGTGATGTTGGCTCAACACAATAAAGGTCACAAATTCTGCTATTCCTGGTTACTAATTTTGATTTCCTTTACTGTATGAGCTAACCCTCCAGACTATGTACACATGGATGTCCCAATATCCTGCTTGGGGGAAAGATACCAGAATCTATGGGAAGACAGGGTGGACAACAAGCACCAGTAGGATAACAATATTTTATTCTTCATGCACACAGAGGTGCTATGACAAGTTGTCTAACAAACTCACAAGATCCACGCCACAACTGTGCACAGGTACACTGCTTTTGTCAAGTTTGAAGCGGATGCACATAATATAAATCTACTGCCTATAAAGGATCCACTTTCGTAGATACATCAAGCAATATTTATAGTGACCGACAATGATGTGGATGCAATTGTTAAGCTGTGGCCCGAGGAATGGAGTGGCCCACTCGTAGAGCCACTACCTGAAGAACAAAATGTAGAAGAACCGGCAATTCATCAAGTTCATGTTGAAGATCATGAAGGAAATGATGCCTAAGAGGATCCATCGTAAGAAAACATGGAGCACGATGATGATATGGAGGACTCAGAACAACATCCTTCAGAGCAACTACCTGGTGGAGATCAGGCACAAAAATACATGCAGTCCGAGGAAGGTCACTCCTATCAAAAGAAATAGAAAGCCAACAAAATGGAAAACACAGCTATATTAATTAAGGACGAGTTGCAGGAACTTTCCAATGCTGTTAAGAAAGTTGTGTAAGATAACCTCGACGATCCAAGGGCCCAACAAGTGATCATTTCTCACCAAGTCCACGGCCACCTCAATAAGTTAACAACAGCTATCAATAATATCAAGGACACTGTGGAGGCCAAAACATATGGCATTTATCCTAGTGTGCCACTAGTCACACTGATGTTAGTATCATCAATCAAAGTGCTCATTTAGAAGCAGGCACTCAAAGCGAATGAAGAGACAAGCACAGGTACTGGTGATAATAGCACCAAGATAGAATTCTCAAAGTTTCTCTTGGAGGAATCTAGCAGGAAGCTGCAACTGAACTTTAGCTAAGGAAAAATGTCATTCCTTATCAAGTAGCAAAGCAGCAAAAGAAGGCCAAGCTGTGCAAGGCGCTAATGGAAGGAAAGGATCAGGAACTGCAAGAGCACATTAACCTCCTAATCGAGAAGGAGCAATGAATATTAGCCCAGGAGAAAAGTTGTGTCACGTTGGTATATTCTATTAAGAATTCCATTGCAACATTCCCACCAGAGGCTAGAAAAGAAGATGAAGACTCCCTGGCTAAAGTCTCTAGGCTTGCAAATATCGTGCAAGATCTTCAACACCAAGTAGAATATATGCAAGCCCGACAGATACCAAGCACACCCTTGGAGGTGCTGGAAGAAAGAAGAACAACAATGTCTGAAGCTGCTAACATAATCAAAGATGGACAAGCACTCTAGACAAAGGTTGCAGACACTGTTGCGACCATTTGGGAAACATTGCTAGAGGATGACGCAACTAAGAAAATAAGGCAGCGTATACAAGAGATAGATGAGCACATCAATGCTACTAAGGTTGAAATACAGAATCTACCCCTCCAACAAAAGGCCATTAAGAATGTAGAGATCAAAAGTCTCTAGCAGGAAGTGCAGAACCTTTGTGAGAAAGATAAATATAGGGAAGCCGAGGTTGATGGATTCCAGTCGAAAGCAGAACAACTCATAGAATATATTCAGCCGGTGCAGCAGAAACTTCAAAGCATACTACAATCGATAGAGAAAGACTTGTTGGAACATGTACAGTTCGACCGTGTGGAGCAATTGGCCATGCATACAGAGGAAGCTGCAGTGGAAGTTGCTAAAGTAGAAGTAATGGTGCAGGCATTCCAAGGAAAGGTCTGTGCTACTGTGCAACCAGACCCAGAACCAACAAGTTCAAAATAATGCAAGCAAATACGACCAAGGAACTCGACTGAAATATATATATATATATATATATATATATATATATGTATATATATATATATATAATTTTGGAGGCAACCATAGTGCCGCGTGTTTGTAACAAGGATGTGGAACTAGAAGCAGAAGTTGTGCAAAAATGACAATGCACATTAGATCCTCTACCAAACTAGTTATGAAGCAAATGATGGCAAGTCCAAGGCAGCTGGAAACTATTGGCAGACCGTTAAATGCATCAATATTCAACGGATATTTGGCACTTGAAACATGACAGCACTGTAGGCAGGTCAAGTGTGGGGAACTCTATAATGGTGGCCATCCAGCTCATCCCCACATTATCATGATTATCAATACCCAAAAGTGGCAACGCCGATAATCATAACATATCTAAGAAGGAAATCACGTATACAAGATGAGGGTCTTCTCCTAATAATGTACCTAGATAATCCTACACAGAAGATGACCTGATGCTATTCCTATAAGATCGGGGTTCACTTGCACCAGGCATACATCACTGATTTGTGCTGCTCAACCAACAGATGTAGTTACAAATGAGTTAGGGAGAGTATTTCTGAGCAGCCTTGAGGGTTAAAGCTGTTGCTGCAGCTTTTAGTGTGTCGGGTGTATCCAGAGACAACAAGAAGGAAGATGGTGATAGTCTCCCAGTTACTTCGACACAGTGACAAGCATCTGGTAAAGTAATCCTTGGCTATTAGTAGATCAGTAGATTAGCGGTCCTATTGATGGCACCAGAGCATACTCCAGTAGGAACCAGAGATCCGACCCATTGTGACAAACTCTGCGGGGTCTGAACTAATCCCTGTCATATTTCACAAAGTTTGTAGGCTTGGAAGGTGGCCTAATATTCCACCCATCTAGGTGGAGTCTCCAGCTCTTAGAGGACCGTGAGAGGGCCAATGGGAAAATTTTGTCTTGTACTCTATCCTGCTTAGGTGAAATTTGTCAAAGTTCAGTAAATTGCTCACCTCCACCACCTTGGATAGTAGAGCTTGTCTAGTTTTCAATATGGACAAGTCTTTAAAGTTCATTTCTATGGCAAAAAGGGTGGTGAAGAACAAGCTAAAGAAAATATGAACTCGAGGAAGAGAAGCAAGAGAACAAGCCACAACAACTCACAGCAACCACGTGTTAAACCTTAGGAGCATGAGAATGGTAGAATATCCAAAGTCACTTGGATTAATGTGTTAGAATGGGACGCTAACCACCCTTGGTGAAATTGGAGGTGAAATATGATAAGATGATGAAAGAATACCGGAGCAACGACAACATTCTTGTTCACAGGGATATTGGTCCCAATAAGAAGCGCATAAGCTTACCTTGTCGGCTCAAGCGAACTCTAAATTTGAATCCTCTATTACCCATCCTCTAAATGGTGCCAAGCAACAATATATATCGGTGTGCTAACCCCCCATCACAACCAAGTCTGTGGAAAAATTTCCTTGAAGGAAAAAAAAGAGAAAGCAGTAGGCTGTGCAAGCTAAGAGGCAGCAGAAGCTGCACACACAAAAAAAAAATCGCAAAAGATGCTACGCAGGTCGTGTCACTTCCTATGTCCATTTCATGCCTCAGGACAAGCCACAGGTGAGTGTTGGGGGCTTGTTGGCCCGGGAAAGGGGCATAAGAAGGAAGTTCATGAACACAACCAAGGAAAATGCACTGCGCACATGATAGAAGCAAAGGAAGATCGTGAAGGACGTAAAGGGCCTGTGAAAGCAGAATAGAGAGGCACACGGAAAAGGAAAGGAAAGTATGAAAGCACGCAAGGGGAGAATGACTGAAAAGTGACAGATGAAAAATATAGATCATGGCCATATAGGGAGGCATAAGCCTATAGCTACATACGTATGAGAATATATTTGTAAGTTAGGCCGATAGTGCCTCGTGTCAAGTCATGATCACCACAGCTATAACCAAAGGGGTGGCTGATGGTGATGGCTAATAGACTGCCGAAATGCAGTTGGCCCTGCATGGCCATGTAAATTAGTATAAATAGGAGAGATGCAATGGTTATATAGTTGGTCTGTGAGGTTTTCATTGATCCCTGTTCAGTTTTCTTTAGTATTTCTCTATTCATCGATAATCCATGGAGAGGGATGTTGGTTTTGTTGTAATGTCATAGTGATCAGAAGAGGAGTAGACTCAGGAAGAGTACGGTAGCATTAAAGGGGTTGTTGAACCACAGATTTGGGTTGTTGAACCACAGATTTGACTGCCAAGTGAGAAGACTGCTAGGAGTAGGAGTAGAGTAGAAGAGAGAAGCAGAGAGCATGAGAAATATAAGTCTGAACATAAAGACATATCTCAAGATCAGTCTGCACTGCAAGCTACTATATCCTTTCTCATGCCATATGAAGAGCACCTTGGTGGTTTTTCCCAGATGGGTTTCCACGTTATTTCTTGTGTCTCAATGAATGGTTGATGTGGTGAATGTTTATGTGATTGATTACTAGTTTCTTTCCATATAATGTCAAACGTGCTTGAGTCTCTATTAGTTTCTTCCAATTGGTAAATGGATGAACAAAATGCATTGTTTAATTGAATCTGTATATATATATCATTCTGTATGATTTCTGTTTTGAATCCTGACTTAATTCGTAGAGCCGATTGACATGAATCAACTGCGCCAGCTACGAGGTGGAAAGGAATGTAAGGTCAAGAACGATGGCATATGGTTGTGCTCAGTCGTGTAGAACTAACTCCTCTGTCCATCTATCCTGCTGCCTTCCTTAAGCTCCTTGGATGCGAGCCAAGGGACTATAATTCCCTGACAATTGTGGGAACATGGATCCGGTGGTTACCCATCGGTGAGATATCTCGGGTGAGATTGCGCCTGCATCGTGGGTGTTTTCGATGGGGATTTATTTGTAGTTGTTGGATCAAGAACCAGGTGGAAGAACCAGCCTTCCAACAATATAGTACAAATATCTCTGCATATGACTGCAAATACATATCACAGTCCTAGATACATAAGAGTACAATGGCCATGAATAGGCATGATATACGAAATGTGTGGTCATCACCACGTATAATATAGATAGATCAGAATCTCCATGAAAGCTAAAGATATCTGACATACACTGGAATTAAGTCACGAGAGATGAAATATCATGAACACTGGCACGATCAAGGAGGTAGCATATTAGAAATGCCACCAATCTGGAAAGTCTTCTACACAATCTTCTACAAGTACATGTCCTACTATGTGAATAGAGGTATCAAGGTTGAACATAGTAGTCCATCATCTAATTAACGATCATTGATGTATACCGTTAACAGATGCGAGATCACCCACCGATAATGAACACGGGAATCAAGGTACTAGAGTGCAATCTAACAAGTGCGAATAAAGGTGTTGAGGTCGAACACTTGAAAAAATCCATCGATCAGGTGACATTCATGTATTCCCAAAACTATTGATGGCGACAGAACCTACCACTAATGACTGTAAGTCTCAAGGAACTCAAATGAATCTAGAATCCTATCCCAGAATAAATGATCTGAAGTCAATGGGATGGAATCCGCTGGAAGGAGGGCATTAAGGAGTCCCCCATCATCCAACGTGAGGTACTCAACAAAGCTATATAATGTGGAAGGACTTGACCATGATGTGCATGAACCAGTAATAGTACCGGGAATGGCCGACATGCAAAGTCAAGAAAACTGAAGAATGGCGACTCAGGCTTCAACTTCCTTCGAACAAAAGCATAAAGGTGAATGGTGACTGAATGTAGGCAGCAAATACTCAATATACAAAACTGGGACATCTCTGCGATACATGAGGCATCGAGAGAGGCTCCATAGGGACTAGAAGCTTAACTAGTCAGTGGAGGTAAACTCAGAGATACGAGTATAGCTCCTAAAGTCAAACTATTAACCCAACCAACGGATGTGATATATAGTGCTTTGTTCAAAGGCAACACAACTCGACTACTACCAAAGATAACATATTTTCCTGTCCATCTTTTTGTTTTTTTATTTTTTTTGGACTTTTTCAGATATTTTGAAAAGATTGAAAAATAATAAAAGTGCTTTATAGTTACAAATCTAGGAGGAGACGAGTGTCAAGGGGAAAATAAACTAGTTCCAGGCAGTGGAACATACCTATGCTCAATGCAAGGAAACATGTGTAGGATAATGACACTTGGCAGAAAGTTCCCTCCTGGTAAAAATTAGGGAATCAAACTGCAAAATATATATAAAAAGGCTCTTCTTGGATAGACATGAGACAATCTCAAGCTATATGGATGATAATCAAAGTTAGGGAAGCTGGAATAAGGCTCAATAAGGCAAGCAAAACTCATGATAATGCAATTACAACTTGACATATACGAAGGAGTCTCAGGGAAATGGCCAGCATAAAGTTCAAGAGGCATATGAATCTCTTACTCAAGGACATTGTGGGACTAAAAGGGACTCCCGAACCTAAGAGAAGACCCAGAGCATGGGTACCAAATGAAAAAGGGAGCTAACTAGGACACCCATGTATAGGAAAGCTCTACCATTCACATAGTACCACTTCTAAATATAGCATGAAGGATATGTGATACCATGGAATGGGTTTGTAACTAAGGTTAAGATGGAACGATCATAAGGAAATGGATAAGTGCAAGCAGATGTGATATCCTAACCTATATGATAGTTCAGACATAATACCTGTGATAGCCACGAATGGGTTGAAACCTCAGAGAGAGTGTACAAAAACTAGATCCTGCCTGATGATAATTTAAGTCCAAAACAACCCAAAATAATCAATAAAGAATCCAAACTATAGGATATATGGAGGAATGATCATGATAGCTACATCGAAAGGAAAAAATACAGTGAGCGACGGGACATAAAAAGGGGAGTAAGGTGTAGACCCAATGCTCATGCATCCACTACCACCCCCGTGAGGGTGACCACCAGTGTAAAGACTGAGAGAAGGGAGTCAACATCCTCCACAAATGGAGTAGAGGGAAAAATGTGACCACTCCCAAATCTATGAGTAGGGTAAGTGGTTGTGATTCCCCCAATTCTTACACCAGGGTCCATACTAGGACCAAGGATCGGTAATAGGATACGAGGCATGCCAAAAATAAAAGGACCCAAACTCAAGAGAGCATAAATATACTCAAGTAATTACCAACCCAAAGGCCAATTAGTGCACAAAGAGCACAATCCTAAGAAATCTACAGCCAAAATACAAGCAAACCAAGGGGAGGATATGTTATCTCCCAAATGCAATAGGTATGTCTCTCCTAGGAGAGGCTCGAAACTCTGATACACTACAAGCAGAGGTATCTAACCCATTATAGTGGCCCTAAGCTTCAATGCATCAAGTGGCTATGGTGTCCAACCCCCACCTGGCCAGGACACCTATAGAATAACCTCTACAAGTACCCCTTGTGATACCTAGGTAAGGAAACTAAGGTCACCTCAATATAATCAATGCTCAGGGCAGACAGTCGTAGGCAGGATTGACTGTATGGGCAGGGTAGCAAACCCCAAAACTCTTGAAAGAGACCCCAGATATGAATACAATCCTAGAAATATCTCCGACTCTCACAGAAAGTGACTAAGGGTCATCCTAATCACAATTGTGTGCATTGCCTCATGCTTAACTCCCATGTAAGAGGAGTGTCCTGAGAAACACTAATTATATCAAGGATTTCTCTCTCACTTGGATAGACACCTAATGTTTTGTTTAGTGGTCTTGGAGAATTAACTCGCAATGAACTATTCCAAGACCCTAAAACCTATTCTTGTTGGTGAACCCTATAAAAGAAAAATGTGTAGTTCATTTTAAATTATGCATTGATTTTAATGGTTGTAATTACTCAAAGGGAAATGGCCATGCAACTAATGATATGAAGACTCAGTAGTGAAATAAAAGTGCACACCTAACAAGAAATGCCAAGTGCAATCTTATAGAATGAAAAACAGGGTATGCCACTACATGATATGAATAACTATATATTCCTTTCCGAATGCCAATGCAATCCTTCCTATATGAAAGGACTAAACACAAATCCCATCCAAGTAATCCAATGCAAGTACCTCCTCAAATCCATATCTAAGATGCAACTAAGAGTGAAACTACTTTGTATTTTTCAAGATAAAAGCATGAAAAATGCAATAAAAGTCATCTAAAACTCCCAGTCTCTACAGCAAGTATAGAACACAAGCCCAAAAAGACACAGAGACAAGAAAGAGTAATGCACTAATGGAAAAACAAAAAGGATAAATGACTAAAACTACTTTCAAAGAAAAATCAATGAAAAGACGGTCTTTGGTCACAAAATAAGCATCCAACAGACAACATTAGAACCAAGGAAGACCCAACCACACTCACAACCCACCCAACAACTTCTGACAACATCAAACTCACCAAAAGGGAGGATGTACGCAACTGTTTAAAGAACAACTACATATATACATGACTTTTCACAAAAATGCTGCATGTATACATGGATTTTGGCCAAAAACATGCATGTATACATGACTTTTGGCCAAAAATCCACGTATGTACGTGATTTTTGGCCAAAATCTTGCGTATACAGAGAAGACAGTGGTAAAAGGCAGACCAAGGATCAAACCAATAAAGGGGAGTGATAATGGATGAACATACTATAAAATGTAACACAGAAACAAGGAGAACCAAAGAGCAAGTAAAGAATATCAAGCAAATTGTGCCCCCAAACCCCAAAGAAAAAAAAAGAACATCCCCAGTATGGTCTCTAATTCTATTATGGAGAAAAATTCCTATGGCTTGGGGTGTACCACAACAGATAGAGAAACCACAGAAATCAATCCCTTCTCAATATGTAAGACAAATAAAACATCTAACACTAAAGGATTTCGAAACATACCTTCTTCCGAATGGTTGATGTAGATCCCTGTTGAGCTTTTTCCAATCCCCCTTGTGTTAACAATTTGCTCTCTCAACAACAGCAAATAAGACAAGAATTCTATATAATGGTGTTAGACCTACTCTAGCATATATAATCAATAATGAATAAGCAATTAAAAGCATCCATGGATTCAATATTCATTTAAATGCACATCATTAAATAGGAAAAGATACTTCTATTAACATAAATAAGAGATTACATGAGTGACAACCTCTGTTGGCACGTCTGTGATCCGGAGAAACTAAGTCCTCCACCTGGGCCTCCACCACCTCAATCCTCCATTTCTCAATAGCAAGCTCACAAGCAAAGGCAAGGTTGGGAAGAAAACCAAGTGCTCCAAGGGACAAATGGATGCAGACTCAAGCATAAGCAAGCTATGACAACAATGGACTATAGTTTTCTTTCTCTTCAATTCCCCTCCTTCAATGTATCCAAAGGGTTCCTTATATAGTGCTTCACTAGTGTAATGGAAGGTCAAATTTGAGTGATCTTGAGGCATATGGAAGGCCATGATATAAGTGACTCGGATCCACATCAAGGAAAACTCCAAAAATATTTGGCCTTTTGCACACATCCTGATGTATGTAGGTTTAAGGGTTATATCCATGTGTATACATGAGAAAGGGTTTAAAATTCATGTACAAGAAATAATGAGTGTTTTTAGGGATGATCTTGGAAACATCAAATGTAAAAAACTAGTCCATGGGGTCCAAAGAGTCTGCAGAGGGACAGGGAAGGCCATAAATATGTGATCTACCATGTGTGGTAAAATCAGCTATAACATAGGATATTTTCTAAAGGGGAGCTTGTCTTGCTATGGGACCAGGATAAAGAACCCCTGAGGCCAGGGAATTCATGTCTACGTGGTTAGGACCCTATGTCATGTCAAAATTTCTGAAGAAAGTTGCATATGAATTAACCAATTTCGAGGGGAATAAGCTACCTGAGCCTAGAAATGGGCTCTACTTGAAGAAGTACTATGCTTAGGATTAGCACCTTTTCTTGTAATTTTATTGTATGTAATTTAATGTACAATAGTTCACCAGTTTCTATTCTGATATCATCTGTTGTTTGTTACAGATGTCTTTTGAGTGGTTCGTAGGTTTTGCAAATGGCACTAATCATCACACTTGTAACCTGGCTTCAGTCGCATGGGCTATTTACTCACCCTCAAGACAGCTAGTCGCCTATGGAGGTGCTTTCCTAGGTCCTTCTATGAATAATGTGGCTAAATACAGGGCCATCATTGAGCTTTTATGGGATGCCTT
Organism: Pseudotsuga menziesii; assembly: GCA_001517045.1. NCBI lineage: Eukaryota > Viridiplantae > Streptophyta > Pinopsida > Pinales > Pinaceae > Pseudotsuga > Pseudotsuga menziesii. The sequence continues at coordinate 147,544 of LPNX011173354.1, forward strand.
GTCATGTGGCATCACCCAGCTGGAAGTCAGACTTGACTCTCAACTAGTGGTTTCCCAGCTCAATCAAGCTTATCAGGTGTGAAACCCTATTTTATTATGTCAATTTATGCAAGTTAGGTTATTGGAAAGAAATTTTGATTTTATTACATTTAATCATATTCCAAGAAATCAAAAATCATTAACTGATGCATATGGGAATTATATCTTGGATTGGCACTTAACACATATTTCATAAAAATACACAACATATACATTGCAAAAACACATGTAAATAAATCGAAATATATATATATATGTGTGTGTGTGTGTGTGTGTGTGTGTGTGTGTGTGTGTGTGTGTGTGTGAATATATGTCCATATAGATAGGTCAATTTCTTGATCCTCACATCCATTCATAACTGTATAATATACAAAAAATATACAAAAATTGGATCGTAATCCATAAAATGTCCTTAGGCCTAATCTTGACCACCTTAGTCATCCTAACCACCCTGGTCATCCTGATCTCGAGCCTCTTCAGCTTGTTCAGTGGCAATAGCCTCAGCAACACCTATGTAAACAAGCACTTCCCTGTCTACCCTTCTCATAAGGCATATTCAGGTAGGTGGGATACCAGCCACTAGTTCCTGCATAATGGCAAGGATCTGCTCAAGGCGTAAAGTAGGGACTCTTTGGGTAAGCCTGGCTAGCTTCCCCTCAATAACGCTGATAAAAAATTAATCCTCACCTGCCACTGGTCACACATACATACGAGGATGCCTATTAGGGAAGACCAGTCCAATATATTCATTTTAAACATTTACATGATTAACAACTTTTATACATATATATATATCTTTATGATTAAAAATTCATAAAAAATTAAAAACTTGAAAAAAACAAAATACCTGACGCTCCCCATGCTCCTCCAGGAGGGATGAAAAGGTCATTGTCACCCAAGAAATCCATCCCAGCATATGGAAACTACTCCAGTGCTAGTAGCTTCCATTCCCACCATAGGTAGAATTCATCATCACAAACACTCTGAACCAATCCACGTCCTCCCTGGCGAAGGAGTATTTATCCCCACCTACTCAGTATAGGTTGATGGGGAGAGAAAGATGGTATAGGTACTATGGGGCTAAAAGTGGGCACTCTCTCAAAGAAAAAGGCCACCAATATGCTAGAATAACTAAAGTTCTTATGTCGGCCTCTCTTGTAGTCAGAGAGTTTCTTCTTCATTATCAGGATTACTCCCGAGCACCAGTTAATTAAATCCCCCTATAGACATTCCATGACAATTCTCATTTGGTTTTGATTTGAAAGATGGAGTGATGATGATCCTGCAACCCTTACTACTGTGCTTACCAACACCTGTAATGGCAAGGTATGGATATGTGAAATAGGGATGCAAGTTCCCCTTTTCTGAGTGTCAGGCGTGTAGTAAGTGTCAATATAGTTCTGACCACTTAAAAGGTCACCGCCCCTACTGGTACCTTCCAAGTTTGAAGGTGCTCCCCATTGTAACAAACCCACAATAAAATAGATTTCTTCTAGTGCAATTTCTAGAATCTCACCTTGTAGGTCAAATGCACCTAGATCATGATCCCAATAGTTGATAAAAAACTCCAGCAAATAGACATTAGATCGCATAGGTGAGGTACAAAAGAACTTTAGCAACCCACTTTGCCATAATGCATGCACTATGGGGCACTACAATGTGCATCTTGGTCCATGGTTTCATGTTCCCTCTCCCTCCACTCCAACACCATGTTTTAGCCTATTCATAAAGCCATTTTCAAACATTAAAAATCATAAAAAAACCTTGATTTTGGCCATAATTATGCTTTTTATATGTCGCGTAGTATATGCGACTGTCCTTTGGACATGTTACGTATCATACATGGGTTACTTTCAGACAAGTCACATATAAAACGCGTGTACGCGACTATGTAAGTTGCATACCCACATATACAACGTGACCTTCCTAAAAATGGCTTAAAACATTAAAATTTTGCATAAAATTAAAAATTTGTTTGGATGAAATGAAAGAGCATGAAGAGCTTATTTACTTGGCACTTGCGGATTTGAAAATTGTCCATTGGTTTGTCCACACTGAGCGATTGAAGGCAGAGGTAAAATTTTTCTATATTGGGTAAAAATATGAAATGTTGATTTTGATTTCTATTTTGAACTATTTATAGAAATAATTTCAAAATGTGGGTTTTTAACCTATAGTTTTTAATTTTTATCAAAATCACTAATACCATGTCATGTTTTCCTAATGAAACATGTCCAAGGTTACTCAAAGTTGATTTTCACTCATATAGGGTAGGATTTTGGTCATTTATATGCATTTTTTCATTTATACCTAATCCTCCTTAACCCTAGACTCACTAGTTTGACCATGGACTATGGTATTTAACTATTAGTACCTTGTCTATACCATTGTTCTTCTATGGATAGGGATTTCCTTCCATGAGACCCTAGCTTAGAACACATTGATTGTCTTTTGGTACTCATACCGCATTTGTCATAGGTTTGGGGGATCCTTATTAGCTATTTTTCATGCCAAATTGAGCCTCATTTTGGTCTCTTTTTACAAACTATCCCTTTTATAAGGCTCCCCTCCCTTATGGAGTTTATTTTGGCCTAGGTCGAACTCCTCAAAATAGACTTGAATGCCAAGTAAACTTGTCCATTCAGGCTTGTTAAGAATATGTGAATGGGCATCCACATTGGTGGTAGGTTATCACTTTCTCGGAACATGTGGAATAATACGAGAAAGGATCACTCTCTTTCATATGGAATTGAGAAGAGTATTCATAGGCATAGGATTATCACTTTTCCGGACCTGAGGGACTCAATTCATGGAAAAGGAGTACCCTGTATGAGCTTAGTTTTCTCTTTTTCGTGCTCTGTACCTAAACATGGAAAATATTCTGAGTGTACTTCATGTCTTTGTCAGGCTCATTAAACATTAAGAATAAAGCACCGAGTTTACTATTGTAATCCCAATTCCTCATAACCAAATGGATCTTTCTGAGTGATCTTGCTTTCCTTCGCACTCATAAAATTCAAGCTATATGCTTCTTTTGAAGGGGCGTTAGGTAGGTGGTAATTTAACATTTTTCAGACCTCCCTAACTAAGTACGAAAAATGTTTTCCTTTTCTTCTCCAGAAGTTAAGAGAGTTCTTCTACGATATGTTTTATACTTTTTCGGCCTCCGGAGACTAAATTGGATGAAAAAGGACCCCCCCAGAGTCTTCTTCAGACTTTTCAAACTCTCTAAACATGAAAACACCAAACAAGCATGTACTAGTTCGAGCTTGTAAAATCCACAAATAAGTGACATTATCAAGCATTATTACCTCTTTTCTTCAAGCTTGTCAAAAATGAAGAGAGACCTGAGTTAAATTTCATGGACTCGTTAAAATTTAACAGGAAAGATAAGGAAGAAGTTTTATTTTTGGGTTACAGTCGGTGGCAGCATGTCCTGCTTGAACATAGCACTCTCTAAACTTTCTGACACTCATGTCTCAGTGTACATTTTTAGTCCAGCTATCACTTTGAGTTTCTTACTCCTCCAGTTGTCATTTATACATGGGGAATCTGATCATGTCTCCTACATGAAAGATAAGTCTGGTTGTACTATCTACAAAGTTAAAATATTCCCCCGGTCACCTCTGTGTCATGCTCACTATTTAAGGATTTATCCCTGCATCTGATTATTATCCTAATTCCATCATTATCCTATCTAATATCACTAGTGTCTACTTTCCCTTATCTAGTTCCTAGTCACTCTTGTGATCTGTTGGAGGATCTATTGTCTTCCTCATCACAACATGGTTTGTCATCAGTAGTTCCTGAAGACGAAGACCTAGATTTTTGTCAATGGTACCTTAGGATTAACTTTCATCATTAGTGAATTCCTTTTCTTTATTTGTCAGTTTTCACCTATTGATTGACAATCTGTTGATTCCTTTCCATGTTCGACTTTGACACATCTATTCACATGGCCTAGATTGTACCGGTTCCTTTGTATTTTGATGAAGACCTTAGGTTCACATCTATAACCTAAGTTGAGCAATATTATGTTATGTTCACCTACATAACTTCCAAATTTTGAAGACTCGTCATTGTATATTGTGGCTCCGACCCACCTTTGTAATATACATGGTCTTGTACCTGCATCATATGATGTAATCAAATATTGTAAAGGAGATAGTGTTCCAATATATTGAACATGAAATCCTCAAATATTATTTTGTATATACCATTGATATGTATTTGTTTTAGGTACTTCCTTTGCTTCCTTGGACTTCTGAGTTCTCCAAGATAATGATCATAATGTATTTTGGCCATCGCTTCCCTCTAACCTCACACATTAGGGGGCATCTGTTACTAGCCAAAATGGCACTTCTCCATCCAAGTTCTGATATTCCTCATGTCAATACATGAAAGGACAAATTAGGATTGAAGTGGCAAAAACACTATAGATGTGCATGAACTTTGATGCATTATCTTCAAACCAACCTTATATATTTTTATTCAGTGTTTTGGGTTTCATATGCGACTATATGCATTGGAACTTGTGTATCATATGTGAATATTTTCATTGCAACCTGTGTTTACTTGCATACACGAGTTCCCTTTGAGAAACACACGTATCATATGTGAGTTGCCTATATTAATACCTGCATATACATTAATTTGACATTAAAAAATATAAATCGATATTAGATCAGATTAGTTGGGCCCTAATCCATAACTATCCCAACTATCTTAACCATCCCAACCTTTGAAACCATTCTATTTCCCAAAGTATAAATAGAGACCTTGGGGTGGGGATAATTAATCAATTTTGGAGAGCAAAGTTATGCTGGTGGTATATCTTCAGAATCTTGGTGCAATAGAAATTAGAGTCCTTTGGCTGTAGAGGAGTTTGTTATACCAAAATCCTATCACCATCATGTGATAAGACATTTGACATACCTGCTTGCCCTGAATCCCAGCTTCTAGAGTGGAAACTAAATCATTCTTCATCAATCTTACATGAAAATTCCCAGCACTGTGCATGCCCCTTTATCCAGTAGCAATACCCTTCTTCGCACTACCCATCATCTGTTTTCCATAAGCGGTGCCACTGCCTATTACCCTTGGTCTATAAGCGGTTATTACCAGAACCGCTCTGTCACAGAAGAAGAAGCACAGTACCCTAGGTAAAAAGGGAAAAATAAAAGTTCATCGAGGCTTCTAGATGATAATCCTCGAGATATCCCTTATCCCTACTATTGTGGATTGGTTGAGCTCGAGATACATCATTCTAGGATCTTAGAGGCCACCTCACCCACTAATTTCTCAACCTACTCTATCCATTAAAGCCCTATAAATATGAGCTCATAGCCATGGTTGAGGGGAGAACATTGGAAGTATTGTTATGCTGTTGGATTGATTCTTGGCCCAAGATCATTTGGAGAGAGCATATAGAGCTAGAGTCAGAGATTTTGGTGATGATAATTTGGTTTCATGGATGTTTATGCCAGAAATTGTTTCCAGACTACGAGAAAACAAGCCAACATAATCTCAAATATTTCAATCAAACAAGACTATGTTTTTAGGGTTTTTTTAAAAGGGTTTTCTGGTTGTGAAGTCTGGTGACAAGAGGGAAGGCATTCATAACCAAAATAAGAACTAAATAACAAGTAAAGAAAGACTAAGATGAATAACATAATAAACATGTATCCAACAGAAAATAACATTGAAGTTCATCCACAAATGGCAAGCACTACAAGCATAAAAACTATAAACCAGCAATGAAATTACCAATTGTGTAGATAAACAAGCTATAAATGAAGCCAAAGAATAGACTAAAGGGTAAAATGGAGCATATATTTCATAATCAGTTCCTCAAACACACATGAGAGTCAATTACTTAGCTTATCAACAAGTCAGGAAACCTCCTCTAGCTAGCCAAAAGTCGAACCCTTAGTCCTGTTTGTGACCTCCCTTTATACTATCTTTCAAAATTCAGTTAAAGGCTAAACCCTAACTACTTTCAGCCTAATCATCGAAATGGTTTTATCAAAATAATAATTACAAAAGTAAAATATTCATCAAAACATAACAAATAACTGATTTTGCTAACAAGCCTCATAGATCTTTAGCAGCCTCTGCTAACAAAGCTATCCCTTCTAAGGCTTGGGCCTTTCTACTAGCCTTCAGCTACTCTGCTTCTATCTCTATCATTATTCTAGTAAGCTCTTCATTTTGTTTCTATAGATCTCTGATGGTCTATTTTAACCCTGTAAATTGTAACTCTGTACTTCTTTTTCTTTTTAATGCCTCTTTTGAGACTGCAATTAGTTCCTGGTAGTGATTATTCACCTCTTCTAGGTCTTCTCTGAGTCTTTTACTGGCCATAATCAAACCATCACTTGTCTCTTGCACATATTCTACTTGATGTTTATACTGCTTTATAGTTCTCTGTAAATTTTCTTTCTCTGAATCGAATGCTTTATTTCCTGTTGTACTTTGCAGCTCATTAGGAAGCCATGGAATGTTAAGTCTTCTATATATTTCTTCATCTTCAGGCAGCAAATCTGTAGCAGTATCATGAAAAAGTAGGTTTTCTTGAGTCTCAGTTTCACCAGGAACATTTTCATCAACCATCAGTTTTTTTTCTGAGTGAGAAATCTCTATTTCATCTTTTTGTTGCTCTTTTAACATTTGACCTTGTATTTCCAAAAATACATCAGACAGCTTGGTCTCAGTGAGGCTAGATTCTTCTTCTGATTTCATTAGTTTTTTCCCTTTGCTGACACCCTTACCAACCTCCAGATTTTCATCAGAGGAAGAGTTATCAATCACAGTTACCCCTTCTTTAATCAATTTAGGGTTTAGTAATTTCTTCACTTTTAGCCTGAGTTTGTTTCTGGCTCTAGTCTTTGGTCTCCACCCTGGAGCAAGTTCTCCTACGACTTTTAAGGCTTTTCCTTGATGGATGACAGAGGAAAATTATTTAAATTTAAGCTTCCTTTTGTTTGGTACTGCTATCCTATCCTCCCAACTGTGAAATTCTTTCTTAGTGCCAACATTAGTTTTATCAATGAGAGGAAACTTATCATCCTCCAACAAGTATGTTTCATCTTCTGACAAGACTGTAATTGGACTTTGTTTTTGGACTTTAGTGTTTTTTTCATCAGCTAAAACCTTCTCTGTAAGTGCAATTTTCTCATCAACGAATGTCTCTACTGGTGTATCATTCTGAACAGGCTGCATCTCCTTGTGAATAAACTGCAAATCTTTGTTCTCACTACCATTTGGACGTTTCTTAGATTCACAATCTTCTTTTGCAAGTTCTATAACTTCCTCTAATTTGACACAATCTTCATCTTCAACCTTTACTTTTTGTTTTAATTTCCTAATCAAGGTCTGTCCTTTATCATATTGCTTTCTAGTAGACTATCCTTCTTGATTATTTTGAAACCCTGAGCAAAAATGGAAATATTCCCAAGTTTTTCCTTCTTTCTGCAAAACAACGTTGATAATAAGTTTGATAAGTCCATGGTAAAATATGGACTATCTAGTATGATCTTGGTGTTCTTTGATTCTGTTGTACATATTCTATAGGCGCTTTAGCAAGAACAAAGGCAGGTTCATCTTTGATTCACTACTAAGGTGCTGAAAGAACCTGAAATGGTATTTGAAGACGAAGGAATACCTTCCTTCACATGTGATGTAACTTTGTAAAACCTTAATAGGTTCTACCCATTCAACTCTGAAGTTATGGATGGGCACTCCCTTGCCCCAATATGGAACAATACCAGGCACTAGATACCTCTATGCATTAAAATTAAATGGCACTTTCTTAAACCAAAGCTCTCCTTCATTTTTAACCCGTGTTGCCTCAGCCACCAAATCTGTGTTCAATTTGAATTGCAAAATATCAAAAGATATATTATCTTTGTCATAACACTGAGCAAACTTGTGAGAAACTTCAGTATTGTATCCATCAATTTTATTAAAAAATATCAACCATCCAGCATTTTCAAAAAGCTCAGCACATCCTGGAAATTTATCTACCCAACTGAGATCAGTAGGCTAAGCCCTATTGGTTTTTCCACTTCTCTTCATCTTCTGTAGGGTTTTCCAGCACCTATTAGTAATTTCATAGCCTATTTTTCTTCAAGTTTACAGAGTCTATCCTATCACCAATTCAGGAAATGCTTTGTTCCAAGTTTCAAAAATTTGGCTTAATCACAGAACCAAAAATCTCCAACAATGCTGTTGTGAACTTTAATAACTCAAATGACGCCTATTTAGATATTTTGATTAATATCTCATCATTGAAAATTTGTTGAGTAAGTGAATTCATGTTTTCCTTTAAAAAATTGACATCATAGGGCTTATCAGAAAAAAACCCCAATTTTAACAAGTCATGACAAAGGTCACACGAGATACCTCATTCAAATATTAATACAGGCATTGGAAATTGATTCCCTGACCGGATAGGTGTCGAATTGAACGTTCCAGGTGTCTTCAAACCTCCAGATCTCTTCTAACTGTCACCGCTAGGAAACCCTAATTCTTCCTTCAACTGTCAAATTCCTAATTTTTCAGCAATATGTCTCCACCACAGCGTTCACTAGATTCGTAATCTTTAGTTTGAGAACCTCTTCTCGAAAATTTTGCCTCATTCCACTCCCTGTCTTGATTTTCCATGCATTTGCATCGAACTACCATGATTTCCCTCACACGATGACCAACCACCTATTTACCTGATTAGCCTGGAAAGACATATATCAGACCTGCTAATTGATGTGATTAATCGCCTTAGGAATGAAATCATTGAAAAAGTCGGAGTGAAAAATGACCAATTGGGCACTTGCGACTTTCTTGTAGCATGCCAGTGCATTATTTTCACTCTTGCACTACAAGAAAGTTCAAACATATAATTTTTGTCATTTGATCACTAATCCTGCTTTAAAACTCAGTTTATATGATTAACTTTTGATCTTAGTGTCATTGATGAAATAATTAATCGAAATACACCCTATAGAACCCTTCAAAAATGAAATTTACACAAAATTTTCATAAAAGCAACCTTTAAAAAAAATAAGAAAAAACCAAAAAAGATGAAAACCGAAAGGCATAAACTCAAGTTTGAACTCTAAGAAAAAATTTCCTAGAATTAAGAACATTAGAAAATTTCAAAAACATAAACAAAATATAAAATTAAAGAAGAAAATTTCATGACTTAACATCTGGCTCTTGTTGCGGGATGAAGTCCTCCCTGTGAGGCTTCAAGAACCTGTAGACCAGTGCCTTCTTTCCTACTACCTGCTAGTCTGCAAAATTTCCATTGGGCTATGGAGTCCTTATTGTGTTTTACACACACTGGTATATACAATGAAAAACTAAATTTTCGCTAAAAAACTGTAGAAATGCTTGAGGAATCATCCATTCACTGGACTTGACAATTCCTCACCTTCCAAAGTCTGCAGTACGAAGGTGTTATTTTCCAAAAACTTAGATACTAGGAAAGGGCCAAACTAGATATTGTCAAATTTGCCATGTTTCCCTTTCAATTCTTTCCTGGAATCCCACCTCAGAACCATATCACCAATCGAGAAATTGTTACCTTTGATTTTCCTGTCAAATCTGTTTTTAATCTTCAATCTATATAACTGTTCCTTTTCTTCCACTTTTTCCCTGTTCTGCTGCAACTCTATCATCTCATAAATACTTCTATGCATATCATTAGGTTCTTCCTAACAATTATGAAGAAACTTCATCACTCGAATGCCCAACTAAATAGGAAAAACTTCATCTGTACCATACACTAATTGGAAAGGAGAAGTTCCAATTGCTTGTTTGATTGTTATTCTATAAGCCCATAATGCATACTTCAGCATAGAATCCCATGATCTCTTATTATGATTTAGCAACTTTATGATACTCTGAATGATGTTTTTATTTGAGGACTCAGCTAAACCATTACCTTGGGGATAGTAAGGAGTTGAATGTTTCAAAAAGATACCATTCTTTTCACAAAATGCTTCCATTTCCTTAGACTTAAAAGCCTTTGCATTATCTGTCACTGTTTTATGAGGACACCCAAACCTATTGAGGATATTTTCTTCAATAAATTCCATAATCACTTTATCTGTGGAATTCCTAGTAGGGATAGCTTCCACCCATTTGGTAAAGAAGTCTGTTGCAGTTAAAATCCACCTGTGTTGTCCCGAGGAAGATGGACTTATCTCTCCTATAAAGTCCAGACCCCATTCTTGGAAAGGATCACTTACTGCAATAGGTTTTAAGGGAAATGACAACAATTTTTGTTTGCCAGCAAACTTCTGACAAGGGATACAAGCTCTTACCTGCTGATATACATCTGCAAACAAAGAGGGCCAATAGTATCCTGCTCTTAAGATCTTGTATGCTGTTGCCTTCCAATACTTGTGACCTCCACAAGCACCCTCATGAGATTCATAAATCACTCCTTCAATTTCAGATTTATCCAAGCATCTGAGTAGAATACCACCTGGGTCCTTCCAGAATAACTGTTGTTCCACTAAAAAGTACTTAGTAGTTGTTAGATTCAAAGATCTAGCAGCTTTTCTATCTAAATGCTCATGACATTGCAAATACAATAGAAAATACACAATGTCTGTGTACCATGTGGATGCTGAATAAAAGTCCATAATCTTCTCTTTTTCCAACTCTGCTTGATTTTCTTCCAGAGCTAACTCCTCTGCCATCCAATGTAGTCCTAAATCTTGGCAGTTTGTGTTAGAATAATCAACCCATAGTTAGCTACCTTAGACATTAATTAATCCAATTTTTGTCTTATTTGCCTAGTTTCCATATGCCACCTTATCCAAGTTGTCCTCCACACATATAAAGTGGTCAAACTTGCTAAATTTGAGTCATGGAGCACTTGGGAAACCACTTGGAATCAAATCTTCTTTATTCCTGGCCTTCCTAGTGCATGTCTGCTTTTTCTGCTTTATTGCCCGCTTTTTCTAAGTTTTAAGGCAATTGGGAAAGTTTGACTAGGTGAAATTAACTTGTTTTTTGTCCTCATCATACTCCACTCTTTTATCCTATGAAAATCATGTATGATTTGTCCTTCCACCATCTATTATCTTGCCTAATTGATTTTTCCAATTCATGAGCTCCTAGATAGATTTGGAAAGTGTTTTATGCACCTATGGGGCATTTGCTTAGATTTAGTAAGCCTGCTTTTGACCAAATTCGAATGGCATCCTTATGCATTCAAATATATCATGAAATTATTTATTGTGGTAGCCTATGACTTTACAGGGTTGGCTATTGTACACTTATTCAATACAGATTAGTGTTCTGCTCCATGTTCAGTCTCCTTTGTGAGTAATTTGCATGTGTAATTGGCAATTTTTGTGAGTGTAATTGTTCTAACACTTGGGTTCAATTTCCATATGGTATCAAAGCCTTTGTATATTGATTTCTCTCCTTCCAATTTGTATTGCAGGTTCGACATCATTGACTGGGAGCATTCTGCTGACTGAAGGGACAATTTCTGAGCTATGGATCAATCTCAAAAGATCATCTTGACTCCATTTAACTTCTTTGAATGGAAAGAAGAGATGGAGATACTGTTGAGAGTGAAAGGCCTCTACATTGTGACTATGGAAACAGAAGCAGAATCCAATGCAGCTGCAGAGAAAATTAAATGGCACAATAGGAGGGATGAGGCCTATGGTCTCTTGTGTCTAAGCATATCCAGAGACCTCCTTTTTCGTCTTGATGGATTGACATCACCGAATTAATTATGGGAGAATCTTGTTGAGATTTTTTGGTAATACATATGAGATGAGGGGACATCAGATTTAAAATGAATTGATCTCCCTGAGTCCCAATAGCTTTGAATCAGTGCAACTCTATTTTTCCAAGTTCAAAGCACTTGTTTTGCAGCTAAAACAATGTGGGATCGAAAATAAATATGAGCAACTGGTTTTGGCCATACTCTTGAAGCTTGGCCCTGACTATTCAGTGTTTGTATTGACCTTCTATGCCACAAAGTTGATAGCTCAAGCCTAGAAAATGCCTAGCCTTGCAAATTTCATGGCATCTCTCACACAAGAACAAGATAAATTGGTGATGATGGGCACCATCAAACCTTCCAAAGACCAAGCTCTAGTTGCTGGAGATTTGAGGGTGGATTCAAAAGGCAAGAAGAAAGATAATAAGCTACCTGAGCAAAAGAGAGACAATAACAAGTCTCCAGAGGAGCCTCAAGGTTCCAAGAAGAACCCCCAGAAGAAGAAGAACAAAGGAGAAATGAGCAAGTGCGCATACTGTAGTAAGGGAAATCATTCTGAAATCTCCTGCATGAAGAAGAAAATAGACATGCTGACTCAAATCCTGTAGAAGAATGGCATCTCCCTTCCTGACAGCTCAAAGAAGAGAGAAGGAGGATCAAATTCAGAAAATAGAGAGAGAGTTCATGCATTGGTTGCTGGCACATCAAGATCACCTAGTTTCATCATTGATTCTAGAGCTTCAAGACATATGGTTTCGACCAAGGAGGCATTCACCTCACTTGACATATCAAAAGGTCCACCAATAGTACTGAGAGATGACTCTCTCACTGAAATTTTGGGGAAAGGGAGGATTGATCTTGACTATGGTAAGTTCAGCAATGTGTTGTATGTTCCAGGTCTTGCCTCTAACCTCTTATTAGTGTATCAGATGACCCACACAGGGTCTCCAAATAAGTTCATATTCTCACTTGATGAATTTGAGATCACAAATATCTCAAGTGGTAAAGTCATTGCAAAAGGAGTTAAAAATCACACTTCGAAGGTATACATGTTCTCACACTTCCTACCCTACTCAAACCCCTCTGCTCTTCTGATTCATTCTAATGAAGCAAGCAAGCTTTCACATGAAATATTTGGCCACCTCAATTACAAGTATCTTTCTAATCTTATTGAAAAAGAAATGGTCATAGGGTTACCAAAGACTAATTTTTCCAAAGGAGTCTGTCAAGGTTGCATCTTAGGAAAACACCTAGAGCATAAATTTGAGAGAGCTAGTCATGAGAGAACCTCTGCACCTCTTAAGTTGATCCATAGTGATGTTGTTGGCCCATTTCCTCATATTTAAATGAGTTAGGCCAAGTATGCATTGACATTCATAGATGACTTTTCCAGGTATTACTGGGTTTACTTCCTGAAACACAAGTCTAAATTTTTTGGCCTCTTCAAAGTCTTTAAGGCTTTGGTTGAAAACCAGTCTGGGAGGAAACTCAAGGTCCTAAGATCTGAAAATGGTGGTGAGTATGTCAAGTTTGAGTTCATTCAATATTGTTCATATGAAATTATTTAGATGCAACATTCTATCCCTTACACACCACAGCAGAATGGTGTTGCTGAGAGGAAGAACAGATCACTGAAAGAGATGGCAACATGCATGATGGAGGCTAAGAATTTGCCACCAAAGTTTTGGGCAGAAGCTATAAACTATGAATCCTATATCCAGAATAGGGTGCCTCATAAACATCTTGATTTTATGACTCCTTTTGAATCATGGAGTGGGCACAAGCCATATGTGACCAATTTCAGGATTTTTGGCTCAAGGGCTTAGGCTAGAATTCCAACAGAAAAGAGTAAGGATTTGCAGCCCCAAAGCCAAGAGTGTCTATTTTTTGGGTACTCTAAAGATTCAAAATGGTACAAGATGATCAATTTGATCACAAACAAATCCTTCATTGAAAGGTGTGTTCAGTTTCAAGAAGAGCCCCTAGCAGCAGTGGAAGTTGGAGAATCCTCTTCACCACTAGAACCTTTGAATGTAAGTGAAGAGATAGTTGAACTTGCTGATTCTGATATGTCTGATAATTATGATTTAATTTCATATCCTAACATTCCTACAATACCAAAATGGGAAGCCAATACCATTCATGCAGCTGGAGAACTAGTTGGAAATCCTAATGATCCTAGGAGGACTAGATCTCAATTTGAGAGTGCTTTGTGCATGAAAGATCCTATGTTTGCTAAGAAATGTTGTATGATGGTTGAATTAGACCCACAGACATATGAATATGCAAAAAATTATCCAATATGGAAAACATCCATGAAAGAAGAGTTCATCTCACTCCAGAAGAACAACACTTGGGAGCTGGTTGATCTTACCCGAGGGAGGAAGCTAGTTCAGTGTAAGTGGGTTTACAAAACCAAATTTGCTACTGATGGTTCACCTCTGAAGTACAAGGATAGATTGGTAGCCAAGGGCTACTCACAGGTACATGGAATAGAATACAATTATACCTTTGCACCAGTGGCAAAGATGGACTCCATCAGGCTAGCCTTAGCCATTGCATCTTCTAAGCAGTGGGAGGTACACCACATGGATGTGAAGTGTGCTTTCCTAAATGGAGATCTCACTAAATATATTTACATGCAGCAGCCTCAATGATTTTCTACTAACCCATCTCTTGTGTGCAGGATAAAGAAGCCATTGTATGGGCTTAAGCAAGCCCCCAGGGATTGGTATGCCAAGATTGATAGCTTTCTGCTATCATTGAATTTTGTTCGATGCAAGTCAGATCCAAATGTCTATGTAAAGCTGATTCTTGGTTCATTAATTATCATTGTTTTGTATGTATATGACCTTCTCATTACAGGAAGCTCAAAGGATGAAATTGTTCCCTTGAAGGATGCAATGAACTGTGCCTTCTCAATGATTGGTTTGGGCTTATTGAGCCAATTCTTGGGGCTCGAGATTGCTCAAACCAAAGAAGGAATCAAAGTACATCAGTCCAAGTATGACTTGGATTTGCTGAAAAAATTCAATATGAAGGATTGCAAGCCAAGCAAGACTCCTTTCCTTTCAGGAGTTAAGCTTGAAGAAGTTGATTCTTCACCTATGGTAAACAATACACTGTATAGGCAATTGATTGGATGTTTGTTGTATCTTACACATACTCGACCTGATATTTCTTATGCAGTAAGTTTGGCTTCAAGATACATGGATCAGCGTCATGAGATCCATTGGAGAGCAGCCAAAAGGATCCTTAACTTTGTTTAGGGAACAAGGACTCATGCGTTCTTCTACAATGCTAAATCTGATCTTGATTAGATTGGGTTTACTGACAGTGATTGGGCAGGTCATAGCACAGATCAAAATTCAACATCAGGATATTTGTTCATGCTTGTTGAAGGGCCAATCAGCTGGTCAAGCAAGAAACAGAGTGCCATTGCACTCTCATCTACAAAAGCAGAGTACAGAGGAGTTGTAAATGCAACAACTCAATGTTTATGGTTGCAGGCTTTGCTTGGAGAGTGTGGGTTCGAATCAGAATACTCAACTAATATATATTGTGATAATAAGAGTACCATTCAAATCTGCAATGATCCAGTTTAGAAACAGAGAACCAAACACATTGAGATCCATATGCACTACATCAAACAGCTTGTGCATGATGGCACCATTCACCTACTCTTCTGTTCATCTTCAGAACAAGTAGCAGATATCTTCACCAATTTTTTTTGTGAGAAGACATTCAGCAATCTCAAATCACTATTGGGGATTGTTGATCATGCTATGAAGCATGAGTGATGACAAGATTTCAAATTTTGTTTTACTGTCCATGTTTAAGGGAGGATTTTTCCCACTAGGTTTTTGCCTCTTTCCTTGGTTAAATGGACATGCAGTATGTAAAGAGTGACTAAGCCTTGTTGCTAGGCCCTATAATTTTCTGATATTTTACTCATAATTCAAGCTTAAGGGGGGGTTTTAGAATAATCAATCCATAGTTAGCTACCTTAGACATTAAATAATCCAATTTTTGTCTTATTTTCCTAGTTTCCATATTCCATCTTATGGAAGTTGTCCTCCACACATCCAAAGTGGTCAAACTTTCTAAATTTGAGTCATGGAGTGCTTGGAAAACCACTTGGAATCAAATCTGCTTTATTCCTGGCCTTCCTAGTGCATGTCTACTTTTTATGCTTTATTGCCTGCTTTTTCTGAGTTTTAAGGCAATTGGGAAAGTTTGACTAGGTGAAATTAACTTGTTTTTTGTCCTTATCATCCTCCACTCTTTTCTCCTATGAAAAGCATTTATGAGTTGTCCTTCCACCATCTATTAGCTTTCCTAATTGGTTTTTCCAATTCATGAGCTCCTAGATAGATTTGGAAAGTGCTTTATGCACCTATGGGGGATTTGCTTAGATTTAGTAAGCCTGCTTTTGACCAAATTCGAATGGCATCCTTATACATTCGAATATCTCATATAATTATTTATTGTGGCAGCCTATGACTTCACAGGGTTGGCTATTGTACACTTATTCAATACAGATTAGTGTTCTGCTCCATATTCAGTCTCCTTTGTGAGTAATTTGTATGTGTAATTGGCAATTTTTGTGAGTGTAATTGTTCTAACACCTGGGTTCAATTTCCATAGTTTGATTCAGCCAGCAATTTGGCTAATCCTTATCCCTTGACTAGTTTAGTAGGTCTTATATCTATGTCATACTCCATGATTTTAGCAATCCATTTGCCTCTTTTCCCCTCGCTGTCAGGCTATATCAAAACATATTTTACAGTAGCATTAGGCACATATGAAATAAATTTAGAGTGCAAAACATAGATTCTGAAAAATTTCAAATCTTTCACCAAAGAATAGGCTTATTTTTCCAAGATGCTATATTTTAATTCAGAATCTCTGAGAGTTTTGCTGAAGAATGCAATAGGTTGTTCAAGACCATATTTATTCTTCTGCAATAAAACATCTGCTATTGTATCTTCAGATGTGAATTAAAATGTTAGAAATTCTCTTGTGAAATCTGGACTTACTAATACAGGGGCTTTAGTAAGAGCCATCTTGATTTTTTTAAATGCATTCTTTGCTTCAGTGGTCCATTTGACCTCTTGATCTTTTTTAAGCATGGTTGTAATCTGTTTGATAGTCTCAGCAAAGTGTGGTATAAACCAACGTAGAAAGTTGATTTTACCAATGAAAGATTGGACATCCTTTTTACTCCTAGGCAGACTTATCTTCAATATAGCTTTTACCCTTTTAGGGTCAATCCTTAAACCATCAGCAGAAACTAAATGACCAAGTAATTTTCCTTCTTGTATAGCAAAGTGTGACTTCTTTGGATTCAAGGACAAACCAAATTTTCTGCATTTTAAGAAAGTTTGTTTCAAATGTTTTAGATGTTCATCATCCGATTGTGAAAAAACAGTAATATCATCTAAGTAAATTACCACAAACTTGTCCTTTTCTTATACAAAAGCTATATCCATAGCCCTCTGAAAAGTGGCTCCAGCGTTCATTAGACCAAAAGGAATCTTATCATACATGAAAGTTCCCCAAGGAGTGGTAAAAGTTGTTTTCTCCTTATCATCAGGATGCATAGAAATCTGATTGTACCCTAAGAAACCATCAACCATAGAGATCCTCTGTGCCGCAACCATTTTCTGCAATATTTGCTCAATTTTAGGCAGAGGATAATTATCCTTTAGTGAAGATCTGTTCAAATTTCTAAAGTCAACACATAGTCTGATTTCTCCATTCTTTTTCCTAACAGGAACTAGATTAGCCACCCATCAAGAGTACCTGAGAGGAACTATGATCTTGGCATCATATAACTTCTTCACTTCTTTTTCAATAACAGGAAACAAGGCTAGATTAATCCTTCTTAATTTCTGATGAAAAGGTTTAACATTCATTTTTAAAGGAACTTTATGTTGTATAATTCTAGTATCGTATGTTCTCAATTATTCATAAGACCATGTAAAGACATCAACATGTTCCTTTAACAATTTTATATACCTATTTCTCTGTTCAGCTGTAAGTGCTTTCGAAATTTTTACCATTCTAGGATGTTCTGTAGAGCCAATTTTACAATCCACCGCATTCTCTTCTGAACACTGTAGAACAGGTTTTAAGAGTGTATCATATTTCGAAAATATCCTTTCTAAAGGTACCAAACCTTGTGGGATGAAATTACTTTTTAATTCAATGATTTTGTTACCAACTATTTCATTTTCAGCAATTTCTTCCACATCTCCACCCTCATCATCTTCCTCTTGATCAATCAGGGAATTAGAAAACTCATGTGTAAGCTCCAAAAACCTTTTAATTTCAATGTCATATTCAAACACTCTCCACTGCTTTACATTATCAGGTACAGATGGTATGTACCTAACTTCAATGGGATACCTCAACTGTGTAGTTTTGGGGATTCTAAAGTGTGTAGCAGCTAAGGCCAATGAATCTGTAGTCTGATTATGGTCTCTTGGAATATAGGTAATGTTAAAAGCTACAAGATAATTCTCAATCATGTCCCATACCTCATTTCGATAGACTTTCAGCAAATCCTGTTTCACTTGATAGTTGTTCTTCACCTGTTGAACAACTAATTCGGAGTCGCCATATGCAGAAATATGCTGAATGCCTAAATCCTTGGCATCTTTTAATCCTAACAGCAAAGCTTCACATTCAGTAGTGTTATTTGTAGTAATGAATTCTAGTTTATACATCAGCTTTACTATTTCACCTCCAGGGGATATGAGAAGAACCCTTGCTCCAGCACCTTCTTTGCAAGATGATCCATCAAAGTATAATTGCCAAAGCTCATCCTCTTGTTCCTTACTGCATTTAACTGGCTAGTCCTTTTCAACATGTAACAAACCATCCGTATTGTCATCATCACTAAAATGTAACATGCAAGTACCCAGATCCTTATCAATAGCATACAGAGGATGGTTGGTAGGGTTCTTGTCATCTGTTACAATATAGGAAAAATGAAGAGTATAGCCTTCTGTTTTCTCCTCCAAACACAGGAATGGTAGCATATGATAAATCCATTTGTAAGGTTCCACCAACTTTCTTTTCCCATGACCTAGAGGGAAGTAATCCAAATTTAGGTGTAATATCAGCTACCACTACATCCATGATTACACTTTTCATGGGTAATTGAGCCAAACTGACAACCATGTCCTTAAGCACACCTAAACACTTCACAGCTTGTGAATCAAATGCATACAGATCATGATAGGGTTTGGTTATACTCAAACCTAAAGCCTCCATAACAGCCTTCGGCATTAAATTGTGTGATGCTCCTAAATCTAACAAACAATTATGTATCATTTGTTCATGGACTGTCAGAGTAATGTAAAATGGAGGTGAAGCACCTGCTTCATTCTCAGTTTTTTCAACCAAGGCTGATCCAATAAAAATCTTTAGATTTTCTTCTTGCAAATTCACTGTATCAGAAATAGGCTAATTGTTTGCTGAATTAATCATTTTAAGAACTGATTATTTATAAGCAGGATTTTTCATTAGTTCAGTTAAAGGCACAGGAATCTTTAACTTTCCTAATTCATTTTCCAGGCTAAAATTTTGCATAGTTTTATTTACCTCTTCAACCTCCATGTTCTTCCTTTGTTTTTCTGGAATTTGTTTTTTCTCTGACACAGGATCAGATTGTTGCTTAGCAGGAACAACTACCTTCTTCTTTGGGTTTTGTACTACTTGTTTTGGACCTGACCTCAGATTCACAGTCTTCTTGGGTTCATTTTGATAGATATCAGCAGTTACAGAAGTCATTTTTGGACTCAAATCATCCTCTATTTCAAACATATCAGCATCATAGCATTCTGCATTTAAAAACTCCTTTTCAGTGACAAAACCCTCAGACAATCTTTCTCCAAAATGGTTCATATCCTGATCTGTGTCTTCAAATAGCACTTCTTCATCAATCTCTTCTTCCTCAACAACATTGTTTTGAAGAGGTGGTCGTACCCTTTGATCTTCAGTCTCTCTCCTTTCTTGCTAAATATCATTATTTCTTCACTCCCTAGGTATGAAACGAGGAGCAAATTGTGTTCTCAATTGATTCTGATTATTGGGGTTTCTTTCACCTTCTTGGACATGTTTGCTGGAATTTTTTTCTAGTTCTAACTTGTTTAATTTTGCAGTCAAAATCTTCACCAACTTAGCCATCTCATCAATTTTCCCTTCTGCAGAATGAGATGCTGAACCTCCTGGAGCTGCTTCCTTCTTTCCTTTCCTGTCATACATCTATTGAGCTGTTTCTTTCTTCAATCTATTGGTAGCCAATATGTTAGAATCTACCTCTAATGCTACATCCTGCATATTCAGTAAAGAAACAGGTCTTCTTTCTCTTAGTAGTAAGGAAAATTCATGATCGAAAGAGTTTGCATATGTAATTTTGCAGATGTTTCTGAAGGCTTTATTTCTATAGGAATTCTACTATATATTTTGTTAAATCCCTTTGAAAAGTCTACAATGGTTTCCTCCTTTTTTCTCCTAAGGGCTCCAAACTCAGTTATGTAATAAGTATGGTCTTTGGTGTCACCCCATTGTCTCATGAAGATGTCCTAAAGCTCTTCTATGATGGTGATTGAATTAGCAGGTATCTCCCTAAACCATTTTCTTACATCTCCATCATGGATTTGCACAAACATTCTCATCCATACGTCCTTAGCTTCAATGTTTTGGTTATCAACATAGCTAAGAAAAGCTTCCTAGTGCTCTTCAGCTGTAGTTTCACCCTGTCCATTAAACCTAGGCAAGTATTTCTGATAGTCACCTCCAGGAAGTGCATTCAAAGGGTGAGGCAAAACCAATGGTGCATATCTAGCTGCAACCATTCGGTCCATCATGTCTATAGGCTGATTTTGGGCTGCCATTTTAAGGCTGAATGACTTTGGTGATGGAGAGATTTGGCAAGAATTTGGCTGAAAAGGGTTTTTACCTACTTTCAAATGAAATAGAGGTATATTACCAGGAGATACTATTTTATCTTTTTTGAAAGATTGATGATTAGTGAAAACTTGAAAGTTACTAACAGGAATTATAGGCTTTAAGCAAGGTGAAGATTCTTCTTCTTTTCTCAAAACAGATGAAAGCGATGAACCATCCAACTGATTAGGGTCACATAGGGTTGGTAATGATTAAGACCTTCTAATATTCCTTGCTATTTTCAATATCTGTTCTGGGTTTGAAACACCCAGCTGCAAAGGTGAAGTAGTTCTGTTTCTAGTTCCAATTCCCATAGTAGCCACTATGACAAACCAGTGAAAAGTAGTCTATAAGATATGCTGGTTTAAGTTCACCTCTTAAAACTAGTGAAATGATAAGTATCCCTGGGAAAAATATGTTTTCAACTTCATTCCCCAGCAATGGCGCCAAATATGTTTATGCCAAAAATTGTTTCTAGACTACGAGAAAACAAGCCAACATAATCTCAAATATTTCAATCAAACAAGACTAGGTTTTTAGGGTTTTTTTAAAAGGGTTTTTTGGTTGTGAAGTCTGGTGACAAGAGGGAATGCATTCATAACCCAAATAAGAACTAAATCACAAGTAAAGAAAGACTAAGATGCATAACATAATAACCATGTATCCAAAAGAAAATAACATTGAAGTTCATCCACAAATGGCAAGCACTACAAGCATAAAAACTATAAACCAGCAATGAAATTACCAATTGTGTAGCTAAACAAGCTGTAAATGAAGCCAAAGAACAGACTGAAGGGTAAAATGGAGCATATATTTCATAATTAGATCCTCAAATACACATGAGACTCAATTACTTAGCTTATCAACAAGTTAGGAGACCTCCTCTAGCCAGCCAAAATTTGAACCCTTAGTCCTCTTTGTGACCTCCCTTTATACTATCTTTCAAAATTTAGTTAAAGGCTAAACCCTAACTGCTTTCAGCCTACTCATCGAAATGGTTTTATCAAAATAATAATTACAAAAGTAAAATATTCATCAAAACATAACAAATAACTGATTTTGCTGACAAGCCTCATAGATCTTTAGCAGCCTCTGCTAACAAAGATATCCCTTCTAAGGCTTGGGCCTTTCTCCTAGCCTTCAGTTGCTCTACTTCTATCTCTGTCATTCTTCTAGTAAGGTCTTCATTTTGTTGCTGTAGATCTTTGATGGTCTATTTTAACCCTATAAATTGTAACTCGGAAATTCTTTTTCTTTTTAATGCCTCTTTTGAGACTACAATTAGTTCCTGGTAGTGATTATTCACCTCTTCTAGGTATTCTTTGAGTCTTTTATTGGCCATAATCAAACCATCACTTGTCTCCTGCATATATTCTACTTGATGT
Source organism: Pseudotsuga menziesii (assembly GCA_001517045.1). Classification (NCBI taxonomy): domain Eukaryota; kingdom Viridiplantae; phylum Streptophyta; class Pinopsida; order Pinales; family Pinaceae; genus Pseudotsuga; species Pseudotsuga menziesii. Next base: position 169,675 of record LPNX011173354.1, read on the forward strand.
TTATACTGCTTTATAGTTCTCTGTAAATTTTCTTTCTCTGAATCAAATGCTTTAATTCCTGTTATACTTTGAAGCTCATTAGGAAGCCATGGAATGTTAAGTCTTCTATAGATTTCTTCATCTTCAGGCAGTAACTCTGTAGGAGTATCATGAAAAATTAGGTTTTCTTGAGTCTCAGTTTCACCGGGAACATTTTCATCAACCATCAGTTTGTTTTCTGAGTGAGAAATCTCTATTTCATCTTTTTGTTGCTCTTTTAACATTTGACCTCGTGTTTCCAAAAATACATCAGACAGCTTGGTCTCAATGAGGCTAGATTCTTCTTTTGATTTCATTTGTTTTTTCCCTTTGCTGTCACCCTTACCAACCTCCAGCTTTTCATCAGAGGAAGAGTTATCAATCACAGTTACCCCATCTTTATTCAATTTAGGGTTTAGTAATTTCTTCATGTTTAGCCTGAGTTTGTTTATGGGTCTACTCTTTGGTCTCCACCCTGGAGCAAGTTCTCCTACCATTTTTAATATTTTTCCTTGATGGATGAAAGAGGAAAATTCTTTAACTTTAAGCTTCCTTTTATTTGGTACTACTATCCTATCCTCCTGACTGTGAAATTATTTCTTAGTGCCAACCTTAGTTTTATCAATGACATGAAACTTATCATCCTCCAACAAGTATGTTTCATCTTCTGACAAGACTGTAACTGGACTTTGTTTTTGGAATTTATTGTTTTCTTCATCAGCTGAAACCTTCTCTGTAAGTGCAATATTCTCATCAATGAATGTCTCTGCTGGTGTATCATTCTGAACAGGATGGGTCTCCTTGTGAATAAACTGCAAATCCTTGTTCTCACTACTATGTGGATGCTACTTAGATTCACAATCTTCTTTTGCAGGTTCTGTAACTTCCTCTAATTTGACACAGTCTTCATCTTCAACCTTTACTTTCCGTCTTAATTTCCTGATCAAGGTCTATCCTTTATCAGCTTGCTTTCTAGTAGACTGTCCTTCTTGATTATTTTGAAACCCTGACCAAAAAAGGAATTATTCCCAAGTTTTTCCTTCTTTCTGCAAAACACTGTTGATAATAAGTTTGATAAGTCCATGGTGAAAGATGAACTATCCAGTATGATCTTGGTGTTCTTTGATTCTGCTGGACATATTTTGTAGGCTCTTTAGCAAGAAGAAAGGCATGTTCATCTTTGATTCACTACTAAGGTGCTGAAGGAATCTGAAATGGTATTTGACGACGAAGGGATACCTTCCTTCACATGTGATGTAACTTTGTAAAACCTTAATAGGTTCTACCCATTCAGCTTCAAAGTTATGGATGGGCACTCCTTTTCCCCAATGTAGAACAATACCAAGCAATAGATACATCTATGCATTAAAAGTAAATGGCACTTTCTTAAACCAAAGCTCTCCTTCATTTTTAACCCCTGTTGCCTCAGCCACCAAATCTACGTTCAATTCAAATTTCAAAATATCAAAAGATACAGTATCTTTGTCATAACACTAAGCAAACTTGTGAGAAACTTCAGTATTGTATCCATCAATTTTCTTAAAAAATATCAACCATCCAGCATTTTCAAAAAGCTCAGCAAATCCTAGAAATTTATCTACCCAACTGAGATCAGTGGGTTCAGCCCTATTGGTTTTTCCACTTCTCTTCATGTTCTGTATGGTTTTCCAGCACTTGTTAGTAATTTCACAGCCTATTTTTCTTCAAGTTTACACATTCTATCCTATCACCAATTCAGGAAATGCTTTGTGCCAAGTTTCAACAATTTGGCTTAATCACAAAACCAGAAATCTCCAACAGTGCTGCTGTAAACTTTACTAACTCAAACAATGCCTATTTAGATATTTTGATTAATATCTCATCATTGAAAATTTGTTGAGTAAGTGAATTCATGTTTTCCTTTAAAAATTTGACACCATAGGGCTTATCAGAAAAAAAACCCCAATTTTAACAAGTCATGACAAAGGTCACACAGGATACCTCATTCAAAGCTTAATACAGGCATTGGAAATTGATTCCCTGACCGGCCAGGTGTCAAATTGAACGTTCCAGATGTCTTCAAACCTCCAGATTGGTTCTAACTTTCACCGCTAGGAAACCCTAATTATTCCTTCAACTGCCAATTTCCTGATTTTTTAGTAATATTTCTCCACCACAGCGTTCACTAGCTTCGTAATCTTTAGTTTTGAGAACCTCTTCCCGAAAATTTTTCCTCGTTCCACTCTCTGTCTTGATTTGACATGCATTTGCATTGAAATTCCATGATTTCCGTCACACGATGACCAACCACCTGTTTACATGATTAGCCTAGCAAGACAGGTATCAAACCTGCTAATTGATGTGATTAATTGCCTTAGGAATGAAATCATTGAAAAAATCGGAGTAAAAAATGACCAATTGGGCACTCGCGAATTTCTTATAGCGCACCAGTGCATTATTTTCGCTCTTGCGCTATAAGAAAGTTCAAACATATAATTTTTGTCATTTGATCACTAATCCAGCTTTGAAACTTAGTTTCTATGATTAACCTTTGATCTTAGTGTCATTGATGAAACCATTCATTGAAATACACCCTATAGAACCCTTCAAAAATGAACTTTACACAAAATTTTCATAAAAGCAAGCTTTAAAAAACATAAGAAAAAACAAAAAATGATGAAAACCTAAAGGCATAAACTCAAGTTTGAACTCTAAGACAAAATTTCCTAGAAGTAAGAACATTAGCAAATTTCAAAAACATAAACAAAATATAAAACTAAAGAAGACAAATTCATGACTTAACAATGGAGATGCATGTCAACACTAAGGCTTGGTTGTAAACTTCTTCATATTTCATTAATGCAAGTTTATTTCTGTCCCACATATGTTGTTGTTGTTGTGATTTCACATATATGTTGCTAGATTCCTTAGTCACTAGCATAGATTAGTAGATCATATTCTGGATGCTTTGATCTATTTCGTGTTGAGCTTGATTGCAGTTACACAAGTGGACTATCAAAGCCTTGTATTCTAGATATCTACAACGTCTAGGGAGAGTCTTCAACCTCTGTCGTCTATTTGTTCTGGATTTGAACCATTCAAACCAATGGAACACCTTGCTATCCGCAGGAGGTGAAATATTCCAGCTAACAAATCTGGTGACTTTGCTGGGGAATAATGTATTAGTTGTTCTGATCTTCCTTAGTCTGCAACTCTTGTCTGAATCCAGGCTCCATTTTCTTCAACTCTCTTCAGTCAGATCTACTTTCTGACTTGCATTATTTGGGTTTGAAATTTTTGAATCTGCTTAAATCTAAGTCATTTCAGTCTTTTATGCTCTGTTTTCATATTCAATTCAACAATATTTTATTTGATCTAGTCTTTTTTTTATCTGATCCATCGTTCTCCTTGTTGTTTTGTCCATCTATAGGGAACCGTGTCTATGATTTGTATGAGAAGCAGTGCCACTTCTTGAACAAAGTGAGCAGTAAATGGTGCCACTGCCTGTAACTCATTTTCTAGGAGAGTTGTTGTCTTGGAAACACTCTGTTAGACACCTACGAAGCGCGGTGCCAGGGAGGCATCATCCCAAAACACTTTTTCCTCATTTTTCTTTGAAAAAAATTGGATTTTGATTGCTTTCAGTTCTGTTATCAGGCTTTAGTTATTGAATCTAGTGTGTGTGGATTTCCGATTTCATGGTTTAAGATTGATTTGAGTGGAATTTCAAAAAAAAAAATTAATCTTTTTTTTATTGTTCATCTACTTCTATGCTTGATTGGTTGTGTTTGAAGAAGGATTTCTTGTTTTCTGAAAAGTTTGGGTTGTTAGCGAAATCTCTTTTCGTTGCATAAACTGAAAGAAGAACACTAGATTAGCTTCTAGGTTTCATTTCTTAGTTGCATAGTAAACTTCTTTTTCCTTCCTTCAAAAAATAAAAGTTTTGACTGAGACTAGGACATCATATCTTAGCGCTGGATTTGAGTTTTCTGATTGGCTTTATAAGCTTTCGGGACCTTCATAATCTTCTATCTCTCATGCATTTAGGAGTGTATTGATCAAAATAAAATAAAAAAATGGTAGTTTCAAGTTAGATTTGCTTATGTTTTGGAGAAAATTGAAAAGATACAGTGCATTTGCATGTAGGTGTGTCTTTTGTTTTTCTTTTAGGAAAAGAGATCCTCACCCTTCTCATTTGCTTTCGAAAAGAAGAAATCTGTTTTGTAAAAAGTTTTTTCTTGTCTTTGATTTGATTTTCATGATTGTTGTTTGGAAGTCTTTTTGGTTTTGAAACAAAAAGAAAAACACTCTCTTCCCTCCAGTAAGTAGGCATACTGAATGGTAAAGTGAACATTTGCATAAGCATATTGCATGGTTTTACTTTTCTGTCAAAACATCATGCATTCACCTAAACGTACAAGTTGAAATTAATAGTAGTTATAGGTTAAAATTTAGTTAGTAACTTGAGTGATAGGTTAGAGACATGTTTGGGCGTCGTTAAGCATAGGAGCTGTCATTTTTGTTAGCATTACATTCCAGGAATCACGCGGTTCTTCCACATATCATCGGTATATTGAATGGCCTTTCACATATGCTTGAGGTATATAGAAAGGTACTTCACGTACTCAATTGTATATCGAAAGGCCCCTTGTGTATGGTTATGCATTAGACAACACTACTACCGATTCGAGCTCCCACGTACCTTGAGTATATTGGGAGACTCCACTAGGGTACCTTATCTATCTGAGAAAATCCCTTTGGCTATCTTGTTTGGATCCATACACCAAAAAGAGCATTCGGGGAGATTACTATGCACGTACCCTCAAGGTATATCATGAGTGGGACCTTCTTGACAATCCTAGTGAGACACCTGACTTTTGAACTCCTCCTGTCATTTTAAGTCTGCTTGTTTTGACCTATAGTTTGTGTAGAGAAGTCTTTTGGTGTGTTTTCTATATTTTCATACCCTAGGTTAGATAGGAAATGTACAAACTAGCTGAGTTAAGACAGTCTAGAAGAGTACGGGGCTTTCCACCTAATTTTATTCCTGGTTCAGGATAAAATCCTATGGAAGCTATCGACCAAGGAGTTGCTACCACCTCCCATGTGGGAGATAATGTGGTTGTGGAAAGTGGAGTACCATATTCTTCACACTCACCTCCCTTGGTCCAACATCCTTCTCGGGATGATTCATCGTTCCATTCTCCCGTGGAAGGATGTGTTGATCAGGTTGCTTGCCTAGATTTTGGTCCCAATGCTGCATTTTGGGAAACCCCTGTAGGTCAAGCCATTGCTTCATTTGGCACTCATGAAATATATTCTAAAATTGAAGAAGAACGTAGGCAATGCCATTCTTCCATTCTCCGCGTGAAGGAGATTGATAGGCAGATAAATGACATTTTAGGTTCAACACTACCAAGATCCACATATGTTCCTAGGGGATATCGTTCACTTGACAAATATATGAGACCCATTGAACCAATTGTAGATCGTCTATTGACACCCTGCAACCCAGTTCAAGATACCACCCCTATCACCTCTCATGTTATGTGTATCGCTAATCTTCCCAGGTGTTCTGTACTTGAGATTCAACCTTCAATTCTTTTTTCGTCTACACCTTCTAGTACCGAGGGGAAACCCTCAACATGACCTACGTTATCTAACACCAGAATTGTTGCTAGTCAAAGACAGACCTCTAACATAGAACCATCTACAATTTATGTCCCTCCCACCCATACTAATGTGGCAAATCCCCCATCCAGTTCAGGTCAACCCTTGGGGGCACAACCTGTTATTGTTCAGTCTTTTGGAGGTTATGGTTATTAAATACCTGTAGGTAATTATCCATCCAATCCTACAAGAATGCCTTATGCTGGAATTCCATACCCTAGTAACAATTTTACGCCATGGCAGGGAGGGATACCTATACATACTATGAGAGATGTGAGAGGATCACCTTATGGAGGTACTCCCCCTGGAGGACCTAATGGTCCTAGAGGATCTGAAAAATTTCCTCCTCATGGTCCTAGTGGTCCTAGTGGTCCTAGGGGACCTGGTGGCTTTCCTCCTCTTAGCTCTGTAGGGTCTAGTGGCCCTCCACCTAGTGGTTCTGGTGGCTCTGGAGGTTTACCACCTCCTGGAGGCCCCGGAGGGTCTCGTGGTCTGCTTCCTGGTGTTCCCAGTGGTCGTGGTGGTCCCGGTGGTCGTGGTGGTCCCGGTGGCCCTGGTGGTCCTCCCCCTAGAGGGCTTGGTGGCCCTAGTGGTCCTAGTTCTAAAATCAACCCCCTGTGGGTGGATATTTCAGTGGTTATTCTTGACAACAACCTATTTATTAGTATACCTATGGTCCTACTGGTAATTACATGCCATATCAATATTACTAGTACATGCAACCCAACAAACAGTTACCTTTCCTAGAAAATTTGTACTTTCCTGATTTGTCCAAGTTGATTAATGATCCCATTCGACACAATCCCTTGTGGCCTCCCATTCCTGTAAGGTTACCATCAGATATTCCTAAATTCGATGGAAAGTAGGGTGAAGATCCATGGAACCATGTTATGACTTTTCATTTATGGTGTTCTTCGAACTCCCTCGTGGATGATTCCGTTCGGTTATGACTCTTTGAGTGAACTTTGACCGATACAACTATGAAGTGGTACATTGAACTCCCAAAACATTCGTTTGTGGATTTTGGCTCGTTGGAAACCGTGTTCTTCACACACTTTCAACTTCCTATTCGTTATTAAATGGACACTAAACTTTTAAATTCTCTATGATAGAACACCTCCACCCACATTTTTGATCATATTCATGAGTTGAGGAGGCGGAGAAGGCTTATTAAGGCCCCTATTATGGATCAGTTGTTAGCTAATTGGTTCACTAAGTCCTTGTTTCCTCCTATTTCCTGAGATGTGGCTATGGGCAGTGTCGTTATCGAAGAGAAGGCTATTAGTCGGGCCCAGTACCTAGACTTGGTCTATTCCCAGTCTAGAACTCTTTATGACTTGATTTCTTAAGCTCCTCACCCCAGCACTGACCCTGCCAAGCCACCAACACAAGTACTTGTTGACGGGGTTGTTGGTTCAATCCACTCCCCATTCGTAGCGAAACCTACCAAGAAAACCCAAATTGCTCCTCCTTCTACTCCTAAAATTTCCATCGAGGTAAATTCTATTCAAAGCACTCAAACCTCGGGTAATAAAAAGAAAGGTAAAAATAGAAATAAAAAACATGGAAACCAACAGGAGACCCCATGACCAATCAATAATGACAACAAAAAAGGGAAAAGGAAGGCTAAATATCCCTATCTGTTATGCGGTTGTGACCATTTTTCAAAGGAGTGTCCTCGTCGAGATGAAATCTCCCAATTTCTGAAGTCTAATCCCGCACCTACAGCACTTACGGATCCCTTTCCCTCTCAACAACAACTGGTAGACCACATGTCTAACCAGGGTAACTCTAGTTCATCCGAGGAAATTCGTATGATGTCCTCAAATACCATCCATCTGCAAACTTGAAGCCAGAATTATGATAAAACCACAGATAAGAAAGAAGATAAATCTTCTTCAGGGAAATCTCCATTTGCTAGTTCTCTGGAATCCTCGTCTACTATCCCTTTATCTATTGAGAAACCTACTCTCGACATGATTTTGCACCCACCAAAGAGTACTCTTTGGAAGGCTATCTTTAATCCCAATGCCTGAGTTGCTCAATTCTATAATGTGGTTGAAGATCTCGCTCAGGCACCTTGTGTGATGTCCACCCTAGAAGTACTCCAAAGTTGCCCCACACAGCGCAAGAACTTGTTGACAGCTTTAGGAGCTGTAGACCCAGATAACAATAACTTGATCCATTTCAATGTTGAGAACTATAAACCTAGATTACAGCATAAAATTTCTTTTCATATCATTACGAAAGTAGTGGGAAAGAAAGTATTTCAAACAGTACTATATGAAGGAGCTTCTACCTCGGTGCTATCTCTAACTTGTTTGAGAGCTCTTGTCTCTCCCGAGCTTGTTACATCACCTACAACCCTTAAATCCTTTGATGGATGGGGTTTTCAACCCCATGGTCTCATATCATCCCTTGTGGTCGAGCTGGGGGGAAAAACTATTTCTATCCAAGTAGAAATGGTAGATTCCCCTTTAGATTACAACCTCATTCTAGGAATGAATTGGTTCTATGCCATGACTGTTGTTGCTTCAACAGTATTTCGAACAGTCCAATTCCTGCATCTAGGGAGAATTGTTACTATTAATCAGCTTGATTTTTGTACACCGGATGTTACTACCTCCATGGCTAATAACATCCCCATGTTAGGCCAGTCCCCTCCTCCTTACCAGTTGATTGGGGTAGGCATGCTGAAGGATTCATCCCTTATGGGGATTTTTCCATCCACTCCTCCTAGCATGGATACCACAACAGTAAATATGATTTCCTCATCTAATTATGAGCCTAAGGGAAAAAATGTTATTGAGTCCACCTTGTTGAGTTCTCATGAAGCTATGTATGACACCATTCAAACTTTTTCTAATGATCACACTAATGAATTTCATCTAGTGGATTCATACCCTTACCATTTACCGTACTGGTTAGAACCTTCTCTTCCATTTCTAGACTATCTCTCTGAGAATTTTCCTTGTGATGAGCCCATTATGGAGAACATGAATTCAGATGAGCCCATCTAGGAGGATCACCATCATAGATTCATGTTCCTCCCCAATACCAGTTCGGGTAGCCATGATTTTGCATCCTTGTTTCCTACTGATATTGTCAACATTCCGCAAAGTCCTATATTGTGCAAGATATAGATTCTAAATGAAACCTTTGCAACATTACTCAGATGAACCCAATTAACATATCAGCAAGCCTAATGTTATCGAGCACGTTCATGTTGGGAAGAACTACTCCATAGATGAATCTGAAGCATATAAGGCACTTTTTAAGGAATTCTGTGATATTTTTTCCTCGTCCTATGAAGAGATGGCGAGGATTGACCCTTCCATTGTGGTCCATGAGATTAAAACTTATCCCACAGGTAAACATGTCAGGTAGAAACTTAGGCAAGTCTATCCTTGGAAGGCCACAGCTATTAAAGCTGAGATTGAGAAACTTTTGAAAGTTGGTTTTATTTATCCTGTACCTGTGACAGAATGGGTATTGAACATTGTCCCCGTCAATAAAAAATAGGGCACCATTAGAGTCTTCATTGACTTTAGGGGTTTAAATAAATATTCTCCCAAGGACAACTTTCCTACCCCGCACATTGATCAGATTATCGACAACCGTGCTGGAAGTTTCATCTTTTCATTTATGGATGGATTTTGTTGCTATAATTAGATTGAGATATTTCCCTCTGATCAGCATAAGATGGCATTATTTTTCCCATGGGGAACATTTTCATATAAGAAGTTACATTTCGGATTAAAAAATGCTGGAGCCATGTTCCAGCGTGCAATGTCCTATGCGTTTCACGACATTAAACATATTTTTGAACCGTACCTTGACGACCTCCCTATTCATTCACAGCAACGGGAGGACCACCGTGGTCATCTCAGAGACATATTCATGAGATGTCGTCATTATAATATATATCTCAATCCGCATAAATTTGTTTTTTGCATTGAGACGGGACATCTGCTTGGCTTTGTGGAATCCAAAGATGGCATCCAGATCAATCCTTTGAAGATTGTTGCTATTCTTAATCTACCAGCCCCAACCAACCTCCTTGAACTCCAAAGTTTGCAGGGGAAGGAAAACTTTCTCCACCATTTCGTGTGCAATTTCATAGAGAAAATGCATGGTTATATGCGTCTCCTCAAGAAGAATACTCCATTCTTCTAGGATGACCAGGCCCAACGCGCCTTTGATTATCTTAAGCATGCTCTAACTCATTCACCTGTGATACACCCCCCAGATTATTTGAAGGAATTTCTCTTGTATATTGCTGCCTCCGCTACTACCATTGCCATGGTTTTAGTGCAGGACAATCTCCATGGTCAGGATCATGTGATTTATTACACTAGTAAGAACCTTATTGATTCTTAAACCCATTATTCACATGTGGAGAAGTTAGCATTGGCCATGGTCATTAATGTACAAAAGTTTTGTCACTACATTCTGCTTTGCACTACCACTGTATTGGTATACCAGAACCTGATGTACTACATTTTGAATCATCAGGTACTCAGGGGCAAGTACTCCGGTTAGATCATCATCCTTCAAGAGTTTGATTTAGATTTTCCCAAGGCCACATCAAAGAAATCCTTGGTTTTTGCAGAGCTTATGTGTGATATTCCCTATGCTACAATGGAATCTAAGCCTAGTGATTCATTTTCAGATGAATTCCTATTCCTAATTAGCACTACTGATCCTTAGTATGGATATTTGTTGAATTATCTCTAGACCCAACATTTTTCAGCCACATTTATCTCGTGATGATCATCACCGTATTCATCACCACGTAAAATACTATCTTATCTTGAATGATACCTTGTACAGATGTGGGATTGAATCCATTCTTCGACGATCCCTCACCCATGAGGAGGCTGAACACATGTTGAATGATTGCCACTCTGGAGCATGTGGCAGTCATTTATCTGGCATGGCTACAGCCCAGAAAATCCTTCACGCTGGCTATTTATGGCCTTCAATATTCAAATACTGTCATGAGACTGTTAAGAAATTCCCACCTTGTCAACATTTTAACCCTAAAAAAAGCACACCCACCCTGCTCCACTTCACCTCGGCATTGCCGTTGGCCCTTTTTCCAAATGGGGGATTGACTTCATGCATTGTAAGCCTACCTCAGTCGGGGGGCATGGTTACATCATCGTAGCAATGGATTACTTCATAAAATGGGCTGAGGCCATGCCTACATATGTAAAAGATGGTAAGATTGCCACTCTCTTCTTGTTTAATCATATTATAGCCAGATTTGGAGTTCTATAGTCCATCGTGACTGATCACAGATCTCATTTTTGTAATCAAATGATGGAGGAATTAAGTGCCAAGCTAGGTTTTTTCCATGAAAACTCTATGCCATATTATCCGCAAGCTAATGGTCAGGTAGAGACCATTAACAAGGTTTTAAAAACTATGCTTCATTGGATGGTTGGAGATCATAAATCCAATTGGAACCTCATCCTTTTCTCTGCTCTTTGGGCTTATCGGACTTTCATGAAAATAGCTACTGGTTTCATGCCATTCTAGCTTGTCGATGGACTTGAAGCTATCTTACCGATCCAATGCCATATCCCATATTTAAAACTTGCCATCGAACTTCTCCTAGACACTTCCACAGAGGAAGAGAGATTTTTGTACTTGAATAACCTTGATGTGACTCTCAGAGATGATTCCTTGGCTAATGAGGCACACAAGAAATGCGTCAAGGCACAGTACGATAAATCTATCCAACCTCATGTTTTCAACGAGAGTGACCTAGTATTGACTTATGACTAGAGATATGACAAACTAGGGAAGGGTAAGTTTGAGTCCATGTGGTATGGACCTTTCGTTATTTCTAAGGTGTTAGAGAAATGAGCTTATGGGTTGGTTGATTATGATGGAATCCCTTTGGGGAAACCTCGCAATGGGTTGTACCTGAAAAGGTACTATCCCTAGGTTTTCTTGGATACTATCTTGTATATATGTATATTGACTGACTTTCAGTGTCCTTTTAGTATTTTCAATATGGTTTTGAGTTTTAGTGTCCACATTTGTTTATACCATGTTTTGGTCGTGCAGATGGTGCTTGTCGCCACACCTTGAATCTAGCCTCGATTGCTTGGGTTTTGTATTCCCCAGCTGAAGATTTGGTCAGTTCATGAGTAGTTTGTTTAGGTCCTGCTACTAATAACATCACCGAGTATGAAGCAGTCATCAGTCTTCTGACTGAAGCTGCCTCCCAAGATGTCCGTGATCTAGTAGTCTTGATGGACTCATAGCTCATTGTTTTTCATTTAAACCACATCTACACCATTAGGAACCTGGTACTCCTCTACCTCTTCCGGAGAGTATGTTTGTTAGAAAGATCATTTGAAACTATTACATATAGGCATATCCCTAGGGAACATAATGTAATTGTTGATTCATTGGCTAATTATATCCTAGATTGGAATATTTCCCATTCATGACATTAAATCAAACATGGTACACTGTAAATAAAAATTTAAAGACACATAGAACTCATAGAAAAGCATTGTCCATTTGAACCATATAAACACTGTATAAATTCTGTATATATATATATATATATATGAAAAAGTTTTACAAAAAATAGGTCCCGGGACCTCATCTGAAGCACGTAGGCTTTCAGGAAAAACCATCATACAAAATCCTGAAGCTATCAGCTTTCAGTATATATGTCTCATACACTAATGGTGCTCATGAATATAGCACATCACTGCTCGAGCCACCCTACGTAGTAGCCTACTGAATTGGCTCGGTACTCCCGCTATAGATCTCTGATATCTAGTCGGGAGGTCATCTATGTTAGCATATGGGATGTCTAGAGTCAACCTCTCTAGGTTCTGCTCTAGCTCCCCGGTGATATCATCACCACGTGGTACGAAGCAAGCTCCTGCTTGCCTATCCAGTGGAGATGCTCCTCCAAGCCTTGCTGCTCCAACATCTGCATGAGAACAAATAAGTCTCGTCAATTATCATAAAAAATACAAAACATAAAAAACATAAAAATATTGTCCATTTTAGGGTTTCTTGCTTCTTACCGATGTCACCCCACTGCCCTCTAGGTGGGAGTGTTAGGTCGGGATTTCCTATGAATTTCGTTCCTGCATAGGCATAGTCCTCGACCATGAGCATCTGATCCTGCAACCATCTGAAGAACGAATCACCAAACTTCACCCTGCCCCTACCCACTCCTGTGCGAGCCATGACCTAGACCCACCTCAGCATACGGGGGTCCCGTGCTCTCAGAATCTAGAAAGTGACCTGGGGCCTCATCTGTGGAACCCACTTGAAGAATAAGTAGGCTAAGATGGAACCAAAGTCAAACTACTTCAGCTCTCCTTGCCAACATTTAGTCAGCTGATGCTTGAAGATTGGAAGCATAGCTTCCACCCAGTTGAACATCGTAGGTGCCATTGCCTCTAGGGCATACAAAATGTGTTCCCTAGAAGCCTAGTGCACACCCTGACTACCTACCACCCTCTACATGGTAAACAAAATGGTCTGTAGAGCCCTGTCTGTCACTGCCCTGATGGGGATTTTCTTCCCTAATGTATCTGTTCTTGGTGCATAGTGCCAATCTAAAAGCTCTCTGGTAGTAATGTCCCTGCCACGGGAACCTGTCAGTGATATGGGGGCACCCCATCTCGATAGACCATTCAGGAAGTAGATATCCTCTACCTCCACTATAAGTATATGTGCCCCCACCTTGAAATACTGTTGTTCTAGATTCCACATCTACAGTATGTGTTCCTATAATCTCTCGTGGGACACCATGCTTGGGGTCCGAAAGAAATTCAGGATCCCACAGTCTCGGAGTGTAGCGATAAAAATTGCACTTATTTCAATAGAAACATCCTCATTATCATGCATTCTTTCCTTCCATATCACCATGTTTGAGTCACCTAGACCGGCCAAAAACAACAATGGTATGCATCAGAATCATCCGTAAATCATTAACAATCAAAAGAATAAAGTTATTTTTCCCATACTATTTGTTTGAGTCATCCACGGCTGGAACAGCCTATGCCTTGTTGGAGACAGGTGATGGCACTACCTATCCATTGCATTATAAGCGCGGTTCTAGGGTGGAACCGCATATCCCGCAAGGGGTACTTGCAGTACCCATATTATGAGTTTTAGGGCTTCCCACATAGGCCCAAAACCCTACCAAATCTCAAAATGGAAGCTATGAAATGAAATATTAGGGTCTTAGCTGTTACTTGAAACTAACAAGGATGAAAGTGGACGGTGGAAACTCTCAGTATTAGCTCTAGAAGATCTGGCTAGAAAATGCTCCAAGTGCTCTCTGCTAAGAGGTAAATAGTAAAATGTTTTGATTTTTTACTATTCACTTGACTTATATAGACATTTTTGGGTCCGATCTACTATATTTTTGATGTAAAATCATGTTTTAGTCAAAATCTATTTTCCGTAATCCCTTAATGTTAGTCTTAAATGCATTTAACACTTGTTTCTGAGTCATCTGGAGGACAAGGGAACTGTAGTAAAATCTTTGGGAAGTTTGTTTATGGATTTTTCCTACTTAAACAAAACAAAAAAGGTCATTGAGAATTTATTATGACACTTTGTCATGCTTGTTAAAATCTAGCATCAAAGCTTCGAGTCCAATTCACGTTTCTTTCCAGGCTCGTAAAATACAATGTTGTGTAAAGAAACGTCATGGAGTCCTCTTTTCACCTCTTTTTTACACTCCTTAAACATGAAAAGATAGTCGATTCTATTTCCAAATCTTTCCAAGCTTGTAAAAAGTGACATTGTGTAAAGAAACCTCATGGAGCTCTCTTTAAACACTTTTCAGGCTCCTTAAACACGAAAAGATCATCGAGCGATCTTGTCTTCTTCACGCTTGTTAAAGTATTTGAAGAGTCGTCTGTCCGACGATAGGTTATCTCTTTTTTGGTTTGGATAGGAGTATTTACGAAAAAGGATCACTCCAGCTCATCATGACTGGAAGAGTTCTCTAAGGTATGATTTTTTACTTTTTCGGGCCTTAGAGACTAAATCATACGAAAAAGGACCCCTTTGGAGTCTTCTTCTGTATTCATTCAGACTCTCTAAACATGAATGATACCGAGTTTTATGTCAGTGGGCTCATTAAATTAAACATTGGGAGACCCATTTTGGGACCGAACCCCTCCTCTCTCAGGTTTGTAAAACATATGAGTTTGGACTTGTCTTCTAACAAGCTATATCGAGTGTTTGTTACCCTCTTTGAACTCGTGAAACCGAAAAGAGGCGCTCATCAATCATGATGGGGGAAATGGGAAGGGAATCATCTTGTAAATAATGGTAGTTTTTTATCGTTACCTTTGAACATGGCACTTGTCTGCACAATCATGTCATTCAATTGGGTATTCAGCTGATCTCCGTGACGATCCACTTTCATGATTCATGTCAATCCTTTGAGTCTTTCAAAAGAATGCATTGTTCACTGTTGCATTGTGTATATTTCCTGTCTAATCATGCTACCAAGTCTTTTAGTCATGCCGCTCGATGTTCAAAGGGGATTTGAAGAAGTCTTACCTTTGCAGTCTACACAGTCTTTGTGTCAGTATCTTTGAGTCAGTCATGTGGTTACTACATTCACATCATTCTAGAACTATGTTCCGAGTTTCATGTCATCGATGTGGGACTCATCATGGCCCTTCTTCGACGATACTTTTCCCATCGACATCAGCTCATTATCTAGGAAATAGTCTTAGAAACAATGATTAGTACCTTGAGATCTGTATGCCTTAATGACATATTCTCTCTCTCTCGACATAGGTTCACATCATTAACCTTTGATCGATATAATCGACTAGGTGTTCGACATCAGGATAGCTATTCACACTCAGTAGATTGTACTAGAGTACCTTGGGAATCATTGACATTAATGGTGATCTCCCTCTCACTTGTTAATGTTTCACATCATTGGCTAGTAATCAAGTGGTTTCTACCATGTTTGACTTTAGATCATTGTAATCACATGGATAGAATCATACTTTGTGGAATATGAGATGAAAACCCTAGGTATATGTTTAAAGCGCTCATTGCTTTTCCCCAAGTTGCGATGGAGTTTTGTATATCTAGCATGGATCCACATTTGTATGGTCGTGGCTATGCTCAAATTTGCGTCTGTATGACATAGATATATGTTGTATGTCTAGTAGCTATGTCCAAGTTTGAGTCCGCTATCACATGGATATACGCTATATTCTAGTAGCCATGCTTGTTTATTCCACTCATAGATCTACCTTGTATTGGTCTGCAGCTATGAGTTTGGTTACTTGTGTCTATGAGTTAACATACTGATGTACTACAGATGCCTACTTAACGACATACTCTGATTGAGCCAACATTTTCATCTCCTGGAGACAACTTGTTCTCAAAGCTCTCGTTTATCGTATCCCTCTAAGACTCATGCTTTGGGGGGCATCATGTTATACCAAAATCGTGTCACCATCATGTGATAAGACATTTGAAATACATACTTGCCTTGAATCCCAGCTTCTGGAGTGGTAACTAAATGATTTTTCATCAATCTTAAATGAAAATTCCCAGCACCGTGAATGCTTTTTTATCCAAGAGCGGTACCCTTGTTCATACCGCCCATCATCTATTTTCCATAAGAGGTGCCACCGCCTATTACCCTTGGTCCATAAGCAGTTATTATCGAAACTGCTCTATCATAGAAGAAGAAGCGTGGTGCCCTGGGTAAAAGGGTAAAAAGAGAATTTTCTCGAGGCTTCTAGATAATAAGCCTCGAGATATCCCTTATCCCTACTATTGTGGGTTGGTTGGGCCTGAGATCCCTCATTCTAGGATCTTAGAGGCCACCTCACCCACTAATTTTTCAACCTACTCTATCCATTAAAGCCCTATAAATATGAGCTCATAGCCATGGTTGAGGGGAGAACATTGGAAGTATTGTTATGCTGTTGGATTGATTCTTGGCCCAAGATCATTTGGAGAGAGCATAGAGAGCTAGAGTCAGAGCTTTTGTGGATGAGAATTTGGTTTCATGGAGATGCATGTCAACACTAAGGCTTGGTTGTAAACTTCTTCATATTTCATTAATGCCAGTTTATTTCTATCCCACATATGTTGTTGTTGTTGTGATTTTTCATATATGTTTCTAGATTCCTTAGTCACTAGCATAGATTAGTAGATCATATTCCAGTTGCTTGTGCCTACGAACATCTTCAAGGATGCCAAGTAACCGACTCTCAGATTTCCTCTAGAAAGCATATATTATACCCCTTGTTTTTGTTATGGCTTTAGGAAATTTTGTAGTGATTTCTCTATGGTTTGTTGTGTTTATCCAACCTTAGGATGTGAAGAGTCAAATTTTCAATCGTGGAGGACCAACCTCTCAGAAGGTCAAGAAGGTTGCAAAACCTTCCTCCACTTATTACAGTGCAACCTCCACCACCCCCTTAATGATAGATATTAGACACAGATGTTTCTTTTGAACCTGTAGGAATTAGTGAAGTTCTGGGTGAACCAAAACTTAGGACAAACTAGGTTGATACAACCATAGTAGAGATAGAATACTTGCAGGCTGACGATTTTGTGAGAAACTTTAATTCACCTCTTACTAACCTAAACGATCCTATGATCGTCCAATTTCATCTTTTTAATTCACCTGTGATTGGTGTTCCTGTAGGCAGACTAATTTCTAGTGCAAGAGAAAGTCCTTCTACCTCCACCTCAACTGTTCCAACTGAAGGAGTGCCACCTCCCCCGGTTGGTTCCCCTACAACAAATATACCTACTACTCCTTTAACTCCAGCTAGTCGGGTGGTTCAACCATTGAATTCCACAAATGTAGTAGGCACTTCTAGTGGGGTGGTCACTGGGATTCCCACTATACCCTCTACTTCACCTACTTTTACACACACTACTCAGAGTGGTCCAATTGGATCCTCTTCATTTGTCCAAGGTTTTCCTTGGAATGGGGGGAATATTCTCCCATTTGATCCATATGTAGGTCCAACAACTGCATATGTAGGGGTGCAGTTTAGAAACACTAACCCTTATGGTCAAGGTTTTCAAACCTTGGTTTCAGCTCCTTTCACGATCTCTCCTTTCTTGATTTTTAGTGGGGGGAAACCTGCTCCTGTTTTTCAAACTCCAGTTTCAACTGGAGTTTCTCAAATTACATACACTAAATGACATATGAACAATCCACTGGCTTATGGGTGGAATCCTTTCCAAAGTGGTTTGACTACTTCCCAACCGGTAGCTGGGGGAAACCCTGCCTTTAATTTTGGGAATCAAGGGGAAAGTCCTTCTACTTCCCAAGCTAGTACTTTTCATGCTCCAGTTAGGCTCTAACTTCCTTTCCTGTCAACTTTGAATTTGCTAGATTTTTCCAAGTTAATGAATGACCCGGTGAAACATGATGCCTCTTGGCCACTTGTCCCTACCAAGCTACCCTCAGATATTGCAAAATTCAAAGGCAATGTTTGTTAAGACCCATGGGCTCATATCACCACCTTCCACTTGTGGTGCTCTTCCAACTCACTGAACAACGACATCGTTCAGTTGATATTGTTCCTAAGAACTCTGAATAGTGCCGTAGCAAAGTGGTACATTTAACTTCCCTCTATTGCGTTCGGTATTTTTTGGGACTTAGATAATGTGTTCCTTAACCATTTCCAACTTCTTGTCCAGTATGATGCTAGCACAGACTTATTGACCACCTTCTGGTAGGACAAAGCCACTCACATTTTGGATCACATCCAAGAGTGGAGAAGGCAGAAAAGGATCATTCAGGCCACTATCCCTCCTGAGTTTTTATTAGAATGGTTCCTTAAGTCCTTATTGCCATATATCTCTAAGGATGTATCCACTTTGGGAGTAACTAATGTGGAAGAGGCTATCATCAGGGCCCAACAGTTAGATTTGATATATTCTCAGTCTAGGATTCTATACGAAATCATCCGTCATGCACCGATACCAACAAATAGTGTCGAGAAACCTAAGCCTGGACCTCATGCCGATGGCATGGTTGGTTCAATGAGATATATTACTATGGAGTCTTTGGCTAAGCAACTCCATGAGTTTTCCATCAAACACTCTATAGCAGAGGCATCAAAGGTTGCCCCCTCACCCCAAAATGCAAATGTTTTTGCTCAATCCTCCCAAAAGGGCAATCAGCAGCCCGTTGGGAAAAAGAAAAAGGGGAAGAAAGGTGAGGGAAACGAAAACAAGCCAAAACCCACAAACAATGCCAATGGGGGTAGAAAAGAGAAGAATAAGGTGGAATTTCCATGTAATTCGTGCAAGGAAGATCACCTAACCAATGAATGTCCCCTTATGGATCAAGCTCAGAAGATGCTCAAAAGTAAACAACTGGCTGTCCTAAAGGATCCTTTTCTCCAAGGGTAGAATTCAACTTCATCTTCTAATGTCATAGGGGGAACTTCAAACGCCCCTAACCCAAATTATATCAACATGGTTCAATCCTAGACATTACTCCAGACTAGAAACAAGAACTATGAGATGGAGGCTCCAGATAAGGGTAAGTCTATAGGTGAAACTTCTAACCCTCTGACAATTGAAAAACCTTCCGACACTATGCCCAAGATACCAAAAGGTGTATTCAAGAAAACATTGCACAATCCTAATTTTAGGGCTGCAACCAATTACTCTATAGTTGAATATTTATCCCAAACCCCTTGTGCGATGTCGACTTTAGAGGTGTTACAAAGTTGTCCCACCCAGCGAGATGCGCTCTTAGGAGCCTTAGGTAGTATGGATTCATCGAGCCTCATGGTGAAGTTTAACTTGTCAGATGTCAAAATTCTCCTGCCATATCCTGTGGCCTTATCGATAAATGTCATCCATGGCGGAAAAACCATTGGAAGGGAAGTTGTTGATGAGGTTGCTTCCACATGTGTCATTTCCTTGTCTTGATGGAAGGCTCTTGGATCTCCAGAGCTAGTTCACCAAACACCCTACTTACTACTTTCGAAGGAAGGTCATTTCATCCACATGGTATCCTACCTACTTTCAAGATAAATTTGGTAGGGAAATCACTGTCTATTGAAGTAGAGGCAATAGATGTGCTGTTGGATTATAACTTACTCCTAGGGAGAAGTTGGAATTATTTCATGTCTACCATTGCATCGGTCGTTCTTCAGGTAGCAATGTTTCCACATGAAGGGAAGTTGGTTACAGTAGTCCAACTCAGTCTTACTCGAAAGGGCTGCATGGAAACTAATTAGTCAACCATGCCATTGGTTGAACAGGTCAAAACTACTTTAGAGAGGTTAGGGGATGGAATATATTCATCATTGATGGGCACATTCGATATTCTGGATTAATTACTTAGGTTCTACTAGTGTAGGGAATTCTATCACAATGGTTGTCGATAGAATGGAGAATTGGGTTCTTCCTTCCCGTCATGAACCTGAAGTTCCATTATCGGCAATGAAAGTAGCTTATCAAGCTATCATTCATACTGTTATTGATCCCATTTCGGTCTGACAAAAATACCACTGTTGATTTAATACCTGGGGAATCTGATCATGTATCATATCGTCATGATGATATGTAATACCAAAACGGGATGATATGTAATATACGTGGTCTTTTACTCGTATCATATGATTTTTCTTTTGTTGATCATTCATACCGTTGTTGAGAGGCACTTGAAATTTATGAAGGGTTTGGTGAGACAACGAGCACATGCTTAGGGTTCTATGATGGAAGGATATATAGTATACCAAAACATGTTTTATGTTAGTGAGTATCTTCCTATTTTAGTGTCAAAGATCAATTTATGTCGCATTTGTGATCCAGACTCCAATAACAAATTTGAAGGGGAGAAACTGAACGGGAAAGGTAGATCGAGGAAAGTGAAAGGTAATTATTAGCTAGTGGATGTTTATTATATCATTTATATTCTAATTGCATCAATTAAGAGCATACACTTTGTTCAGGATATTTATACCTATCTTTCATTTTAATGATTATTGTCATCAAATAGTTGGTTAAGAATGGGATTCAATTCATTTATACATCACAAACAATCTTGTCTGGATGAAGGTATGGATTGAACTATGCGAACAATAAGGTCATGAAATATCATGGGAAGGTGTGGATTCATTGGTAAAATAAACACAACACAATGGAGATAGAAATATTATAGAAAGGGAAATCCATTTAGCATATGGTTTAAAAGATAAAATGGAAAGCATATTAATCAATCACTCTAAATCTGTTTTGCAAATTACATTTTGACATACATGTTATTTTCCATGTATTGTTGAATAACTATTGAATCATTGTGTAATCTTTTCTTGTATTTCTTGTTGCAGGTAAAACACCATAAGGCTATGGTCTGCAATGGTGGTAGATATTGGATCAAAAAATTGGATGAAAAAAAGAAAAAAATAGATTGTGGGATATCTGCAGTCTTTGAGGTGACTAATGTTTCATCTAGAAGTGACAGACATCCAAAACTCTTAGAAAATCAATACTATGGGTATTTGGAAGATATTATATAGTGTTTGTTTAAATCCTTTAAGGTAGTTATATTCATTGTCAAATGACACAGGTTACGATTGAATCGACGTGATCCCAATAGAACTATTATTGAACATGATAATGGATTTACCATGGTAAATACAAGGTTGTTTGAGCTAGGAATGGAGCCCTATATTCTTCCAAGCCAATGTGGATAGGTATTTTACTAGAGGCTCTAGGTAAAGCCAGCTGGTGATTTTTTGTGAGACACGATCAAAGGGGAAGGATGGTAAAGTATAAACTAGATGATGGTAATGAAGAGGGTTCTCTGGAAGAAGAAGATGATGACAAAGAGCATGATCAACATGACTTAGGTGATGATGATGATCCAGCAGAATATGTCCAAGAAATAGTTGAATTAGATGATGTAGTAGACAATGCTGATAAATATTATACTGATGATGACACGGTGAGCATAACTGATCATGATGACAATGATGACATGGCCAATCCTTACAATGTTGAATCTGGATCTAATGATATAGATGATGAATTGGATGAATAAGACGATGACATGGATGAAGAAGACGATGAAATATATTGAAAGGTAAATATTTAATTAGACCTATTCTTTTATCTTATTTTTTTTAAAAGTGTTACTAACATCATCACCATCACCATCATATTCATCATCATCATCATGTAGATCATCATCATCACTATCATCATCATCATAGTCAACAAAAAAATCATCATTATCATCGTCATAATCATTATCATCATCATCAAGAGCGTCATCATGATCATCATCATTATCATCATCATCATGACTGTCATCATCATCATCATAATCATCGTAATCATCATAATAATCATCAGGTACCATCATCATCATAATCATAATGATCGCACTTATCATTATCATCATCTTCATCATCATTGTCATCATTGTCATCATTGTCATCATCGTCTTCATCAGCAACATGACCATCATCACCATCATCATCATCATCTTCATCGTCGTCATCATCATCATCATCATCATCCTCATGATGATGATAATCATCATCAACATCATCATCACCCTCATCATCATCTTCATCATCATCGTCATCCCCATGACGATGATAATCATCATCATCATCATCAACAACATCATCACCATCATCATCATCTTCATTATCATCACCATCAACATCATCGTCATCCTCATGATGATGATAATCATCATCATCATCATCAGCAACATCATGAGCACCATCATTGTCATCATCGTCATCAACATCATAATCATAATCATCATCATCAACATCATCATCATCGTCGTCACCGTCGTCATCGTCTTCATCATCGTCATCTTCATCATCATCATCATCGTCGTCGTCGTCTTCATCAGCATTGTCATCATCATCACACTTATCATTATTATCATCTTCATCATCATCATCATCATCATTGACATAGTCATCATCAACATCATAATCATCATCATCATCATCATCAACATCATCATCATTATCATCATCATCTTCGTGAGCACCAAAATCATCATCATTATCATCATCATCATCATCATCATCAAGAGCATCATCATGATCATCATCATTATCATCATCATCATGACCCTCATCATCATCATCATCATAAGCATCATAATCATCATAATCATAATTAGGTACCATCATCGATATAGTTATCATAATCATGTACCATCATCATCACAATCATAATAATTAACTACTTTTTTGAAGGACACAAAACACACAGAATAAGAGAAAATGACAAATTTTCTGAAATGAAAAAAATAACTATCATGACACCTAAAAGAACTAGGCATGTACTTGACTATTATAACAAGTCTATCACACCGACTACCTAGATTGTCCAGAACATCATAAATTCTTTCACATAAAATGTTCTACCATCATCATTAGGTACCATAATCATCATAATCATAATGATCACAATTATCATTATCATCATCTTCATCATCATCGTCATCATCATCATCATTTTCTTCATCACCAACATGGCCATCATCACCATCATAATCATTTTCATCATGTTGGAAAGGGATTTGGTAACTGAGTTGCGCAATGTTGCGGCAGCTGCGTAAGCGCATGCGGTACCTCGCAAGGCCAGATCAGCACGAGGGGTGGAAAAATAACTGTTTTGAATATTTTATATATTATTTGACCAAGTTTTGTCACAATAGGTCATTAGCGGTTATAAGTTAGCTAGAAGTGGACCTTCAATGTAAAGGTGCAAGCCTATATATAGAACTAGTTTTGAAATTGAATAGAGATCGATGATAGTATCATCAATAGATAGGAGATATGAATGATCTGAGAGTTGGTATTGTTGAAAGCATGATTATTAGATGTGAAATATGATCTTGGAGAATTTTTTGTTGTATATATGATCTATCTGGGGTGTTTTTGATGTATTCAGCCTCTACTTGTGGAGAAGAATTGTCCGGTTTTGAATCTTTTACGCATAGTTAATATATATGACAGTTGATGAATACATCTTGTCTTTTGTTTTTACTGTTCTTTATGTTATGATATGCCTTGATGCTGTGGTGATCTAGTTTTGTTATGATGCTATGATTTGTTATGATGTCACTTTGGTTTATTCTATTTCTGTTATACTGATGTTGATGCAATCTGTTTTAAGTCTATTACATTTATATTGCATTATGAGTTGAGATACTTTATAAATGATGCTACTGCGATAGAGATACTGTGACAAATGTATGATGTACTTTGTGGTGTGGAAATGAGTTAATGTCGACTGCATAGTTTTGGATATATTAAGTTATGTTGTTTTCCCGTCGGATCCCATATCCTTCGTCCCCACTGCCAGAAACTCGGTTCCAACAACTCTCCCTTGAACATCTCAGGTGAGACTTCATCTGCTCCGTGGATGATATTGGGAAGGATAAAACCTACCTGGGCCGATGCTCAGGGAGATCGTGTTGGTTGGAATCTGACTTGACTGGAGATCGAAGGGTGGTTTTATCTAAAGTTATGGGAGTTTGTTGAAGCTAAAAAATCAGAATCTGAAGCTGTCAACGAGCCATTGGTTGGATAGATATATCCAGGACGGTCCTCATGAGTGGTTATTTTATGAGTTTCCTATCCTTTTGCATGAGTGGCTGGAAAAGTTCACTTCTTAGAAGATGAACTTCCAAGGGGGAGAGCCAACATCTTGGAATCCGAAGCTGATCCAGGAATTACAAGAAACCAACAATAAGGCATCATGGGATGTTGAAGTGTGGTTGGATAGTATCTTGGAAGGCTACACCACTGAGTTTGCAATCGACACCAATAAGTCATTTAGTGAAGCGAAAAGGGAGTTCTCCAGCAGACCACGAAGAAGATTTTTGTTGTCGCTACAGCTATATATTAAGCAACTAGTCTATGAAAAAGGTATTCTGAAGATGGACCAAGAGTAGTGTAACTCTGGTGTACGAAGGATGTAGGCACCGCAACGAAAGGGGGGAGATGCATAAAAAGGTAAAGAGTAGATGGGCATGAGTTCTGGTGAGAATATGGAGGTCACCAAGGAGACAAGTGGTTGTACAAGGGGAGGAGCAAGGTTTCTAGAGAAGAGGCAGAGCAAGGGAGAAGGTCCTGCTGTGATCGAAGTGTGATGCCACAAGGAACAACCACACAGGATGAAGAAATTTTTTTGTGATGACGAGGATGGCCAGTCCTAGGATATGCCTAGAAGGAAGACATGATTGAACCCCATCAGTAACATGTCTACACCTTCATGCACTACTCCACCACAAGGAATAAATTCACATTCTACGTCGACTTTCTCAACGTGCCAGCAATAGTCTAGGAATCGAGTACTAGTAGGAGGAAGAAGGCCCAGAATGGCGGGCGATGAAATGAGGTTACCAATATTCCATGGAAATGACACTGACAATCTAGAGCAGTACTAGTTCTTGTGTGAGGCAATTTGGACTGCCCAATAAACTATAGATGATGATGTCAAGAAAAGCTAGATGGGAACTACTCTTAGCATCCGCGCACTGTAATGGTTCATGAGATTCATGCAAGTTCCTCAGGGAGGTACCGCAAAAACATTGGATGAGATCTGAATGGGGCTATTCAAAGAATCCAAGAAGCCGAAGTCTGAGGGTCAGTGCATTACTGAATTGAAAGAGATCAAACAGTTCCACAATGAAACAATTTGGGACTTCAATCAGCGGCTTAGGACATTTATGGCTTGGGTCATTTTTTAGATGAGTGATGTTCAGCACAAGGAGTGGTTCATCACTGTACTTGTCCTGCATATCAGAAAACCGCTAATGCAACAAAATACTGTGACACAGAGTGAGGCCTTGGAGACTGCAATGGAATTAAAGGCATAACCAATATGATAAACCGCAGTTGGACTGAACCAGATTCAAACATAGTTGGCCAATTTGATGCTCCAACTGCAATATATCAAGAAGGCCAAGGAAGATCGCGACGATATCTAGTGCACCTCTTTCCATGTAGATGGACATACCAAGGACACATGTCCAATGTTCCGGAATTATTTGTTGTTAGGAGCCCCGAACCCATTGAGTTGTGCTAGTATACCATGGTGCCTTATCTTTCAAGTATATGGGAATCAACATGAGAATTGTGAATACATGCAAAAGATGGTTACCAAGGCAAAAAATCTGTACTATACATTTTGTCAGTCAGTAGGACATGACGGCAAAAACTACTGAGGTTATGATTTGCTCTAGGAAAGGGCATATGATTCATACTTTGTGAAAGGTGAAGACCTTCAGTTAGTACAAGTGCACCCATAAGTGGTACAACTAGTAGCACAGGTGCAGTATACACCACCACCCCCGATGCAGTTTATCCCCACGCAACCACAACAATAGTTTATAGTGTAGCCGCAGTTTGCACCTTAGCCACAGATGGTGGTGCAACCATAGTATAATTAGATGTTGCGACCATAGTACAATCAGCCACAATATTTTCAAGCTATGCACTATGTTCACCAGTAACCAAACCTACCGCAGCAGCAGATGACCTAATTGTAGTTTTAGCAGGAAGGAATCCGTGGAGGATTTAGGGGCCAAGGAGGAGGCTTTGGTTGAGGAGGAGGATGAGGTTGTGAATCAATTTAGTGTTATACATGTGGAGTATTCGAGCATTATTAGAGGGAATTCCCTCATCTGTAGTGTAATTATTGCATGGCCAGTGAACATAATGTTGAAAACTGTCATCTGTTGATTGCAAAATGGCAGGCTGGAAACATTCCTCAGTTGCAGAATGTATAGAATCAAAATCAACCTATCTTCCAAGTACAAAATCAGCTAATGATGGCTCAGACTCAGAACCCACACCAGACTGAGAAATTGCTGATGAATCAACTGCTGAATCAAAACCCATCGTTGACTCAATCCCAGAACCTGAATCAAGGACCAATGGTTGCAACAATTCACATTGAACTAAGAATGAAGGATGTCAAAGTCAGGATTGTCACTCGCGCTGGTGTGACAACTAGAGATGATGGACCGTGTCAACAAGTTCGTATTGTTGGAAAGAAAAAAGTAGCATTTGATATTTAGATGAAGAAAGACACTTTCTTTGAAGCAAAGCATGCAATCAAGAGGAATCTGGATAAGTTATCAATTATTGACATGCCACCTTCTTTTGATCCATCCATAGAGGAAAGACCATCATGACAACATGGTACCTTGTGACAGTTCTTTGAAAGTTTCCTGTCACTAGCAAGGGACCCTGATGCACTTGTCGAGCTTGAGACGTTATTGTATTTCCTGGATAAGTCCGTGAAAGATTATGCAGTGAACTCTTTGCAAAAGAGGAAGACAGGAAAGGAGATGAGGATGAATATCCAGATCGGATATTATGAGGTTGACACTATTATTTTGGATCTTGGATCCAACGTAAACATCCTGACCAAGAAAAATTGGCAGCTGATGGGGACACCAACACTAGGATGGTCTCTAGTACAGTTGTGACTAGCAAATTAGGAAAAGGTTCAACCCATTGGTCACGTCTATAAACTTGTTATCGACATTGAAGGTATGAAAACACGCACTAACTTTGATGTGATAGAAGTAGTTTAATATGGAGGTTCCTATCCCACTCTTCTGGGGATCGGATGGGCTAATGATAGCATGGTGATTATTAACTTCAAAAAATGAGTTATGATGTTTGAGAATGAGGATGTTAGGGTCATTTCTCCTATGGACCCTGAGGAAGGATGTCAGTATATTGAACCTATAAGGGATGAAGCTGGTAGGAGTTGGGACCATGCCTATAATATCTCTGAGGATTATATTCACCCGACTGTTGATGGTGAACTTGGATGGTGCAGTACTACTTATGCGTCCTATGACTCTGATGATGCTCTAGATGGGACCTCGACTGACAATGGCTACCTTTAGCTTACAAAGTCATGGAAAAAGAGTTGGATGCTATCATTCAAGAATGGAAGATGGAATGGTGCAACCCGGTGAGTTAGGAGGAATTGTCTAAGGAGTCACCACTTGATGCCCCAGAAGAGCCTTCCGAAAAGGAGTTGAGCATTCATGACTTTGACAATGAGTCGTCGATGGAACCTGAGGATGCAGTAGAGTGCATGCGAGAGAATACTCATACGAAATGGTGCCAAGAATATGATGTTGGTAGTGGTATTCAGTCGGGGATGGAGGACCAACTGCAGTGGCTCATCAAAGCAGTCACTGACTCCTCTGAGGTTGCGACATAGGAAATTCAAGAGTCAAACCATGCAGAATTCAGTGCGATAAGAGATATATTAAATTCCATTTTTTATATTGTTTCGAGATAGCCATCCATGCGAACCATGATGTAGGACATCCCATTTATTAGCATTGAACCTCGAGCTAGGAACATGCAAGTTCCCCTGACTGTGATTGACATGGGAAATGAGGAAATACCCTAGTTGCTATGACTGATCCAGAGTGTGGCTTTGGATCTGAACAAGTTACCTGCTATGACTTTGGTGGATTTGAAGCACATTTCCAACCTAGAATTAGTGGACCAACAGAAAGAGCTGACTAAGGGCTATGTCCAGTCACAGAGTGTAGATGAGAAGCTGCAAAAAGAGGCATAGGAGCTGCATCAGGTCTAGGTACAGCTGGAAGAAGAAAAAGTGTGGGAGATAGATGCTTTGAAGGCGATGTAGGATGAGCTACAGTGAAAGGCTGCCAAGGAGATTACTAAGATAAAGAAGGTGCAAGACTGCCTGATCATTGAACACGCGCATATGTGTGCCCGATGTAGTGAAGTCAAGAAAGACATTTCTGAGGCCTGTCAGCACATTTTTGAGAGCATGGCCGAGCTCACCCCAGTCAAAAAGGCCAAGAAATTGGGGGAAACTATTGTCTAGCTCCAGGATACCAACCTGATGTTCAATGCCCTGGTACAACCTATGATGCCACCACAACAGGTTGTAGAAAGGAAGGATTCCATTGAAGAAATCACGACTCCATTCGAAACCATGGAGAAAGAGGCTAAGACAATTATGGAGGTGACAACGTAGTTTTGGCAGAGTGCTATCAAGGATGAGTAGCTTCATCAATTCATAGAACAGGTGCAAGAAGCTGAAAGCTAGATGACGACATTGAAGACATCATCGTGGGAAATACCATTGATTGTACATATCGCCATAGCTGAGGAATTGAAGAATATTCAAAAAAGAGCCGCCCTTGCCCAGTAACATCAACAAAATCCCCAGGCTCAGCTTGACAAATTTCAAGAGATTGGTGGTTAAAGCAATTGCCACGCTGCGGGTGGTGCAGGAGAATTGGTAGATGGTCGATGACAAGGCCAGCAAAGAGCATCCAGTGCAGTAGGATTTGAATAATTGTCAGAGTGTTGCTGATAAAGTCCAGATTCAGGTTCATGAAATCGTGCAGCAGTTTGGCGATTTTAAAGCGCGAATGACTGTACATACCCTGTCAACCTAACGTGGCTCGGGGACAAGCCACAATACTGTGTTGGGGGCATGTTGGCAGGGGCTTTGGTAAGTGAGTTATGCAGTGTCATGGCATCTACGAAGCTCATGTGGTACCGCGCAAGTCTAGATCAGTGCGAGGGGTGGAAGAATAACTGTTTTGAATATTTTATATATTATTTGACCAAGTTTTGTCACAATAGGTCATTGGCGGTTATAAGTTAGTTTGAAGTGGACCTTCAATGTAAAGGTGCAAGCCTATATATAGAACTAGTTTTACAATTGAATAGAGATCGATGACAATATCATCAATAGATAGGATATCTAAATGATCTGAGAGTTGGTATTGTCTAAAGCATGACTATCACATGTGCAATTTGATCTTGGATATTTTTCTATACCATCTATACCATCATCTGGTGATCTATACCATCACCATCATCATCATCATCATCACCATCATCACCATCTTCATCATCATCATCATCCTCATGATGATGATAATAATCATCACCATCATCAACATGATCATCACCATCATCATCATCTTCATCATCATGGTCATTGTTGTAATCTCACAGATCACATAAGGTTGCCAATAATACATACCAGACATACATACATAACAAAGACAAGAGATAAGAACAAGTAGAGGAAAATAACATATTATATTAACAAGAGTGGGTCCATACAATACAGAGAACTGAACCAAGTTCTCATCTAGCTCAGCAGCCTAATATATATGATTACAAAATAGTTACGAAATAACTACCTGTTGGTTCGGTGAACCGACATAACCTTAGGTGGCCGACCTAATCTCTAGTTTAGTCGGCCGACCGACTTAGCTGGTCGATCAACTAAGTCGGCTATCATTCAAGTCGACTTACCAACTTGCTCATCCAACATCTCCCCCACGAACGAAATGTTTCTTCGTCCTGAAGGAACAAGGAAGTACAAAAATCTTCCTGTCTCTCTTAGTAGTCATTATTATGTGCTTGGTCTTCATGGGATGTGAAGTTTGATGGTCGGTATTTTCTGTACACAGACTTCGACAATTGTTGGGGTTGTCACTGCTAGGTGATGTTGGAAATATATACAACTTTGTAATATTTTCTGGATGTCGATGGCGAGTGTAGTGAGACTTGATAAGATCAACATCTTCTCTGAAATGGAGAGTTCATATATTCTCCCCATTTTGGGACCCATAAACTAGTCCTTCTCCTCTACAGTCTCTATAAGTCATTTCATTTGTGAACATATGATGTTGACTTTTTCCAAGTTAGGGATAGCTTGGTGCACCCACTGATGAGCTTCCCGCTCGAGTTTCTATAGTTTAGTGGTCTCAAGTACTATTTGATCTTCAATTGTGCTTCTGAGTGCTGTATCAGTGGGCTTCCTCTTCTCAAGCGCTTGGATCTCCTGTCGAGTCTTCCTAGTTTGTTGATAGAATGGCCCATAGTAAGCAGGCCAGTCTCGTAGTATTTCTTCTGTGATAATAGACTCTTCCATGTGATCTTGTAACACTTTGTAGGCTTCAGAGAAGGTGGTGTGCTGCGCCATCAGCAGTTGGACAGTTTCTTCTTTCTTCTCCTCCTTTATTTCCTAAAGCTGTATTTGGAGTGTCGACACCATGCTTTCAAATAGATGATAAGATCTTTCAGGCATTTTGTCGGTGTCGACCTCTACTAGTCCTGACATTACTGATTGTGCAAGGTTTCTACATTTGTTGAGGAACTTGACCTGTTCTTCGTCCTTGTTATCAAGTTCCTGACGTCTCTGCTGACTCCTTGTGTTTGCTTCGAATGCTAGGGTTTTCAGGAATCGTCCTAGCTCAGCGTCATTCAGGTTGGTGGCATCTTTCAATTTGATATGGACCATTGATGTCTGTCCATGATGCTCCTTCTTCTTCTTCTTCTTCTTCTTCTTCTTCTTCTTATGCTTGTCTATTTCTGCTCGTGTCGGCACCTGTGTACCTGTAAAAGTCGGGTCGGCGTTTTTTGTCTACGTTGTAGTAGTGGTTGATGGTTTCTCTATTTGTATAGGTGGGATGGCTGCTGCATCTATTTGATTAGATGCAAGGATTCCATAAATGGATGCAGTTGGTGCTGATGGTTGGATTAGGGGTTCTGAGTTGGGGGGTGGTGGTGGTGGTGGTGATGGAGTTGGTGAATGGTCGGGGGTGATTTGGTTGGCGGTCTGAGGAGGTGAATCAAAATCAGAGAAGAGTTGGTTGAATTCTTGATTTATATCCTCGATATTCTCTTCTACCTCTCCTCTGGTCAGTTCAGCAGCTAGTGGTTGGGGTGTAGGGTTTGTCAGAGTGATAATCATGGTTCGACGTCCTACAAATTCGGCTTCCTTGTCGGGGTTACTTTCGAAGACTGAAGTTGAAGTTGAAAAAATGTTTAGTCCTTGAAGAACTTAGCCCAGTTGTTAGGATCCACCAGTTTCAAATAGGGGTGATTTAGTGGATAGCTTCTGTACTGACGTGAATATCTCAGGCAGTTTCTCAATGAATGCTTGCAGATCTCTGTCCCTGTCAACTTTTTCTTTTACTGCCTCTGACATAGCACTCTTGCATAAGTCAAGTGGGATTATTGAGAGTGGTTATGGTATTTTATCCTCTATTACTTTTTCCAGAGATGGAGGTGGAGGCATTGACACAAGATCTACAACATTTTCAGGTGTCGACGTGTGGGTGATTTTGGCTTTCTTTGGTCGACCTGGTAGTGCTCCTGCTTCGACAAATATTTGGAACTGGGTTTCCACTAGAACTTTATTTTCTACGGCATCTTCTATTATGTCGATGGCCATAGCTCCCAGTTCCTCCTCATCATCTAATGATTCTATAATGATAAGCTTGAGCTTACCTTTTCCTTGTTGTCTTTGTTGTGTTCTTATCCTCTTTCTTGCAGCTGCTATCTCTTTCAACAATTTTCTTATAATTCCTTTTCTGATAGCATATTCTAGGTTTTCTGGTTATGTCTCTCCCCTTTGTTCCTAGGACGGGATGAGACTTTCTGTAGCCGAAGTGATTACTTGCTACTCTGCCTGTGTTTCTTCTATCTGTGGTTCTACCCATTGTGTTGTCGGAGGTTTGATGATTATTTGAAGTCGGCTAGTGTGTTCGACCGATGTCTCCTCTGACACAAAGGTACTAATGTAGAGGTTCAACTCATAATCCTCTTCCTTTTCTTGGTCTGTTAATGGCTCCTTGATTGAGAAGTCGATTTCCTTTTCCTTCGCTAGAATTTGTATTTTTGTCCCAACTTATCGAGACAGTTCCTGAAAGATCTGTTTGATAGATGGATAATAATCAAGGGCCGTTGCATTTGATTTTTTGTCCTCCATGTACCACACCGAAGTATGGTCGAGCTCTAGTTGGATGTGGGACTTTTTTGGTAGAATTCATTGGATGTTTTGAGGCACCCTCCATCTAGTCGTGTGGACATTTAGCTATTGGAGCCAGTTCTCCAATAGCACTTTTCCATCTTCAAGTTCCTTCAAGGTTCCTTTCTGGGAGAATGGTTTGAATCTCCACATGTGGAACCTTGCCAAGTTATTGAATAATTTGGTTTCCTTCGGGGCAAATATGGTACATGACTATCCATAGTATGAGGGATGGGAACCTAATGATTCCTCCCATCTCTTGGTATATTTCACAGATGGTCTTGACCATGTCGACGACATATTCATGCCATCTGTATATCTTTCCATTTGTCGCAATGGTGTCAAAAACCTATAACATGTCTAATTTGAGGTCGCTACCTTGACCTGCCAAGATGAGTGTGATGGCTATTATTTTGGCCACAATATATGGTGTTCTGGATGTGATTTGACTAATCATCAACCCCTTTGAGTTCTTTCCTGAAACCAACCCGGTCAGTTCTTCGACCAGTCCCTCTTTGGTATCGACTGGCACTAGGTATCCTTTGTTTGAAACTCCTATTAGCTTAGAGATGACTTCCCCAAAGATGTCAACCAGTTG
The DNA here is from genome assembly GCA_001517045.1 of Pseudotsuga menziesii. Taxonomy (NCBI): domain Eukaryota; kingdom Viridiplantae; phylum Streptophyta; class Pinopsida; order Pinales; family Pinaceae; genus Pseudotsuga; species Pseudotsuga menziesii. The sequence continues at coordinate 202,793 of LPNX011173354.1, forward strand.
GTTGAAGTAAAATCAACCGTTGTGGTACTGGCTTATGATAAATTTGACGGTTGTTTCTTTTGTTACACTGAAACTGGCCATGAACGGTGCATTGACATAGTTGAAGATGGTAGTATATTTTATTTTCTCTGTAGCTTGAGTAGGCTTCTTGTCGACATAAGCCCATTCTTTCATCTCTGTCCATAGTTTTTTCCATGAGCCTTCCTGCACCTTAACATTCTTTATGTTCTTTAACCTTCGAACTAAAGGTGTGTCTACAGTCTATAATTCCTTGGCTTTGGCTGAGGCTCTAGTCTGTTTGGGTGCCATCTTGTCGGTTTGGTGGTTGATTTCACTAAGGTATTCTCGGCTGTTAGTCATCTGGATGCTCTGATGCTCTCTCTGTATGAATTGCGGTAAATGATCCTTTGGTAGTCCAGTATTTATAGGGGATGCTTTGGATGTTTTTGTCGATGAGTGTATTAATGGCAGATGTGAGTGTGCGTTAATGGCGAATTGCTTTCAGCGCTCAAGGTCACGAATGTGTGATGGGACTATCGAGGTCATCGGTCGATGTCAGTTATGAAAATGGTTGATGGTGTTATGTCGATGGACATGATTTCAGTTGTCGAAGTGGTGATTTCTTGTCATAGTTTTCTGCATGTATGTCATTATTTTTCTTTTTGGATTTTTTAGATTTTTATAGCTTTTGTTTTAACTATTATAGTCGTTATGGTATTTTTTTTTCAATATGTTTATTTTTAGCTTCTGTAGTGTTTTAGTCGGGCTCCATTAACGAGTTTCCAAAATACTATGCCTTGTAACATCCTTAGTCGGACTAATCCGTTGGTATGTATCTCTTTGACAATGTAGGGTCCCATCCATTCTGTATGCAACTTTTTATGTTTTCCTTTTACTTGACTATTGTATAGTAAATCAAGGTTTCCTACCGATAAGTTTTTTTTCTTGATGTTTCTATCATGCCATGCTTTTTGTTGTTGTTTCTGGATTTCTTGATGGTGCATCATGAGTAGTCAGTGTTCTTCTTGTTTACTCAGTTGTAGTAGTCGGTCCTTTCTTCCTTGTTCAACATCGACATGTAGGATCTCTACAATAATAGGTGTTTGTTGTCGGAAGTGTAATGGAACTACTGCTTCTTTTCCATAGACTAGTCGAAAGGAGGTTTGGTCGGTTGAGCGTTTATATGTTGTTATGTATGCCCATAATACTGCAGGTATTTTCTCGTCCTAATCATCCTTATCAGCATTACATATTTTGGTTAGTCTTCTTGTTAATGTTTTATTAAATGCTTCAATTGCTCCATTCGACTGAGGATGGTATGTTGTACTCTGATGATGGTGGATTTGGAACTGGTCGGTTAGGGTTTTGATATTTTTATTGATAAAGTGTGTTCCCTGATCACTGATTAAGGTTAGTGGACATCCAAATCTGGAAATGATATTTTCATAGATGAATTTGGTGGCTATCTCACTGAAGCATGTGTCAACTGGTTCTGCCTCTAACCATTTGGTTACATATTCGATTGTAGTTATGATATACCTCGCCCCTATCCTTTTTGCTGGTATAGGAAATGGTCCTATGAAGTCTATGGCCCAAATTTCAAATGTAAAAATTGGTTTTACTGATATCAAAGGCATTTCTATGCCAGGAAGGGGTCGACCTAGTCATTGACACCTATCACATTGACTTACAAAATTTTTCCAATCTCTGTGAAGTGTCGGCCACCATAACCCTGACTGTTGGATTTTCTTTGCAGTTGTGTCTACTTAGAAATGTCCTCCTACAGGTCCATAATTTGCTTCATGGATAATGTTGTCTCTTTCATGTTCCAGTACACACCTTCTAAGGATGCCATCTAATCCCATCTTGTAAATAAATCCATTTATAAGACTGTATGGTGCGGATTTCATAGTTAGGATTTGTTTATTCTTTGTACACATTCCTTCTGGTGCTTGTCCATCTTCTAAGAACTGGGCTATTTCCTCTAAACCTGCTAGGATTTCTTCTAACCGAAATAGATGTGCTTCTGGTAAGTCATCTTCGATTCCTGTTGGCTCTTCTCCTATGCCGATTTGGGATAAATGGTCGAGACCGACATTTAACTTGCTTGGTCTGACAACACCTTCGAATTCAAATTCTTGGAATAATAGTAGCCATCAAAAAATCCTTGCATGATGTAGTGGTTTATTGATGAGATATTTAAGTGCCTCATGGTCTGTATAGAATATAAATGGGTTACCTAAAAGATAATGTCGATATTTTTGTAATGCAAAGACTATTCCTAGTGCTTCTCTTTCTGTTGTTGAATAATTTCTTTTAGCCTTGTTTAATTTTATGCTACTGTAAACTATAGGATAATCCATTCCATCATCTCCTGGTTGAGTTAAGATTGCTCCTATTTCTAGCCCTAATGTGTCAATATGAATATGGAATTTGATCGACCAGTTTGGAAACCTTAGGATTGGTGCTTCAACTAGTTTTCTTTTTAATTTTTCAAATGATATATGCAATTCCTCTGTTCAGTTGAACTCTTTATCATCCCTTAATACTTCTTTGAGTGGATAGGTCATCTTTGAATAATATCTTATGAATTTTCTATAATATCCCGTGTGGCCAAGTAACACCTTGACTTGTTTTTGGATTACTGGTGGTTTTAGGTCAAGGATAATTTTAATTTTTGCAAAGTCAACCTTAATACCTTCTTTATAGACAATGTGCCCTAGCAATATCCTGATAGGGGTGACAAATATGCATTTCCTAATGTTCAGGGATAGTTGAATTTGTCAACATCTTTCCAACATGAGTCTTAGCCATTTGCAATGATCTTTTAACATGGAGTATATGGTCCAATCATCAAAGTATACTGCCATGGTTTTGTAAATATATTCTTGAAATGTTTTGATAACAATTCTAGAAAATACTTCAGGTGCATTTTTTAATCCAAAAGGCATAACCTTATAAGAAAATGAGCCAAATTCACTTATAAATGTTGTGTTTTTATAATCCCCTTTATCTATTGGCACTTGGTTATAACCTGAGAATCCATCTGTAAATGAGTAGCATTCGTGTCGTACAACCTCATTTAAGATTTCATCTACACAAGGAGTTGGAAATGGGTCTGTTAGTGTCACTTTATTTAGTTCTCTGAAGTCGACACAAATTATTAGTTGGGTCGGATCATGTTTCTTAGGTTGAACAACCACTAGACTTGCCCATTCTGATTGCTCAATATGATAGATGATGCCTGCTGCAATCATGTTATTAATTTCCTTTTTGACTATCTCTTTATATTTGTGAGCTAGCTTATATGGCCTTCTCTTCACAGGTTGAACATCAGGTTTAGTGTCAATCTTCATTTCTCCCATTCCATGGACTAATCCTTTGAGGTATTTATAGTCTCTGGAAAATAAATCCTAGAATTCTTTTAATAGGTTCACTACTTCTGTTGTCTTTTCTTCATTCAAGTAGTCTCCAATCTTGGCCATTTTCGGTCGGTCATCATTTGAGATGTCGACTTCTCTGATTTTGACTTTAGCATCTAGCCATTCTGGAGCTTTGGATTCATTGATTTTTTGGCTTCCTTCTTTAAACTGGGAGAATGTGGTAGGGAAGTTGGCTGTAGACATTCGTTCGGTCTCCTCCTTGTTGGTTGTTTCAACTTTAGGGAATATATGAATAGGTTTGGTCATTTCAACATGGTTTGATTTCCATATAAATATTTTCCCTTCTATATTTTCATTTTCTAACTGTAGTCTTGTCGACTGTGGTATTGTCCCGGTTTGTATATTGTTACAATTCCTTGTCTATCGGTTATCTTTTAAGGGTTTATTTTCTGTCGGTTGTATAAATTCTTTAATCTGTTTTGTTGTTTCGACCAAATTTTCATTTTGTGGGATAAAGTTGAAATATTTAATGAAATTTTATTTGAGTTCATACCATAAGAATGTTTCACCTCTAGCTTCTTTCATTTTATACCATTTGTTTGGTAAGTCAGTGAGGGTTGATGGGAATAGGTGTGGCCATGCTTGTTCATCCTTGTATCCAAGTTTTCTCCATTCTTTTTCACATGTCTTAATATGATCTTCTGGATTCTTTCCTTGGATGAATATAGGTATCTGATCCTATTTGGTTAACTTCTTTCCTCCAAATATTTCTATAAAGAAAGTTGAAGCTGTTGTCCAGGTCTGCAGTCTTGTTTGGTGGGTATCCCACCATCTAGCAACTTGTTCTGTAAAAGTTTCTATTAGGCTTTGTACTCGACCATGTTCACCAATATTTTTGGAAACTTGTTCTATATGCATGACTGGTGATTATGTTTCCTTTTATCTTGGTATTTGTATAGTATTTACATTGGTAGGTTTTAAAGTAGGGTATAGCCTAATTTTCTTCTCAAAGATTTTTGGGACAATGGACACTATGAAGTACTATTGGGTGGGATTTTTCTGTACTTTTTGAATAGTCCAACACCCTTTTGCTTATGTTTCATAGTTCTCAATATCCCAATCATATAATTTTGTGTCTGAATTATAACCGACTGAGTCTTGGTTTCCTAAACGAAGTTCTCCGTGGATATTAGGTTCTGTATAATTTGCATTGTTTTGTATCTGATAAAGTTGTCGGATGTCGACTTCTTCATTGATAGGTTCTATCCATGGTTCTCCTTAGGATGGATGAATAGGTATAATGACCTTTTGTCCATTTCCTTTTAATTTGATTCTGTCTTTGTCCAGGGATATCGATGCTTTCATCTTTCAACCCCAAGGTCGATCGACTAACACTATGAAGGAACTGGACCCTTCCTTAGGGTTAATGATTTCAAAGTTGACTTTGGTTGAGATTCATTTTATAGTTGTGTCAACATTTTTCCAGACTCCAATAGGTTCAATTAGACCATGGTCGGTTAGTTTCAGGTATATACCGAGCTCACATAGTCGAGGTCTACCCATTTGTTCCCAAGTGTAACGAGTCATGATTTTTACTTGTGATCCAAAGTCGAGCACTACTTGTCGGACACGATATATGTTGTAATCTCACATATCACATAAAGTTACCAATAATACATACTAAAACATATATATCTATAAATCAGAGACATGAGACAAGAACAGATAGGAAAACAGATTATATTATTGCAATGAGTTCATACAAGGCAGAGAACTGAACTGAGTTCTTGTTTGGCTCAATAGCCTAATATATACAATTTACAAACAGTTAAAAAATAACTACATGTCAGTTCGGTGAACCGACATGACTTTTAGTTAGCCGACTTAATCTTCTAGTTTAGTCGGTCGACCGACTTAGTCAGCTGATCGACTAAGTCAGCCTATCGACTTAGTCGGTCGATCGACTAAGTCGATCTTCGTTCAAGTCAACTTTGTCGACTTGCTCCTTTCTACATCTCCCCCATGAACAAAACTTTTCTTCGCCCCGAAGAAACAAGGAGGTACAAAATGATGTTTGTCGAATGCTATTGTGGTGGACTGTGAAGATGGATGGTTGGTATTTTCTGGATGCAGATTTCGACAATGGCCGGAGCTGTGATGGCAAGGTGATGCTGAAAATCCGTCCAACTCTACAAAGATTTCTCGATGTTGATCGTTAATGTAGTTAAGCGGGACAGGACCGACATCTTTTTGGAGAGTGGGACTTCCGCGATCTTCTCCATGTTGGGGCCCAGGATCTGGTTCTGTTCTTCAGCTATGTCGATGAGTCTTTTCATCTGTGGGCAGATGATGTTAACTTTCTCTAAGTTTGGAAGAGCCTGTTGCACCCACTAATGTGATTCCCATTCCAGCTTCTGCAGCTTGTTGATCTCCAGCACTATTTGTTCTTCTATTATCTGCCTGAGTGCTGCCTTTGTCGTCTTCCTGCCCTCCAAAGCCTGAATGCCTTGATGAGTCTGTCGTGTCTGCTGATAGACTTGTCCATAGTGAGTAGGCCAGTCTCTTAAGACTTCTTCGGTGATGACAGACTCCTCCATATGGTCTTGGAGCACTTTGTATGCCTTTGAAAAGGTAGTGTGTTGTGCCAGTAGTAGTCGGGCAGTCTCTTCCTTCTGTTCTTCTTTCATCTCTTTTGAGATGTGCCTGGATGGTCGACATGATGCTCTCGAAAAGATGATATGCTCGTTCAAGCAATCTATCTGTGTCAAATTCGACAGGTCCTGGAATGACGGACTGAGCTAGGGTCCTGCACTTGTTGAGAAACTCGACCTGTTCTGTATTTTTTTCGTTGAGCTCTTTGGTTTTTCGTGCAGTCCTTGTCTTTGCTTCCTTGGCCACAGTCTTGAGAAGTTGGTCGACTTCTGTGTCGGTCAATGAACTCGCATCCCCTAAGCTGATCCAAAGGTTGGAGGTTTTGGTATGATGCTATTTCTTTTTCTTGTGCTTTTGTGCCTCTGCCTCCTGGGTACCTGCAACAGTTGAGGGGGGGCCTGTGGTTGGTGGGGTTGAAGTCGAGGGTTTTTCTGGCTGGGTGGTTGGTATGGTTGCTTCTAGTTGTGAGGATGTAGTTGGTTGGGATAGATCTGGCTGGAAATAAGGGGGTGGCAGAGGTGGTGGGAATGATGATGGCGGGGATGGAGATGATGGCGGCGGTGGTGATGGAGTGGGGGAATGGTTGGGGGTGATGGGTTTGTCGTAAGTGCATTGTGGACTTTCGTCGAGAGTTATATCTACTTCTGTTGGTGTAGTGGTGGGTAGGTCAGTTTGGGGTTGGGGGTTAATGTGTTCGATGATCGACTTCACATGGCCAATTATGTCACCTTCTTGGTCGGATCAAGTGAAAGTCGATGTAAGGTGTGCAATTACCTGGGGCTTTGTCCTACTTCTAGTATAGAGAGGGGTCCTTGTGTGAATTTTCTGAGCCGACTGAAACAGCTCAGGCAGCGTCTCAAAGAAAGCTTTGAGTTCTATGTCTTTGTCAACTTTTTATTTCATGGAATCCGGTATCCTACTTTTCTATAAGTCGATGGGACTGACCGAATACTGTGCCGATGCTTGATCCTCGACTACTAGTGTCGATGATGGAGGTGGAGGGGTCGACACAAGATCGACGACGTCTTTAGGTGTCGTTGTTGTTTTTGCCTTCTTTGGTCGTCCTTCTGGATCCCCTACTTCAAGGAATCGTTGAAACTGAGTTTCAACTGGTACTTTGTTGGCGGCCGCATCTTCTATAATGTCCAGGGCGGTAGCTACTAGTTCTTCTTCATCATCAGATGACTCAATAAGAAGCTTGCGCTTACCTTTGCCTTGTTGTACTTTTTTTTCTCTAAGTTTCCTTCTGGTGGCAGCTATCTCCTAGGATAATTTCTAAATGATGCCTTTTGATACAACATACTCAGGGTTGTCGTGCTCAACTCCATTCGTCGTTACCTAAGTTGGGGTGATGCTTGCTGGAGCTGGAGGGGTTGCTTGTTGTTGTGGTTGTGGTTCTATTGGCTGTGGTTCTGTCGGCTGTTGTTCTGTTGGCTGTGGGTCGACTCTGGTTGGAGGATTGATGGTTATTTGTACCTGACCAGTGGGCTCGACCGGGGTGTCCTTTGACACAAATGTACTTATGTAGAGGTTGAGCTCATAGTCTTCCTCTTTCTCCTGGTCGGTGAGTGGCTCCTTTATTGAAAAGTCAACCTGTTTGGATGCCTCGGGCACTGGTATTTTGGTCTTCGCCTGTTGAGTCAACTCTCAGAAGACTTGATCGACAATCGGGTAGTAATCGAGGGCGGTGGCCTTGGGGTCTTCGCCCTGCATATACCAGACCGTTGTATGGTCGATCTCCAACTATATGTGAGACTTCATCGGTAGATTGCGACGGATGTTCTGGGGCACCCGCCATCTGGTTGTGCGAAGCTTTAACTGTTGGAACCAGTTTTCTAGAAACATTTTCCCTTGTGCCAGCTCATGCGGGGTTCCTTTCTGGGAGAAGGGTTTGAACCTGTTCATGTGGAACTTTGTCGGTTCCTAGAAGACTGGACTTCCTTCTGGACAGATGTGGTACATAACGATCCAAAGGATTAGGGAGGGGAACTTGATGATTCCTCCCGTCTCTTGGCATCGTTTGCAGATGGTTTTGATCATGTCGGCAACATAATATCCCCATCTATAGATTCGACCGTCAATGGCAATTGTGTCGACAGCCTCTAGCATTTCCAATTTGAGGTCGCTACTTCAACCTGCTAAGGTAAGTGTGATCGTGATGATTTTGGCCACAATCTATGGCGTTCGAGTTGCAATCTGCCCGATCATCAATCCTTTGGAATTTTTCCCGGATGGTGATCCCATAAGCTCTTGGACCAATCCTTCCTTGATTCCGATTGGTACAGGGTTCCCTTGGTTAGACAGGCCAGTTATCTTGGAGATGATATCTCCGGTGATGTCGACTGGTCAGTCGAAGTAGAACCGATCGTTGTGGTATTGACTGATGATAAATTTTATGACAACTTCTTTTTTCCCACCAAAGCTTGCCATCAGAGGTGCGTTGGGATAGTTGAAGATGGTGCTCCATCGAAATTTTTCGGCCGCTTGGGTCATCTTCTTGTCGACGAAGGCCCACTCTTGGATCTCGGCCTAGAGTTTCTGCCATTGGCCCTCCTGTACTTTGGCATTTTTGATATGCTTTAGTCTACGGATCAAGGGTGTATCCTCAGCCTGTAGCTCTTTCTCCTTGGTCGCTGCTCTGGTCTGCTTGGGGGCCATTATGTGTTTTTGGTCGGGGTGACTATAGGTTTCTGGGTTTTTAATTGACTGAATGTGTGAGTGATCTGTATGTAAAGCGTGTGCTGAATGAACCTTCGACGATCCTGTATTTATAGGCGATGGTGTGACTGCGTGTGGGAATGGATGTATTAATGGAGGACTTGACATTTCAGCTGCAATACATGAGTGTGGAGTAATGGTGAATTTCTTTCGACGCTCGAGGTCATAAATGCGCGATGGGACTTTCGAGGTCGTTGATTGGTGTCGGTGCTGAAAATGGTCCGCCGGACTGGTCGATGAAGATGGTCAGAGGTGATGATGTCGGTTGTCGAAGTAGTGAGTTCTTGTCATGTTTTGTTGTGTTGGGTGTATTAATTTTTTTTTTTTGGAATTTTTAGCTTTTTATAGGTTTTGATTGACGGTTAAGGTCATTATATGATTTTTTTTAATTTTTTTTTGCAACGTTTGAGTCAAGCTCCATTAACGAGCTTCCTAAATACTAGGCCCTGCAATGTTTTTAGTCAGACTGAACCATTGGGGTGTATCTCTTCGACAAGGTAAGGTCCCATCCATTCTGTGTGGAGTTTCTTGAGTTTTCCTTTGACTCGACTATTATAGAGTAAGGAAAGGTCTCCGACCGATAGGTTTTTGTTTTTGATGTTATAGTCGTGCCATGCTTTCTGTCGTTGCTTGTGAATCTCTTGGTGTTTTATCGCTATGATTCGGTGTTCTTCCAGCTTGCTGAGTTGAAAGAGTCAGTCCTTTCTTGCATGTTCGACATTGACATGTAATAGTTGTGCAAGAATAGGTGTCTGTTCTTAGAAATGTAGGGGGACGACTGCTTCTTGCCCGTAGACTAGTCGAAAGGGGGTTTGGTCGATCGACCGTTTATAGGCTGTCCTATATTCCTAGAGGACTGCAGGGATTTTCTCATCCCAGTCGTCCTTGTCGGTACTACATATTTTGGTTAACCCTTTTGTCAATGTTTTGTTGAAAGCTTCAATCATGTTGTTCGACTGAGGGTGATATGCGGTGCTTCGTCGGTGGTCGATGTGAAATTGGTCGGTCAAATTTTTGATGGTTTTGTTGATAAAGTATGATCCTTGGTCGTTGATCAATGTGAGTGGGCATCCAAATCTAGTGATGATGTTTTCGTAGATAAACTTAGCGGCTACCTCACTTGAACATGTATCGACGGGTTTAGCTTCTGCCCATTTAGTGACATATTCTACTGCCATGATAATATATCTTGCACCTGATCGTTTGGCTGGGATAGGAAATGGTCCTATAAAGTCTATAGCCCAGATTTCAAATGTGAGACTAGGGTTTACAGATATCAAGGGAATTTCTGTGCTATAAAGAGTTTGACCAAGTCGTTGACATCTGTCACATCGACTAACAAATTTTTTGCAATCTCTATGGATCGTCGGCCACCATAATCCTGACTGTTGGATTTTCTTTGCAATTGTGTCTGCTTGGAAATGTCCTCCTAAAGGTCCATAGTGTGCTTCATGCATGATTTGGTCTCACTGATGGTTGAGTACACACCTTCTGAGAATGTTGTCTAACCCCATTTTGTACAGAAATCCATTAATGAGGCTGTAAGGTGCAGCCTTCATAGCTAAGATTTGTTTTTTCTTAGTGTTCAGACCTTCTGGTGCCTGACCTGTCTCTAAGAACTGATCTATTTCTTCGAGTTCTTCTAGCACTGCTTCGATGTGAAATAAATGTGCGTCCGGCAAGTCGTCGTTGACTCTGGTCAGTTCCTCTCCTGTGTCTATTGGGGATAGATGGTTGGGCCCGACATTTAGTTTTCCTGGTTGGACAACGACTTCAAACTCAAATTCTTGAAAGAGAAGTAGCCAGCGAAAAATTCTCCCATGATGAAGTGGTTTATTGACAAGGTACTTCAATGCTTGATGGTCGGTATAAAATGTGAAGGGGTTGGCTAAAAGGTAATGATGATACTTTTGAAGGGAAAAGACCATACCTAGGGCTTCCCTTTCTGTGGTCGAATAGTTCCTTTCAGCCTTATTTAAATTTCGACTGCTGTAAACTATAGGGTAATCCATCCCGTCATCCCCTGGTTGAGTTAGGATTGCTCCAATTGATATTCCTGATGCATCGATATGCACATGAAATTTGGTCGACCAATTTGGAAATTTGAGTATGGGGGCTTCGACCAGTTTCCTTTTCAATTTGTCGAAGGATATTTGGCATTCCTCTGTCCACTTAAACTCTTGATCTTCCTTTAGTAGTTATTCCAGAGGGTAGGTCATATCTGAATAGTGTCTTATGAACTTTCTATAATATCCTGTATGGCCAAGTAATACCCGGACTTGTTTGGGTTTTATTGGTGGTTTCAGGTCGAGGATGATTTTAATTTTGGAAAAGTCGACCTTGATACCATCTTTACAGACAATATGCCCTAAGAGTATGCATATGGGAGTCATAAAGATACACTTCTTAATGTTGAGGGAGAGTTGAATCTGCCGACATCTCTCCAGCATAAGTCAGAGCCATTTGCAGTGATCTTTTAAGGTGGAGTATATAGTCCAGTCGTCGAAGTATACTGCCATGGTCTTATATATATATTCTTGGAAGGTCTTAACAATAATTCGGGAAAATACTGTAGGGGCATTATTTATCCCAAAAGGCATAACTCTGTAAGCAAAGGAACCAAATTCACAGACAAATGTTGTCTTCTTTTGATCTTCTTTTGCTATGGGTACTTGGTTGTATCCTGAGAATCCATCTATGAATGAGTAGCATTCGCGGCCTGCAACTTCATTCAATATTTCATCAACATAGGGGGTTGGGAATGGATCTGTTAATGTGACTTTATTGAGCTCCCTAAAGTCGACACAAATTCTTAACCTTGTCGGGTCATGTTTCTTGGGCTGTACGACCATGGGACTTGCCCATTCAGACTGGTCGATAGGGTAAATGATCCCTGCTGCTAACATGTTGTTGATTTCCTTTTTAACTATTTCCTTGTACTTGTGAGCTAGTTTATAAGGTCATTTCTTGACAGGTCAGACATCAGGTTTAGTATCTATTTTCATTTCTCCCATTTCCTGTACTAAGCATTTTAAGTCTTTATAGTCCCTTGCAAAGACATCTTGGAATTCTCTAAGTAAGTTCACTATTTCGGTGGTCTGTTGTTTGATCCAGTACTCACCAATATTGGCTATTTTTGGTCGGTCATCATTTGAAATGTCGACCTCTTTAGTTTTCACTTTGGCATCTAGCCACTCTGGTGCTTTATCTTCATTGATCGGCCGAATTCCTTCTTTGAATTGTGAGAATGTAGCAGGAAAGTCGACTACAGTCATTCGGTCAAGATATGGTTTGTCATTGGTCTCGACTTTCAGGATTGAATGGATAGGTCAATATGGTCAGTTTTCCATTTGAAGCTCTTGCCTTCTGTGTGTTCATTTTCTAAGTGTAAATGGGTTTCCTGTGGTCTGGATTTGGTTTGTATATTGTTAAAGTCCTTGATCTGTCGATGGTTCTGGGAGGGTTGTTTTTCGGTTGGTTGGAGAAGTTGTTTGATTTGCTTTGCTGTCTCGGCCAATTTTTCATTTAGAGGTATGAATTGGAAGTATTTGATAAAATTTTCCTTGAGTTCATGCTAAAAGAAGGTTTCTCCTCTAGCTTCCTCCATCTTATACCATTTATTGGGTAAGTCGTCTAGGGTTGAAGGGAACAAATGGGGCCAGGCTCACTCGTCTTTGTAGCCAAGTATTCTCCACTCCATTTCACAAGTATTAATGTGTTCTTCTGGGTTTTGACCTTGGGTAAAGATAGGGATTTGGGCTTCCTAGGTTAAATTTTTTCCACCAAACCGTTCGACAAAGAAATTCGAAGCAGTTGTCCAGGTCTGTAGTTTTGTCTGATGGGTATCCCACTATCTAGTTGCTTGACTTGTAAATGTTTCCACTAAGCTTTGAAGTCGACCATGTTCTCCAATATTTTTAGATACTTGTTCAATGTGCATGACTGGGGATTCCCTCTCCTTATACCTGGGTAGTTGTGTAGTGTTTAAGTTGGTTGGTTGTAAGGTAGGGCATTCCCTTACTTTCTTTTCAAAGATTTTGGGGATAATGGATACTATGAAGCACTGTCGGGTGGGTTTTTTTTGGTACTTTTTTTATAGTCCAGCACCCTCTTGCTTGTGTTTCGTAATTTTCCATCTCCCAGTCATACACTTCAGCATCTGAGTTATAACCAATTGATTCTTGGTTACCTAAGTAAAGTTCTCCATGGATGTTCGGCTCTGTGTAGTCCGTATTGTTGTGGATCTGGTAAAGTTGTCTGACATCGAATTCCTCATCAATAGGTTCTGTCCAAGGTTCTCCTTGGGATGCATGAATGTGTACAATAACTTTTTGACCATTTCCTTTTATCTTGATTCATTCCTTGTCTAAGGATATGGAGGATTTCATCTTCCGTCCCCAAGGTCAATCGACTAGTGTGGGGAATGAACTAGATCCCTCTTTTGGGTCAATAATTTCAAAATCAACCTTGGTCGAAATTCCTTTAATGGTCATGTCGACGTTTTTACAAACCCCAATGGGTACAATGAGGCCTTGGTCAGCGAGTTTTAGGTAAATACCTGACTCGTAGAGTCGAGGTCTTCCCATATTTTCCCATGTATCCCGGGTCATGATATTTACCTGAGACCCAAAGTCAAGCACTACTTGTCGGACGTGGTAACCTTCGATTTCTAAATAGACAAGTGGGTCGAAATTGTTTTTGTCTTTTTGGTTTAGGCTGCAGATGTTCTTAGTTTGTTTATCGAGGTTAGTACTTTTTATTTGATGCAATAAATCAATGAACTGGGCTACGGATTTGTCTGCTTGGGTGAGATAGATTAATTGTTGTATTGTGTTAGGTCGACTGCTGATGAGGTCTTCTTGTTGTGCAATGTCGTGAAATATGTGGGTTGCCTCTTGATATGTGTGTTTTTGCTTTATAGGGTCGGGATAAACATTTGTGTCTTTAATCTTGCTAATTTGGGGGTTATCAGGCCCTGTTTTTGTGCCTTGTCGCGTAACAATATGTAAATTCTTAGTAGTTAGTACATCATGATTTTGTACACAAGACAAGACATTAACATTTTTCTTCGTATTGATTTTCTTTAACATAGTAGGAAAATCCTCAAGGGAGTGATCACCTACTCCATAGTGTGTACAAAATTTAAGATTAGTTCTGTCCTTGTACGGACAATATGCGTATCGGTGACCTTCTTTGTAGCATGTGAAGCACTGGGAGGGTCAACACGTTCGTATGTCACGATTCCCAGGGAATCGACCTCTTCCTCCATAACCTTGACATCGATTGTCGTACTGGCGCTCATATCGTCGGCCGTCGTATATTTGTCTGTTTTAATTATTTGTATTGTTTTGCTCGTTGTTTTGTGCTACTGCATTCGTTTGGTAGACCGCCTAATAGTTCTGTCAGTTCTTCAGGTTTAACTGACAGTCGGCCGTGTTGTGACTTTTGGTCTCACAGATGGCACACCAGGAAGCCTTTCTGTTCTTCATGTTAAATGGACAATCTTTCGTAGAATGATCTTCATGTTCCTGGAAAATGTCACAAAATGATTTGGTTTGTACAAAGCGGACGTCTTGTTGGCTATATTTGTGTCGACAATTATCTTTTGAATGACCGGCTGTCAAGTAGTTGGTACACCAAATTTCCTGATTCTTAAGGGTCAGTTCCTTCAAAGACTTCTGCATGTTCTCTAGCTGTTCCTCTAATCTGTGGTCCGTCGGGTAAGCAGGTATGTCTTCATCCATATCAACCTGCAGAGCTTTTGTTAGCACATCTTCATACGTTTTGAACGTCTCCAGACTTATATGTCGATGTACTTTTTGCGATAATCCTGCAAGGAACCATTGAATTAGTAAATGTTCATCAATAACATAATCTAGCTGGCTTAGTAGGTCCTTCCAACGTTTGTCGTAGTCGCGGACTGTCTCCCCTGGATTTTGTGACATTGTTTTAAGATTTTTGGCGGCCAGGTGCTTGGCATCTAGGGTTTTGAAGAATGATAAGAACTAGACCTTAATATCGACTTTCGTTGCTTTGGGTTTCCTTTTCAAAAAGGTCATGTACCATGTCAAGGCCCTTTTCCTTAAGGCTCCGGAAAACTGTGCCATTTGTCGGTCTTTATCTGTTACCTGGTTTGCTTCCCAAGTTGACTCACAGACGAACCAATGTCGTCTGGGGTCTTCATCTCCCTCGTAGAGAGGAATGTGAGTCGATCCATGACCCATGTCTAAATCACTTTCACTACTCTCATAATTTGGCGGAGGTCGAGGTGGGGGTGGTGGTGAAAGCGGTGGGGTTATTGATGTAGTCGGGCCTGCAGAATTCTGGTCGACGGAACTTGAGCTCTTATCAATCGTCGAGTTGTCATCGACTTGCAGTCGGTTGATGTCAACTTCAGCTATCGATGGTCCACTGCAACTTTGTGTTCACAGGTCTTCTTGTTGGATTTCTTCTAAAGTTGTACTTGGTGGGGGGGTGCTCCTTCATGTGTCAGTAAGAGCAAGTGGATACTCCGAAGGGAGGGTGCCGCCTGAAACGTCACCCAATTTCCTTCGAGCGGTCGATGTATAATAAGGTGTCAACCCGTGTACGTTTCATCGCCTAGTCGGCTCCATATACTAAAGTCACCAGCTCGTAGTTGGAGGTCATCTTCGACAATAGTCTGTATTCTAGTACACAGATTTGTTGGGAAAAGGGTTATCCCGTTGTTGGGAGCTATTATTTGAAGAGCTTCTGGCTGCTCTATCCACACTTCTTCCTCCTTAGGGGACACCTCTTGCTCTATGCCCTCTTCCTGTCGGTCATGACCTGACTCTGGCAGATTCTCTTCACGGTCGTTCTCCCTATGGTTTTTTCCACTGTGCAGCCCTGCGGCTCTTTCTCGTCTTGCTTCCCTTCTCTACTGTCTTTCATCCCTTTCCTGTTTTTGAATGTCCAACATACTTTCGTACAATACTATTTTCTTGAGGTCGTCTTCGGTCGAATTTTCATTATTGGTGATGGTTATCCGATTTAGGACGACTAGGATCCACTATACTCTACCTCCGACACATGACCAGCTACCCCCCCATAGCCTACTCGACGCTTTTAAAGAGGCCAATTATTTTGATTTATTTGCTTAGGAAGTATTCCAACTCCCTTTCTGCAATGAATTTCTCCCACTTCCTCTGCTTCTCTGCCCAGTTGGTATTTGATGGTTGTTCGCACAGCGGTGGACGAGGTTCCACGATGTGGCCTGCTCCATTCTCTATCAAGAATTTGAATAGCAAGCTCGATAGGGAACACAAAAATTGTTCCGTGAAATTTGTGTAAATTTTTTCTTTGACAGTTTCCACAGAAGTTCTGTCTTCGACTGCTTGCTCCTCACAGAAGTCGTCGGCGATTTTCTCAAACCACTCAAACAAATTTGTTCGGCCTCCTCGGATCCGTTTTTCTAGCAACTGCTGTTCTTTAGTCACGTCTGGCTTTCTCATCCAGAAGTTGCTTCAAGAGTTGTGGCACTGATTCGACAAATTTTTCATGTGTCTCTGTGAAAAATCTTGCTTTGGCTTCAGCGACTATTAATATGTTCCTTCTTACGTAATTTTGCAAGTAGTTCGCAATTTTACGGTCCCACCAGTCCTTAATCTCGTGTTCTGGTATCATATGTGAGCATATATGTAAGACATGTACTACTGGAAATGGAACCAATGTTGTAATCTCATAGATCACATAAAGTTACCAATAATACATACTAAAACATATATATCTATAAATTAGAGACAGGAGACAAGAACAGATAGGAAAACAGATTATATTATTGCAATGAGTTCATAGAAGGCAGAGAACTGAACTGAGTTCTCGTTTGGCTCAATAGCCTAATATATACAATTTACAAATAGTTACAAAATAACTACCAGTCGGTTCGGTGAGGTGACACGAATTTTAGTTAGCCAACTTAATATTCTAGTTTAGTCGGTCGACCGACTTAGTCGGCTGATCGACTAAGTCGGCCTATAGACTTAGTCGGTCGATCGACTAAGTCTTTCTTCATTCAATTTGACTTTGTCAACTTGCTCCTTTCTACAGTATCCTTCAATTTCCAGGTCGACAAGTGGGTCGGTATCACCTTTATCTTTTTTATTTAAACTGCAGATATTCTTTGTTTGTTTTTCGATGTTGTTGTTGTTTATTTCATATAGCAAATAGATGAACTAAGATACTAAGTTGTCTTTTTGTATGAGCTATATTAATTCTTTTATTGTGTTATGTCAATTGTCATTAGCTTGTTCCTGTCATGCAAAATCTTTGAATACATTTGTTGCTTCTTTGTATATTTGTTTTTCTTTGAGTGCATCAGCGTAGACATTTTTCTCTTTTATTTTGTTGATTCTTGGGTTATCACTTCCTATTTTTGTCCCTCGTCGGCTTACAATATGCAAATTCTTTATGTTTATTACATCATTTTTTTGCACACACGACAAGACATTAACATTTTTATTTTTATTTTTTTTTCCAACATGGTAGGGCAATCCTCTAGTGAGCCATCCCCTACTCCACAATGAGTACAAAATTTGAGGTCAGTTCTGTCTTTATATGGGCAGTCTGCATATCGATGTCCCTCCTTATAACATGTAAATCATTGGATGGGTTGACGTGGTCGGTTGTCTCGATTTCCAAAGAATTGACCTCGACCTCCGTAGCCTCCACGTCGATTGTCTTACCGAAACTCGTATCTTTGACCTTCGTATATCTAATTGTTCTGATAATTTCGTAAGTTGTTTTGCTCATTATCTTGTGCAACTGCAGTGGTCTGGTAGACTGCATGATAATTCTATTGGTTCTTCATGTTCAAATGGCAGTCGACTGTGTTATGATTTTTAGTTTTGTAGATTGCACACCAAGATGCCTTTCCATTCTTCATGTTGAATGGGAAATCTTTTGTTAGGTGGTCTCCGTGCTCCTGGAAAATGTCGCAAAAACATTTAGTATGTACGAATCGAATGTCCTATCGGCTCTATTCCTGTCGACAATTATATTTTGAGTGTCCGGCTGTCGAGCACTTCATGCACCAGATATATTGATTTTTGAGGTTTAATTCTTTTAAAAACTTCTGTATGATCTCAAGTTGTTCTTATATTCTGTGATCGGTGGAGTATGCAGGTCTGTCCTCATCCATTTCTACTTGGAGAGCTTTTCTAAGCGCATATTTGTAAGTCTTGAATGTCGCAAGGCTTATATGTCGGTGTATTTTCTGTGATAAACCTACAAGAAACCACTGGATTAATAATTGTTCATCTATAACATAGTCCAGTTGGCTAAGAAGGTCTTTCCATCGCTTATCATATTCGTGGATAGTTTCTCCTGGCTTCTGCGATGTTGTTTTTAATTTCTTTAATGCCAGATGTTTTGCATCTAGAGTTTTGAAAAATGATAGAAATTGCGCTTTGATCTTGGCTTTGGTTTCTCAAGGTTGTCTTTCAAAAAAGGTCATATACCAAGTTAATGCTCTTTTCCTTAAGGCACCGGTGAACTATGCCATCTTCCTGTCTTTGTCCGTAACTTGGTTAGCCTCCCAAGTCAATTCACAGACGAACCAGTGTCATCTGGGGTCCTCATCCCCCTCATATAGAGGAATGTGTGCTGACCTGTGACCCATGTCGAAATCACTGTTGTTGCTTCTAGGAGGTGGCGGTGGTGGAAGTGGGGGTGGGGGTGGTGGGGTTATTTACTTATTCCTCTCTACAGAACTATTGTCGATGGAACTTTCATCTCCGTTGGTTGTTTTTGTCATTTCCTCTTCAACCAGCAGTCAATTGATTTCGAATTCTTCTATCGATTTCCAACTGCAGTTACCTATCCACAGTTCTGAATGTTCGGTGTCCTCCAAAGTTGTATTTGGCAGGGGGGGTGCTCCTTCATGTGTCAGTAAACATAAGTGGATACTTCGGTTGGAGGGTACTGCTTAAAAGGTAACCCAATTTTCTTCTTATGATCGATGGATAATGAGGTGTCTTCTAGTGTATGTCTCATCATCTAGTCGACTCCATATACCAAAGTCACCAGCTCCTAGTCGGAGGTCCTCTTCGACAATAATTTGTATCTGAGTATGCGGATTCAATGGAGATAGAGTTGTTCCTTCTTAGGGAGCTCTTAATTGGAGAGATTCTGGTTGCTCTATCCACAATTCTTCTTCCATAGGGGACACCTCTTCTTCCATGCCTTCTTTTTTTCGGTCATGACCCGACTATAGTGGGTTTCTTTCCTGGTCGATCGCCCTAGTACACATTCCTCTGTGCAACACTAAGGCTCTTTCTCTTCTTTCTTCCCTCCTTTGTTGTCTTTCTTCCCTCTCTATTTTCTAAATGTTTGACATACCTTTTTGTGATACTATCTTCTTGATTTCCCTTTTGGTCGACTTCTCATTACTAGTGATTGGTATCTGCTTCTAGTCGACTAGAATCCACTCCACTTTATCTCGACATATGACCAGCTACCCCCCATAGCCTACCTGATGCTTTAGAAAGCCTAGATAGTTTGGTTTACTTGCTTAGGAAGTCTTTCCACTCCCTTTCTATAATGAAGTTTTCCCACCTCTTTTTCTTTTCTACCCAGTTAGGGTTTAATGGTGGTTTGTGAAGTGATGGACGAGGTTCGACAATGAGACCCACTCCCTTCTCGATCAGGAACTTAAACAGCAAGGTCAGTAAGGACCATAGAAATTACTCGGTGAGGTTTGTGTAAAATTTCTCCTTGATGGTTTCCATCGAATTTCTGTCTTCTACTACTTGCTCCTTGCAGAAGCAATCGGTGATTTTTTCGAACCACTACGACAAGTTTGTTCTTCCCTCTCGGATCAGTTTTTCTAGCAATTGTTGATCTTTAGTCCCTTCCAGTTTTTTCATCTAGGATTTTATTTAGAAGTCAGGGCATTGATTCTATAAACTTCTCATGTGTTTCTGTTAAGAATATTGCTTTTTCTTGTGCGTTCGTTAATCTGTTTCTTCGTGCATAATTTTGTAAATTATTTGCAACTTTATGTTCCCACCAATACTTAATCTCCTGTTCTGATATCATCTGTTTGCATACATCTCAGACATGTACTACCAGCAATGGAACCAATGTTGTAATCTCACATATCACATAATGTTACCAATAATACATACCAGACATACATACATAACAGAGACAAGAGATAAGAACAAGTAGAGGAAAATAATAGATTATACTAACAAGAGTGGTCCATACAATACAGAGAACTGAAGTGAGTTCTCATCTATCTCAACATCTTAATATATATGATTAAAAAATAGTTATGAAATAACCACTTGTTGGTTCGGTGAACCGACACGACCTTAGGTGGCCAACCTAATCTCCAGTTTAGTCGATTGATCGACTAAGTCAGCTATCGTTCAAGTTGACTTACCGACTTGCTCCTCCAACAGTCATCATCATCATCATCCTCATGATGATAATAATCATCATCATAATCATCAACATCACCACCACCATCATCGTCATCTTCATCATCATATTTCTCATCATCATCATCCTCATCATCATCATCATCATAATCCTCATCATCGTCATCCTCATCATCTTCGTCATCAATATCACCATAGTCATCATCATCGACATTTCATCATCCTCATCCTCATCCTCCTCCTCCTCCTCCTCATCATTGTCATCATCCTTTTTAGAATAATAAACCCATAGTTACGTACCTTAGACATTAATTTAATCATTTTTGTCTTATTACCTAGTTTCCTAGATTCCACTCTATGCTAGTTTCCTTCTACATGTCCTAGAAGTCAACACATGCTAAAATTGACTCATGGAGCACTTGGGAAACATCCTAGAAACCTATTTTAGCATGTCTTATTTGTTCCATATTCTCCAAAGCACATATCTATTTTTTCTGTAAAGCTGCCTTGTTTTATTTCTGATATAAGGCAAAGGGAAAGCTAAACTAGTGGTAACTGCCTTATTTTTTTCCCACATCATCCTCCCTCCTTTTCTCAAAATAAAAGCATGTATGAGTTTTCTTTCCATCCCTATTTATCTTTTCCACTTGAATTATCCAATTCATGAGCATCTACCTAGATTTGGAAACTGCTTTATGCACCTATGGGGGATTTGACTAGTTTTAGTAAGCCTGCTTTTTGACTATTTTGAATGGAATCTTTATTCATTCAAATATCTCATGTAATTTTATATTATATTATCCTATTACTTCACAAGGTTGGATATTGTACACTTACTCAATACAAATTAGTGTTATGCTCCAATTTCAGTCTCCTTTGGTGTTAATTTTGCATGTTTGATTAGCAATTTTGTGAGTGTAATTGTTCTATCTCTCGTGTTCAATTTCCACATGGTATCATAGCCTTTGTATATTGATTTCTCTCCTTCCATATTTCTATTCTAGGTTCGACATCTTGGCTGGGAGCATATTCTGCTGATTAAAGGGCACAGTTTCTGAGCTATGGACCAATCTCAAAAGATCATCTTGATTCCATTCAATTTCTTTGAGTGGAAAGATGAGATGGAGATATTGTTGAGAGAAAAAGGTATCTATAGGGTGACTATGGATTTTGAGGTAGAGCCCAATGCATCTGCAAATAAAATCAAATGGAACAATAGGAGGGATCATGCCTATGGTATTTTCTGTCTGAGAATTTCAAGAGGCCTCCTCTTCCATATTGATGGATTGAAATCACCTAATGAAGTGTGGAAGAATATTGTAGATATTTTTGGTAAGATAGATGATATTATAGGACATCAAATTGAGAATGATATAATCTCCTTGAGTCCCAGTAGCTTCGAATCCTTGCAATTCTACTTTTCCAAGTTTAAAGCCCTTGTTTTGCAGCTAAAACAGTGTGGGATTGAAAAGAAGGAGGAGCAACTAGTTTTGGCCATACTCTCTAAGCTTGGCCCTAACTATTCATTGTTTGTTTTTACATTCCATGCCACCAAGTTGAAAAATCGAGCCTAGAAGATGCCTAAGCTTACAGAGTTCATGGAATCCCTCACATAGGAACAAGATAAGTTGGTGATGATGGCACCATCAAACCTACCAAAGACCAAGCTTTGGTTGCTGGAGATTCAAGGGTGAATTCAAAAAACAAGAAAAAGGATAAAAATCCACCTGAGTAAAAGAGAGACAAGAACAAGTCTCAAGAGGAGCTCCAAGGTTCCAAGAACAATTCCCAGAAGAAGAAGAACAAAGGATAAATGAGCAACTGCGCATACTACGGTAAGGGATATCATCCTGAGAGCTCTTGTATGAAGAATCAAATTGACATGTTGACCCAACTCCTGGATAATAATAACATCTCCCTTCCTGATTGCTCAAAGAAGAGGGAAAGAGGATCAAAATCACAGGACATAGAGAGAGTACATGCCTTGGTTGCTGGCACATCAAGCTCACCTAGCTTCATCATAGACTCTAGAGCTTCTAGACATATGGTTTCAACAAAAGAGGCATTATCCTCTCTTGACATGTTGAAAGGTCCACCAATAGTTTTGGGAGATGACTCTCTTAATGACAGTTTGGGGAAAGGAAGGATTGATATTGACCATGATAAGTTGAATAATGTGTTGTATGTTCTAGGTCTTGCCTCTAATCTCTTGTCATTGTATCATATGACTCACATTGGGTCTCCAAAGAAGGTCATGTTCTCCCTTGATGATGTTTAAATCATAGATATTTTGAATGGTAAAGTCATAGAAAAACGTGTTGTTGATCACACTTCGAAGGTATATAGGTTTTCCCATTTTCTACTCTACTCAAACCCCTATGATCTTCTGATTCATGCTAATGAGGAAAGAAAGCTTTGGCATGAAATATTTGGCCATCTTAACTACAAGTATCTTTCTGATTCGAGTGAAAAAAATATGGTCATAGGGTTACCAAAGATCAATTTTTCTAAGGGAGTCTGTCAAGGTTGTATCCTAGGAAAACACCCAGAGCACAAATATGAGAGATCTAGTCATTAGAGAACCTCTGCACCTCTTGATTAGATCCACAATGACATTTATGGTCCATTTCCTCATATTCCCATGATTCAAGCCAAATATGCAATGACCTTCATAGATGACTTTTCCATGTATTGTTGAGTTCACTTCCTAAAGCATAAGTTTGATGTTTTTGACCTCTTCAAAGTCTTTAAAGCCTTGGTTGAAAACCACTATGGGAGGAAACTCAAGGTCCTCATATCTAAAAATGGTGGTGAGTATGTCATGTTTGAGTTCATTTAGTATTTTAAATATGTAGGTATTGAGATGCAGCATTCGATCCCATACACACCACAGCAAAATGGTGTTGTTGAGAGAAAGAACAGGTCACTGAAGGAGATGTCAACCTGCATGATGGAGGCTAAGACTTTGCCACCAAAATTTTGGGATGAGGCTATAAAATATGCATCCTACATCCAGAATAGGGTTCCTCAGAAGCCACTTGATGGCATGACTCCTTTCGAATCTTGGAATGGGAACAAGCCAGATGTGACCCATTTTAGGATTTTTGGCTCAAAGACTTGGGCTAGAATTCCAACTAAAAAGTTAAAGGATTTGCAGCCCCAAATACAAGAGTGCCTATTTGTTGGGTATTATAAATATTCAAAAGAATACAAGATAATAAACTTGAGCACTAACAAATCTTTCATTGAAAGAAGTGTTTAGTTCCAAGAAGAGCCTTTAGTAGCAGTTGAAGTTGGAGAGTCCTCTTCACCACCAGAACCATTGATTGTAAGTGAAGAGACTAATGAGTTTTCTGATTCTGATACGTTTGATAATGATGATTTTATTTCATATCCTAACAGTCCTACAATAGAAAATGGGCAGCAAATACCATTCATGCAGCTAGAGAACTAGCTAGAAATCCTAATGACACTAGGAGGACTAGATCTCAATTTGAGAGTGCCCTTTGTGTGAAAGATCCCCTATTTGCTGAGAAGTGCTATGTGATGGTTTAATCAGACCCAAATACATATGAATATGCAGCATATTATCCAATATGGAAAACATACATGAAAGAAGAATTCATCTCGCTCTAGAAGAACAACACTTGGGAACTGGCTGATCTTCCCCCAGGGAGTAAGCTAGTTCAATGTAAGTGGGTTTTCAAGACTAAGTTTTCTGCTGATGTCTCACCTTTGAAATATAAGGAAATATTTTTAGCCAAAGGCTACTCACAAGTACATGGTATTGACTACATTGAAACCTTTACACCAGTGGCAAAGATGGACTCCATAAGGCTATCTTTAGCCATTGTAGCTTCAAAGCAGTGGGAGGTACATCATATGGATGTGAAGTGTGATTTCATAAATGGAGATATCACTAAGGATATTTACATGTATCAACATGAATGGTTTATTTCTAATCCATATTTAGTGTGCAGGTTAAAGAAATCATTGTATGGGCTCAAACAAGCCCCCATGGCTTGGTATGCCAAGATTGATGGCTTTTTTCTATCACTGAGTTTTGTTCGATGCAGGTCTTATCCTAATGTCTATTTTAATATGATTCATGGTTATTTGATGATTATTTTATTGTATGTGGATGACCTTCTGATTACAGGAATTTCAAAGAAAGCGATTGCCTCCTTGAAGGATGCAATGAACCATGCATTTTCTATGAGAAATTTGGGATTATTGAGCCAATTATTGGGTATTGAAATTGGTAAATCCCAACATGGAATAAAATTACATCAGTCCAAGTATGCCTTATATTTTCTGAACAAGTTCAACATAAAATATTGCAAGCCAAGCAAGACTCCCTTCCTTTCAGGAGTTAAGCTTGAAGAAGCAGGTTCTTCTCCTATGGTAAATAATNTATACACACACTACCTAACTTATCTTATGCAATTAGTGTGGCTTTGAGATACATGGATCAGCCTCATGAGATCCACTGGAGGGAATCCAAAAGGATCCTAATTTTTTTCAAGGAACACGAACTCATGGGATCTTCTACAAAGCAAAATTTGATCTTGATTTTATTGGGTTTACTAACAGTGATTGGGAAGGTGACAACACAGATCAAAAGTATACATCAAGATATGTGTTCATGCTTGCAGAAGGGCCAATAAGCTGGTCAAGCAAGAAGTAGAGTTCCATAGCACTCTCATATATAGAAGAAGAGTATAGAGGAGTTGTAAATGCAACAACTCAATGTTTGTGGTTGCAGGGAATACTTGGAGAATGTGGCTGCAAATCAAAGTTTTCAACTATTATCTACTATGATAATCAGAGCACCATTTGAATCTATAATGATATATTTTATAGACAGCGAACCAAGCACATTGAGATCCATATACACTACATCATATAGCTTGTGCATGATGATACCATTCATCTACTCTTCTGTGCATCTTCAGAACAAGTAGGAGACATATTCACCAAAGTTTTTTTGTGAGAAGACATTCAGCAATCTCAAATCACTACTGGGGATTTCTGATCATGCTATGAATAATGATTGATGACAATATTTCCAAATTTTGTTTTCCTGTCCATTTTTAAGGGAGGATTTTCCCACTGGATATTTGCCTCTTTCCTTGGTTGTATGGACAAGCAGTACGTAAAGGGTGACGAAGCCTTGTTTATAGGCCCTATAGTTTTCTGATATTTACTCATAAATTCAGGATTAATGGGGGGTTTTAGAATAATCAACCCATAGTTACCTACCTTAGACATTAATTTAATCATTTTTGTCTTATTACCTAGTTTCCGAGATTCAACTCTATGCTAGTTTCATTCTACATGTCCTAGAAGTCAACACATGTTAAAAATAGGCCATGGAGTGGTTGGGAAACATCCTGGAAAACCATTTTAGCATGTATTATTTATTCCATATTCTCCAAAGTGCATATCTACATTTTCTATAAAGTTGCCTTGCTTTATTTCTAATTTAAGGCAAAGGGAAAGCTAGACTAGTGGTAACTGCCTTGTTTTTTTCCCGCATCATCCTCCATCCTTTTCTTGAAATAAAATCATGTATGAGTTTTATTTCCATCCCTCTTTATATTTCCCACTTCACTTAGCCAATTTCTGAGAATCTAGCTAGATTTGGAAACTTCTTTATGCACCTATGGGGGGACTAGTTTTGTTAAGCCTGCTTTTTTACTATTTCGAATGGCATATTTATGCATTCGAATATCTCATGTAATTATATATTACAGAATCCTATTACTTCACAAGGTTGGATATTTTACACTTACTAGATACAAATTAGTGTTATCCAATTTCAGTCTCCTTTGGTGTTAATTTTGCATGTTTGATTAGCAATTTTGTGAGTATAATTGTTCTATCTCTTGGGTTCAATTTCCACAATAATCCTCCTCATAATCATCCCCATCATCATAATCATAATCATAATCATCATCATCATCATCTGAACCATCATCGTCATTGTCGTCATAATTAGTTTAGTTTGCTTTGGACAACATATGCCAATTTTATTTGATGTTAAGACAATTTTAATGTAAATAGTAATTATAAAAGACCTTTCTTATGGTTATGTGTAGTAGTTATGATTTATAGTTATGTGTTATTTATATATGTTTTATAACACACACACACACACACACATGTTATAACACATAACTATAACACATAACTATAACACATACAATGCATATCGTCGAAATTATATATATGGGCGTCGGGCAGGAATGCAACAAAAATTTGCAACATAGATTTTTAGCTTACCCTAGTGCGAATTTTGTTTTTGTGTGAATTCTTTTGATGGTGAATGCGTATTTCTCACTTCCTACAAATTGTGTTGACAATGGACAGTGGACAATGGACTGGTACGATTTGTGTTGACAGTGGATGTGGATTTGTTGTCTGCATTGGAATTTGGGTTCGTTTCCTGCAATGTATTTGGTATGTATATTTGATTATGTTATTTGTTTGGATTGGATGAATGTATTCACGAGCTCACAAGTAATGGTGTTGGGGAGCGCCAATTCCTCCCCCTAGTGCTTGGGCTATGCTGAGCGGATAGAATAGATTGTTTGAGCCGAATAGCTCTATCCTTCAACCTAATGATTTAGGGAATCATACTAACAGTAATGGTTTAGGGCATCATACTAACAGTAACATTTTAACATTTTAGGGAATGATTTAGGGCATCATGCTGTCACTAACATTTTAGGGAATCAATGATTTAGGTCATTAATTTTTTAGTTGTTTAAGCCAATTGGCATCCCTATTTGACCTTAATATAGCGTTATAATGTATAATGAGGGGATAAAGAATTGTGTAGGAACTTTAAAACAATAGAGTGCACTTTCTTATTTGCTTGAGCATTGGTCTTAGCAATTGCTGGCAATGAAATATAGACATTGAAATCTAACAAAGTAGTAAACCAAAACTGTAAAAAGAAAAAAAAATATAATTTCTGCAAAAGATTCGTGTTGATAAAACATGTGGGCTGGTTGAAGGAGCTAGTCGGTATGATGACTAAGTCGATAAGCTGTTTGAGTCAATCAACCAACTAATTATAGATTAGGTCGGCCACATAAGGTTGTGTCGGTTAACCAAATCGACATGTAGTTATTTGTAACTGTTCGTAGATCATATATATTAGGCTGTTGAGCTAGATGCAAACTCGGTTCAATTCTATGTTTTGTATGGACCCTTTCACTATAATATAATCTGTTATTCCACATATGTGTTCTTGTATTTTGTCTCTAATATGTCTATATGTTTTTAAATGTGTATAATTGGTAACCCTCTGTGATCTGTGATATTACAACATTGGTTTCGTTGCTGGTAGTACATATATGAGATGAATACAAGTAGATGATATCAGAATAGGAGATTAAGTACTGGTGGGAGTGTAAGATAGCAAATTACTTGTAGAATTAGGTGTGGAGAAACAGATTAATGACTGCTCAAGAAAAGGAAATATTCTTTACCAAAACCCATGAGAAGTTTGTAGAATCGGTACCCCAGGTTTTGAAGAAACTTCTAGATGAAAAATTCGAAAGCGACTAAAGACCAATAGCTACTAGAGAAACTGATTCAAGGAAAAAGAAAAAACCTATTGGAGTGGTTTGAAAATATCACTGACAAATTCTGCGAGGGGCAAGCTATAAAAGAAAGAACTTCGGTAGAAACCATCCAGAAGAAATTTTATACAGACCTTACTAAGCATTTCCTATGCTCCTTACTGACCTTGCTATTCAAATTCCTGATAGAAAAAGGATTGGGTCATATTGTCGAACCTCATCCATCACTACGTGAACCACCACAAAATTCTAACTAGGTGGAGAAACAGAAGAAGTGGGAAAACTTCATTGCCGAGAGGGAGTGGGAATATTTCCTAAGCAAGTAAACAAAACTATCTGAGCTTTCTAAAGTGTCGAGTAGGCCATGGGGGGGTAACTATTTGTATGTCAGGGTAAAGTAAATAGGATTTTATTTGACTAATAAGAGATACCACCATCAGCGATGAAAAGTCAGCCTAAGAAGGAAATTCAACAGATAATGACACATAAAGGTACGACAAATTTACAGAAAATAGAGAGAGAGAAGAGGATGAAAAGAAGGGAATAAAGAAGAGAAATAGCTATAGCACTGCAAAGGGGAATGAGTACTAGGGTGATAGACCAAGAAATAAATCTGCCAGAGTTGGGTCATGACCAATAGGAAAAAGGCATGGAGGAAGAGGCATCACCCATGGAAGAAGATTTGTGGATAGAGCAACGAGAAGCTCTCCAAATAGAAGTTCCCCAAGAGGTAATACCTCTATCTCCAACGAATCCGAGTACCCGAATGCAAGCCATTATTGAAGAAGATTTAAGACTAAGAGCTGGTGAGTTTAGTATATGGATCCGACTAGACGATGAAGTAAACGATGATAATCATTTCGTGATCCATTGACCAATGGAAGGAAATTGGGTCACACTTCAAGCATACCCTTCCAACCAAAGTATCTACTTACTTTACTCAAAAAATGAAGGAGAAACCCCCTACCAAATACAGCTTTGGAGAATACAGAAAATTCAGACCTATAGACAAATCATTGCAGTTGGACATCGACAGGAGAAGTCGACCCCGACTGACTGCTTGTCGGAGAAGAAACAACAAACAAAACAACCGACGGAAATGAGAGTTTCATCCACAATAGTTATACACAAATAAATAAGCAAAACATCCCACTACCCAGACCACCACCCCCACAGCCGCCACCTCCTTAAGAAGACAATGACAACAAATTTGACATGGGTCATAAGTCAGCGCATATCCCTCTATATGAGGGTGACATAAATCCTAGATGACATTGGTTCATCTATGAGTTGACATGGGAGGCAAACTAGGTCATAGATGAAGATAGACAGATGGCGCAGTTCACTAGTGCCTTGAGGAAAAGAGCACTAACATGGTATATGAACTTTTCTGAAAGAAGCCCTCAAGCAAATAAAGCGGAAATTGAAGCGCAATTTTTATCGTTCTTTAAAAGTCCAGATGCAAAACATCTGGTAGCTAAGAAATTGAAAACAACATCACAAAAGCCAGCAGAATCTGTCTGCCACTACGATAGACACTGGAAAGACCTCCTCAGCCAATTGGATTATGTAATTGATGAACAATTATTAATTCAGTGGTTTCTTGTAGGTATTTCACAGAAAATTCGACGGCATATAATCCTGGAGACATTTAAGACATATGAAGATGTGCTTACTAAATCCCTACAAGTGGATATGTATGAAGACTTCCCATCATATCCCACAGATACTAGACTGGAAGAACAACTCAAAATTATCTAGAAATCACTAAAAGAGCTAAACCTTAAGAGTCAAGACGTTTGGTGCATGAAATGCTCAATAGTCGGACATTCAAAAGATAATTGTCTACAGGACATCAGCCGACAGGACATTTTATTTGTGCAAATAAAGTGTTTTTGCGACACCTACCAAGAACATGAAGAACACATGACAAAAGATTGCCCATTTAACATGAAAAGTGGTAAAGCATCTTGGTGTGCTGTCTGTGAAGTGAAAAGTCATGCTACGGCCGACTGCCATCTAAAATTAAAAAATCGAGAAAAATACCAGGAAGTCTACCAAACAAACGCAGTCGTGCAAAACAATGATTAGGGAAACCATGCACAAAACAATCAGAATAATCAAAGGTACAAAGGTCATTGATATGAGTGCTGGTTCGAAAACCGACGTAGAGTATATGGAGGTTGAGGCTGATTCTCTGGGAATTGCGACAACTGACCATGTCAGCCCATCCAATGTTTCACATGCTACAAAGAAGGTCACCGATATGTAGACTATCCGTACAAGGATAGAACTGACTTAAAATTATGTACTAGCTATGGAGTAGAGGATCACTCATTAGAGGATTTCCCTACTATGCTTGAAAAAATAAATAAATAAATAAATGTTAATGTCTTGTCATGCGTGAAAAAACATGATATAATCAATACAAAAAATCTGCATATAGTAACCCGACAAGGGACAAAAATTGGGAATGATAATCCACGAATAAGAAAAATAAAATAAAAGAATGATTATCCTAGCCCAGCTAAAAAAAACAACTGTATAAAGACGCATCGAATATATTTAAAGAATTTTCCCTACAAGAAGAAGCTGATGATAATCGACAAAGCCCAGTTAAATAACTAATACACTTATGACAAATGGATAAAATGGTGTCTCAATTCATTGAGATTTTGTATAAAATAAAACACAACAACAATATAGAAAAACAAACAAAAAATATCTGTAGTCTAAACCAGAAGGACAAAAGTGATGCCGACCCACTTGTCGACCTAGAAATTGAAGGATACCATGTTTGACAAGTTGTGCTCGACTTCGGGTCCCAAGAAAACATTATGACTCGAGACACTTTCGAACAATTCGGTATACCTCGACTCTATGAGTCAAGAATATACCTAAAATTAGCTGACCAAGGTCTAATTGAACCTATCGGAGTTTGGAGAGATGTCGACACGACCATAAAAGGAATATAAACCAAAGTCAACTTTGAAATTATTAACCCTAAAGAAGGATCTAGTTCCTTCCCAGCGTTAGTAGGTTGAACTTGGGGAAGAGAAATGAAAGCATCGATATCCTTAGACAAGGAAAGAATAAAACTAAAGGGAATGGACAAAAGGTCATAGTACCTATCCATCCACCCCAAGGAGAACCTTGGATAGAACCTATAGATGAGGAAGTCAACATCCGACAACTATATCAGATGCAAAACAATGAAGACTACACAGAACCTAATATCTATGGTGAACTTTGCTTAGGAAATCAGAATTCAACAGGATACAATTCAGATGCAGAATTATGTGATTGGGAAGTCGATAACTATGAAACACAAGCAAGCAGTTGCTAGACCATTCGAAAAGTGCAGAAGAGACAAGTCCAATAGTCCTTCTTGGTGTCCATCATTCCAAAAATATTTGAAAAGAAAGCCAGGGAATATCCTACCCTAAAATCATCGAATGTAAATATCACACAAATCCCAAGGTACAAAGAAAGACAATCACCAGTCATGCATATAGAACAAGTATCCAGAAACATTGGTGAACATGGTCGACTACAAAGCTTAGTGGAAACCTTCATAGGACAAGCTGCTAGATGGTGGGATACCCATCAATCAAGATTGAAGACATGGACAACAACTTCAACCTACTTCATAGAAATATTTGGAGGAAAAAAGTTAACCAATCAAACCCAAATACCTATGTTCATCCAAGGGCAAGATCCAGAAGACCAAATAAGAACGTGTGAAAAAGAATGGAAAAGACTTGGCTATAAGGATGAACGTACATGGCCACACTTGTTTCCATTGACTCTATCTGACTTACCAAAAAAATGGTACAAAATGTAAGAAGCTCAGGGTGAAACATTCCTATGGCATGAACTAAGAGAGATTTTTCTCAAAGATTTCATCTTTATACCACAAGATGAAAACTTGGGAAAAATTGCAAAACAAATCAAGGAATTCATAGAACTGACCAAGAACATAACCCTAAAATATGACCGATCGATAATAAACTACAATAACATACAAACAAAGACAACACCACAATCGACAAGACTACAAATGGAAAATGAAAATCTGGAAGGAAAAAACTTTCGATGGAAATCATACCATGCAGAAACAACAAAACCAAATTGCATAGTGCTCAAAGTCGATACAGTCAAAGACACTGACTGAATGACTGTAGCAGAATTTCCTACCACATTTGCATAGTTTAAAAAATGGAGTCAACCAATCAATGAATCCAAAGCACTAGAATGGCTAGATGCTAAAATCAAAACTAAAGAATTCAACATCTCAAATGATGATCGACCAAAAATGGCAAAAATTGGAGACTACTGGAATGAAGAACAAACAACATAAATAGTAAACTTACTAAAAGAATTTTAGGATGTCTTCGCTAGAGACTACAAAGATCTCAAAGGACTACTCCATGAAATGGGTGAAATGAAGATCAACATCAAACCTGATGTCCGACCTGTAAAGCAAAGACCATATAAATTGGTGCATTAGTACAAAGAGATAGTCAAGAAAGAGATTGATAATATGCTTGCAGTAGGAATTATCTACCCTATCGTCCAATCAAAATGGGAAATTCCAATGGTTGTTCAACCAAAGAAACACGATCCAACCAAGCTAAGGATATGTGTCAACTTCAAAGACCTTAATAAACATACATTAACAGACGCATTTACAACTCCTTATGTAGATGAAGTCTTAAATGAGGTTGTATGACATGAATGCTACTCGTTCACAAATGGATTCTCAGGTTATAACCATCTACCAATAGCCAAAGAAGATAAGAAAAATACAACATTTGTATGTGAATTTGGCTCATTTGCTTACTGGGTTATGCCTTTTGGATTAAAAAATGCACCTGCAGTATTTTCAAGAATTATGGTCAAAACATTTCAAGAATATATTTACAAAACAATGGCAGTATATTTCGATGATTGGACAATATACTCTATGTTAAAATATCACTTCAAATGGATAAGGCTCATGTTGGAAAGATGCCGACAAATCCAGCTATCTTTAAGCATCAAGAAGTGCATATTTTTGACCCCTATAGGGATACTATTAGAACACATTGTCTGCAAAGAAGGATTTAAGGTTGACTTCACAAAAATAAAAATTATCCTTGACTTTAAACCACCGGTGAACCCAAAACAAGTCAGGGTATTACTTGTTCATACAGGATATTACAGGAAATTCATAAGATACTATTCATATATGACCTATCCACTGGAAGAACTACTAAGAGAAGATCAAGAGTTCGACAGGATAGAGGAATGCAACATATCATTTGAAACACTAAAAAGAAAGCTAGTCGAAGCACCCATTCTAAGATTCCCAAACTGGTCGACCAAATTCCATGTACACATCGACGCATCAGGCCTAGAAATAGGAGCAATCCTAACTCAACTAGGGGGCGATGGAATGGACTACCCTATAGTTTACAGTAGCAGAAAATTAAGTAAAGCAGAAAGAAACTACTCGACAATGGAGAGAGAAGCATTAGGAATGGTCTTCTCACTACACAAGTATCGACATTACCTACTAGCCAACCTATTTATATTTTATACTGACCACCAAGCACTAAAATACCTTGTAAATAATCCCTTACACCATGGGAGAATTCAAATTCGAAGTCGTTGTCAGACTAGGAAAGTTAAATGTTGGACCTGAACACTTATCACGAATTGACACAGGAGAGGAACCGACAGGAGTCAAAGATGACCTACGAGATGCACATTTATTTCGAATAGAAGAAGTTCCAACATAATTAGAGAATATAGCGCAGTTCTTAGAAGAGGGACAAGCACCAGAAGGCATGAGTATGAAGAAGAAACAAATCTTAGCCATGAAAGTTGTACCATATAGCCTCATAAATGGATTCTTATATAAAATGGGCCTGGATGACATCCTCCAAATATGTGTACTACAACATGAAAGAAACAATATTATGTATGAAGCACATTATGGACCGGTGGGAGGACATTTTCATGCAAACAAAACCACCAAGAAAATCCACCAGTCAGGGTTATGGTGGTCGACACTTCACAAAGACTGCAAAAAGTTTGTGAGCCAATGTGACAGATGTCAACGACTGGGTCGACCTCTTCCTAGTATAGAAATTCCCTTAATATTAATAAACCCAAGTTTGACATTTGAAATTTGGGCCATTGACTTCATAGGACCATTTCCCCTACCAGCAAAAAGATCAGGTGCAAGGTACATAATAACTGTAGTAGAGTATGTAACCAAGTGGGTAGAAGCAGAACCAGTCGACACATGTTCTAGTGAGATAGCTACTAAGTTTATCTATGAAAATATCATTGCCATTTTTGGATGTCCAAGAACCCTAATCAGTGACCAAGGGTCACACTTTATTAATAAAACCATTAAAACACTAACAGATCAGTTCCAAATTGACCACTGACGTAGTACAGCATATCACTCTCAGTCGAATGGAGCAATTGAGGCATTCAACAAAACATTAACAAAAGGTCTAACAAAAATATGTAACACCAAAAAAGACGACTGGGATGAAAAGATACTTGTAGTACTATGGGATTATAAAAAAGCATACAAGCGTTC
This sequence comes from Pseudotsuga menziesii, assembly GCA_001517045.1. Classification (NCBI taxonomy): domain Eukaryota; kingdom Viridiplantae; phylum Streptophyta; class Pinopsida; order Pinales; family Pinaceae; genus Pseudotsuga; species Pseudotsuga menziesii. The sequence goes on from LPNX011173354.1 coordinate 237,138, forward strand.
GACAGACCAAGCACCATTCCGACTAGTTTATGGACAAGAAGCAGTTGTTCCACTACATTTTTGACAACAAACACCTATTATAGCAGAAATTTTACATGTCGATGTCAAACAGGGAAGGAAGGACCGCCTAATGCAATTAAGCAAGCTTGAAGAACACCGACTAATCACTTTACAACACCAAGAAATTAAAAACCAAAAGCAGAAGGCATGGCATAATCGTAATACCAAAAACAAAAACCTGTTGATAGGGGACCTTTCCCTACTATACAACAGTCGAGTAAAAAAAAAACCCAAAAATATACATACAGAATGGATGGGACCATATGCTGTCAAAGAGACTCCATGCCAACGGATTAGTCGAACTATGGATGTTACAAGGCATAGTATTTCGGAAACTTGTTAATGGTGCCTGACTAAAGTGGTACAAAAATTAAAACAAGTTAAAAAAAAAGCATATAACAACCATAACAGTTAGACAAAAACTATAAAAATATGAAAAAAAATCTAACATAAACAAAACAGAACCAACACCCATAAACCAGGATGACAGGAAATCAACGCTTCGACAACCGACATCACAACCATTGACATACCACCATCGATCGCTCACATGATTGACATTGACCAATGACCCAGAAGGTCACATCATGGCTTCATGAATACGAGCAGCAAAATCAAATCACCATTAACGCAAACTCAAGTGACCACGCTGGACCATCACTTCTGCCATTAATACACCAATCGACAGAAGCATGAAACGCCCCACCTATAAATAGCAGACCAAAAAATGATCATTTACAGGATTTTGAAAGAGAGGTCAATTTAACAAATAGAAAACTGAGAACTGAGAATCCCTAAGTAAAGTCCAACAGAAGACCGAAAAAATGGCACCAAAACAAACCAGAGCCGCAACAAATACTAAAGAACTACAAACTACTGAAACCCCACTACTGAGAAGGTTAAGAAACATAAAGAATGCCAAGGTTCAAGAGACCTCATGGGTGAAGACATGGGCCAAGATTAAGGAATGGGCCTATGTCGACAAGAAATCAGCCCAAGCTACAGAGAAGGTAAACCACAGTTCTATCATGAACTACATGAACACACCATTCATGACAATGTTTGGAGGTACAAAAGAAATGACAGTCAAATTCATTATAAGCTGATACCACAATGGCAGATTCTACTTCGATAGGCCAGTTGAGATCTCTGGAAAATTGATATACAAACTAACTAGTCTATCTAACTAAGGAGACCCAGTAGCAGTTGGCATAAAAGAAGGCCTGGTAGAGCAACTGACTGGAGCACCATCAGGAAAGAACTCCAAAGGGCTAATGATTAGCCAAATACAATCCTGAACACCACAAATTGTGGATAAAATCATAGCAACAGGGCTTACACCCATAGGTCAAGGAAGCGACCTGAAATTGGACATGCTAGAGGTAATGGATACCATTTCCGACATAGGAAATGTCTAAAGATGGGCTGAGTATGTCACCAACATGATCAAAGGCATCTGTGAGAAATGCCAGGAGTCGGGAGGGATTATAAGGATCCCATCCCTTATAATATGGATATTAATGTACTACTTGTGCCCAGTCAAGGACAAGCACTTCCAAGAACCCACAAAATTCCATATGTGGAGATTCAAACCACTTGCCTAGACTGGAACACTAAAGGAACTGGAAAATGGCAAGGTGTTGTTTTAAAACTAGTTCTAACAGCTCAAACTTCAGACAACCAGATGGAGGGTTCCCCAGAACATCTGATGAAGTCTTCCCAAAACCGTGCACATACAGCTAGAACTTGACCATAGTGTAGTGTGGTATATGTAGGGTGCTAAGGAAAAAGCAAAGACTCTTGACTACTAACCAACAGTCAAAGATATCTTCCGTGAACTAGCTCGATAGTTTGGCACAAAACTGTCGATACTAGCAAAAGCGAAGGAAGCAACCTTAGCGATAGAAGAACCACTCACCGACCAAGAAAAAGAAGAATATTATGAACTCTGACTATGCAAAAGAAAATACTCTCGACTACTAACCAACAGTCAAAGAGATCTTCCGTGAACTAGCTCAATAGTCTGGCACAAAACTGTCGATACCAGCAAAAGCGAAGGAAGCAACCTTAGCGATAGAAGAACCACTCATCGACCAAGAAAAAGAAGAATATTGTGAACTCTGACTACACATCAGCACCTTCATGTCAGAGGAAACCCTAGCAGAGGATACCAATAGGATGCAAATCGCAATACTAGCACCGACAGCTGAAAGGGAAGGGACACAGACAGAACAATAGGTAGGCATTACAGCTGAGAAAAGTGTCATCCTAGCACAACAAGAGGAGGAAGGGGACGAAATAGGAGATGTTGAGTTCAATAACCCTGAGTATGAAATAACCAAAGAAAATATCAAGAAGCTAGCAAAGGAGATAGCAGCAGCAAGGAAGAAAGCAACTGAGACAAAAGGAAAGGGAAAGCCAAGCTGATTCTTTCTGACTCAAAGGATGAAGATTAACTGTTAGCTACCGCAGTCGACAACATCAAAGATGTTGTCACAAACAAATTTCTGGTCGAGGCACAGTTCAAGAAATTTTTCAAATCAGTAGCACGACAAGTTCTGCAAAAGAAGGAAAAAAGTACACACACCTTGACAGCCAAAAATGTTGTTGACCTAGTATCAACACCTCCACCACCGTCTTCGACTCAAATCACACAAGAAGAAATTCCAAAGCTTCCTTCCATAATCCCATTCGACATATGCAAGAATGCTATGCCAAAAACCCTAAAGGAAAGGTTCAATCAAGATAGATATTTCCAGGCATACATTGAAAAACTACCTAAGTTGCTTACCTCTATACAGAAGATCACCACCAAGTGCCCATTGTTTGAAGTTGGCAGATCAAGATAGCTCGCTCCTTTACAACCTAGCCAAATACCCCAGAAGTTGAGGTTTGTGGGAGTTTTGCAATCAAATTTTGTGAGGAACCCTGATAAGATCGCTCAAGTTGTCGCAATTCAAACCTCATCCTTCACCCCAACCAACATCGCACCCCCTCCACCAGCCAATGAACCAGCCGGAAATGAAGAAGAAGAGAACATGGAAGAAATAAATTGAGATATCATCGACTTGTTTTCCGACATCCTGAAGGGTTCACCCCCCACAAATTGAGAACTCAACATATGACCACATACCCACCACACCAATGACAGCCAACCATTCACCATCACCACCACCCCCCAACCTAGAACCTGCAACTGAACCACCTACACCTGAACCACCTCTGCTGCAACCATCAGTACCAACAACATCTGTATGTGAACCCTCTGCACAAAATCCACCAGATACACACCCAGCTGCAGAACTCACCCCGCAACCACAACTAGAAGTTGCGCTAACCACTGCAGGCCAGCAACTAGACAATCCACTGCCAAAAAATCAATCACCAAAAAATCTAACTCTTACAGGTGCACAAGTATAGCAGCAAGTAGAGCAAGCAGAGCAAAAGCACACAAGGAAGAGAGACAAAAAGAAGAGGGACCATCAATCCCAAGCGGAAATGGTCCACATCAACCAATTTGGGTCGACCACTCCATTTGAAGCAACAAATCCGAAGGATTGAGAGTTGGGACAACTCTTGGAAACCCTGGCTATTGAAGCAAAAACAAGGAGCCAGACTAGACACAAGGAGCTTGATGACAATGAAAGAGAACAAGTCGAGTTCCTAAACAAATGCAGAAACCTTGCATAATTTGTGGTACCAGGATCGATAGAGGTCGACACCGACAAGACACTAGAGAAATCCTATCAGCAATTTGAAATCATGGTGTCAACACTACAAGCACAGATGCAAAACACAAGAGAAGAGCAAAAATAAGAAACAACTCAACTACCGATGCAGCAACACACATCCTTCTTTGAATCTTACAAAGTTCTTCAAGATCACATAGAGGATTCCATCATAACAGAAGGGGTACTATGAGACTGGCCTACTTATTATGGGAAAGTCGTCTAGCAGAACCGACAGACTAGACAAGAAATTCAAGCACTAGAGAAAAGAAAGAGCAGGGAAGAAGCATTGAGAAGCACTGTCGAAGATCAAATCGTGCTCGAAACAACCAAAATGTAGAAGCTCGATTGACAAGCACACCAGTGGGTGCAGTAGGCAATATTGAGCCTGGACAAATTAGACACCATCTGTTCGTAGATGAGAAGACTTCTGGATATGGTAGAAGAGAAGGACCAGTTTATGGGTCCCAACATGGAAAGGATAGCATACCTTTCCATTCAAGAGAAGATGTCATCACTATCAAGCCTTACAACATTAACCATTGACATCAAGAAAGTACTGCAAAGTTGGACAGAATCCCAACACCAGCTGTCTGTGACAGCAAAATCAATTGTGGAAGTCTGTGTACAAAAACAACCAACTATCCGACTTCACATCCCATGACAGTCAAACAAAGAAATAAACTACTTTAGATAGGCAATGTATTTTTGAGTAGCTCCCCTATTTCTTCAAGAGGAAGAATAGTTTTGTTTGTGGGGGAGATGTTGGATGAGCTATTCGGTAAGCTGACTAAGTCGATAAGCCAACTAACTCAATCAGAAAACTAATTAGAGATTAGGTTGGCCACATAAGGTCGTGTCAGTTAATCGAACCGACGGGTAGTTATTTGTAACTATTTCTAAATCATATATATTAGGCTATTGATCCAAATGAGAAATCAGTTAAGTTCTATGTTTTGTATGGATCCTTTCACTATAATATAATATGTTATTCCACATATGTGTTCTTGTCTCTTGTCTCTAATATGTCTGTATTCTTTTAAATGTGTATTATTGGTAACTCTCTGTGATTTGTGAGATTACAATAGGGCTATATGTCCCTCATTATATCATCTCGCCTCTTGGCAAGACTATATATTGGGTCATAGTATTGGATCTGTACTACTGTTGTGTCCTAGTGAATGAAGGAATGTTATGCAAATATGTATTGGATTGAGCTAGAAGTTAATGGGATGAAGCCCCCCCTTTCAAGTTTATCTTTCCTTTATGCTGTATGGTGATGATGTCTTTTACTTATGTTCTTTGTCTTATATGTGAAATGACTGTATTCTAATAGAATAGATGTTTTGTACTTATATTTAGATGAATGATGATCTAGACAGTGGTGTTAAATAGTTGATCTAGTAGAGGGATGTTGATATCTGATGTTAATAGGCATGTAGTTGTAATTACTATTTAGTTTAGTTATTGATATGGGAAATGGTTGAATGAGTCATACTATTTTATCCCCAAAAAAGCCTTGGTGTCTCGGCACAACACTTCAAGGGAGACCTTCCCCTTTATGGGGATTGAAAATGTAAGCACCTAGGAGTCCGCTAAGCTAAGCTAGTATGAATACTAGTTTCATAAACTTGAAAGTGTTATTTGAGCATTAAAATGTTCACTATATAAGGTGTTCACTTAGATAGTAACATTCTCAGGTCATCAGATATATACTAAGCTAGGTGAACCTCAACCATAAATCAATAGTAAAACATGCTCATGTCCAGTTTTTAGCACAATCTGGGAAACTTTTTGCTTTTGAAATCAATCTTCAAACCCATTTTAGTTCTTTCTAGCAGCTTGTGGGGCACGCCCATGCATAAATGAAGCAATCAAATATATAAAACAATAGTGTTGGATGGATCTAGGAATGTTTCAACCATGTTTTGTTCCTCAAAGAACATTCTAAGCAGTTGCATGTACATAAAAATGGATTAAAAAGTCTTGTTTCGAGATTCAGGCCTGTTTTGAGCATGGTGTGATCTTTTTATTACATTTTAGTATCCTCATTTTAGTATCCAGATTAAGTTGGATACACCTCCACCCTAGAGGGCTTATAAAGACAACTGGATGCCTAAAATATTTTCTTCTATTGAATAAAATATTATATCCAAACGTATGCTACTACCAATTGGTGAAGCAAGTCAACTGATGTTATGTGTGGTAAATTGGATAACCTAGATATACCCATTATCATTACTACCTAGCGCCAATATATATAATTACATATGGATGGATTTCTAATGTATTTGGTTAAACATAATGAAAACTATGCAAGCTAAAATTTTAACAACCCAAAGTATGTGTTATATATTTAAGATGCTCGATGTGTTTTGATCCAAGTTGGGTTCATCCTTAGGAGCTCCAATTGTTAGAAAAATAGCATTGTAAAATGTTGATGTAATTGTAACTTCGGAATGTATTCACTTGTATTTCTTATCTATTGTAACCCGATGTTTATTCCGGGATGTACGTGAGTCATGTAATGCCTTGATGTTCCGATCAAGATAATTTATATTGTAAACAAGTCATGTCAAGTCATTGTGGGTAACCCTCTAATGGTTAAAGTCCCCACAATTCTAGGGCACTAGGGTTATTAGACTCTCCTAGAGAGGTCATCCCTAGTAGGGTCTTAGTCATGTTGGGAATTAGTATAAATAGAGAGAATACCTCTGTATTTATCACACACTCATCCACACTTATTTGTAGCACATAGCTGAGGAAGAGAAAGACACTGGGGCAAAGAACAAAGAGGTTATTGCTATCAAGAGATCATCTTACTGTTTTGGGGGTTTTACTTTTGGTGTTGATTCTATCTTTGAGGAAGTTGCAAGGTTTTATCCATTTATGGTTTCCCCGAGGAAAAACATTGTGTTCATTGTCTCTTGTGTTTGACTGTTGTACTTGTTTTTCTCTCAGTTAAAGATCCTAACATAATGCTAGCTTGAATGATTAAAAACTAACATGGTATCAGAGCTAACCTAAGAAGAAGACACTGTGAAGCTACAGGAAATAGAGATTCCTACTTTGTGGATCTCTCTCCATATATTTTCAGCAAAAGAAGATTGGAATAACTCTCCTCCCTAGGGTGCATCTTTCTGTCGAAGCAGAATCCAATTCTGAGTTTTCTCAGTTTTGGACGTGACATTGCTGCCGAAAATTAGGGATTTTCACAGAAAATGAATTTTTCAGTGAGCCTAGGAATGGATTTATCTCCTCCCTAAAATAAAAGTTAGGGATCAAATTCAAATAAAATTTGTTGGATAGAGCTAAGAAAAGCAAAACCCTAATCTGCTCCTGAACCAGTTCTGCAGGATTTCAGCTCCAAATCCATATCTGACATCTTGACCTGGTAAGATCTAAATCTTTTGTATTTCCATTTGAAGTTCTCAGTTAAGGATGTCTCATCATACCAAGCTTGATGAAAATTTTGAGGGAGTTGATAACTTCCAAGCTTGGACGTATAGGATCTCCCTGGTCCTGGAAGAAAATGAGTTGGACTCCTATATCAATGAGAAGGTTCTAGTTCCAGAGGGAGATGAGGAAAAGGACTTACATAAGAAGAATTTGGTTATGGAAAAGAGGATCATTGCTAATTCTATCAGGGATCACCTCATACCACAGGTGTCCTACCTATAGACACCTAAATCTATGTTTGATGCCCTAACCAAATTATTTGAAGGGAAGAACATAAACCAGAAGATGACTCTGAGAAACCAACTGAAGAATGTGAAAATTCAAAATGCAGAAACAATCCAGTCTTACTTCACAAGAGTTTCTTAGATCAAGGAACAACTGGAAGCAGTGGATGAAGAAGTAGAAAATGCAGATATTGTGATGACTACCTTGAATGGTCTCCCTAGATCATGGGACTCCTTTATTCAAGGGATCTATGTTAGAAAGAAGTTAGTCAAGTTCAAAAAACTATGGGAAGAATGCTCTCAAGAAGAATCTAGGATAGCAGCTTGAGAAGAGAACATGGGAAGTGAAGATCAAGATCTCATGGTACACTGCAAGACAACCAAAAGAATATCTCATCACTCCAGAGGTAAGCACTCTCACAAAGATAACACTAGAAAAGATTTGTCTAAAATCAGATGTTATACATGTGATGAAGTAGGACACTTTGCAAGAAATTGTCCTAAAAGATAGAATAAGAAAAACAGAAACAAAAGAAGACATCATTCTCATGCTCCAAAGGATGATGAACCATCCACGAAAAGATCCAGATATGAATGTGAAGATTCTTCAAGTGAGGAAGAATATGTTTTGATTTCTGCTCTCATAGGAAATATCTCTCATGGAAGCAATGATTGGCTCATAGATAGCGGGGCTTCCAAACATATGACAGGATTCAAGGAATCCTTTGTGAGACTATCAGAACATGAATCACCTCACAAGGTGAAGCTAGGAGATGACTACCAATATCCAATAGAAGGTAGTGGGGAATCCTCCTATAAGCTAGACTCTAGAAATTATATGACAATGAAGGAAGTATTGTTTATACTAGTACTCAAGAAGAACCTTCTCTCCATATCTACACTAGATGCAAAAGGAATGAGGTTTGCATTTATAGATGGCTAAGTCATCATGTGGCCAAAAGGAAAGACTATCGATGATACAGTGGTTATTGGAGAACAAGAAGGGGGATTGTACAAATTGAAGGGTCATCCAAAACAAGCCTTGGTCCATGACACAATAGAGCCAAATGAACTTTGGCATAGAAGGCTTGCACATGTGCATTACAGAGCACTACCTCTTGCAAGGAAAGCTGTTGAAGGTCTTCCAAAAATTGAAGCAAAATATGATGGGGTCTGTAAAGGATGTGCAAAAGGAAATAATACAAAGAATACATTTCAAAGTAGCGAAAGCAAAGCAAAAGGAATCTTGGAAATCATCCACTCCGATGTATGTGGTCCTATGTCATCAAGCTCACTAAGCAGGTATGCATATTATGTTTCTTTTATTGATGACTTTTCTAGGAAGACATGGGTTTACTTCATGAAAAACAAAGATGAAGTATTGAGCAAGTTCAAGGAATTCAAAGCCTTGATCGAGAACCACAATGAAAAGAAGATCAAGACTTTCAATCAGATAATGGCAGAGAATTCACTTCAAATGAATTCAAAGAGATGTGCAAAGAATCAGGGATTAAGAGGTAGTTGTCCACTCCTTATAATCCACAACAGAATGGGATTGCAGAAAGGAAGAATAGAACTATCATGGAAGCTGCAAGAGAAATGCTTCATGATAAATATCTTCCTATGCATGTTTGGGCGGAAGCTTCCAGAACAGCGGTGTATGTACAAAACTGTACTCCACATAGAGTACTTGAGAACAAGACTCCTGAAGAAGTCTTCTCCGACAAGAAACTATAATTAATCCATCTCAGAATATTCAGCTGTCCAGTGTACATACACATTCTAAAAGAGAAGAGGACTAAATTAGATCCTTTAGGAAAGAAGGGTGTATTTGTGGGATACTCTAAAAGCTCGAAGGCTTACAAAATATACTTCCCAAGATTGAAGAAGATTGATATTAGTAGGGATGTGACATTTGATGAAGATGCATCTTACAACAAATCTAGAAAGAAACCTACTAAATAATCTAAAGAAATAGAAGCACCTAGAATTCATGATACAACCATGAATGAAGAAGCACAAGAGGAAGATCGAGAATTTGAAGAACCACAAAGACCTGTAGATCAACCTCAGGAAAAGAATCCTAACAAGAGGAAACCTTCTTGGGTACAAGAAGTTATCCAAGGTGCAGAAAGATATGGGGCTCCAGAAGATAATCACAGAGAAAGAAAAAGGACTAGATCCTGCTCTAAGTATGTAGCATTACTATGTGATTTTATCGATAAAGAACCTTCCAGTTGTGAAGAAGCGGTAGAATGGAAAGAATGGAAGGATGCTATGATAGAAGAGTACCAATCAATCATGAATAATGATGTGTGGGATGTTGTCCCAAGGATAGAAGGGAAGTCAGTTGTAACTTCCAAATGGATCTACAAGATCAAGCATGCTGCAAACGGTAGCATTGAAAAATATAAGGCAAGATTTGTCGCTCGGGGTTTCTCTCAGAAAGAAGGAATAGATTATGAAAAAACCTTTGCACCTGTAGCCAGATACACTTCCATCAGATCAGTACTTGCTATGGCTACAATAATGAAATGGAAGATACACCAAATGGATGTCAAGACTAATTTCTTGAATGGTGTAGTGGAAGAGGAAGTGTATATAGAACAATGACTTGGTTTTGAGACACATGACAGGGAGTCTCATGTGTGCAGATTGAAGAAAGCCGTGTACGGTTTGAAACAGGAACCCATGACATGGTACGACAGAATTGACATCTTTCTATCTAGTTTGGGATTTACTAAGAGTAAAGAAAATTCCAACCTTTACTACAAGGTTGAAGATGGAAATCCAGTGATGCTCCTACTATATGTAGATGATCTATTTGTGACAGGTATAGATGGGTTGATTGCCGATATGAAGAGAAATCTTGCCACCGAGTTTGAAATGAAGGACTTGGGTATGATGCATTATTTTCTAGGCATGGAGGTGTGGTAGAATGCGGATGGAATCTCCCTTGGACAAGCGAAGTATGCGGTAGAGATCCTAAAGAGGTTTGGGATGATGGACTGAAAGGATATGAGCACACCTGCATCAAACCTAAATCTATTGAGCGATGATTCATCCGAGTTGGTTGATGATACGATGTATCGTCAGATGATTGGATCCTTGATGTACCTGATGAACATGAGACTAGACATTTTCTTTGCCATGAACACTTTGAGCCAGTTCTTGATAGATCTGAGAAATGTTCACCTGATTGTTACAAAGCATATTCTGAGGTACCTGAGGGGTATAGTTGATTATGGGCTCAAGTACGATGCGCATTAGAATATTAACATGGAGGGTTATGTTGATTCAGATTGGGAACGTAGTTCCATTGATAGGAAGAGCACTTCAGGGTGTTGCTTCAGTATGGGGTCATGGGTGATCTCTTGGTTTAGCAGGAAGCAATCCTGTGTGGCACTGAGTACAGCTGAAGCAGAGTATGTTGCAGCTTGTTCAGCTAGTTGTGAGGTAGTATGGTTGAGGAAGCTACTCTCTCATTTATTTGATCTCTAGTTGGATGCTACTTGTATACATTGTGACAACCAGAGTTTTGTGAAGTTGTCAGAGAATCTAGTGTTTCATGACAAGTCGAAGCATATCGAGATCAAGTATTACTATATCAGGGATATGGTGTAGAGGGGAGAAGTGAAGCTCTAGTATGCTGCGATGGATGATAAGATAGCTGATGTGTCGACAAAGCCATTGGCCAGTGTGAAGTTTGAGTACTTTAGGGAGAATCTTGGTGTTCTCCATATCGAGGTCCCTTCCAAGAGGGAGTGACAAGTACGGAAGCCATTCTGACGAGCAGGTCAGATGTAAGGGCTGAGCCATTCTATCATGGAGAGAGGATTTGGTTCCTTCCATGTCAAATATGAGTGTTGAATGCCATTATTGGAATGGAGGTACCTAGTCAGTTACTAGGAACACTCAGTCTGGGACTGAGAGAGCCATTCTGATGAGTAGGTCAGATGTAAGGGGTGAGCCATTCTATCATGGTTAAAGGATTAGGTTCCTCCCATGTAAGATGTGAGTGCTGGCCATTCTGATGAGTAGGTCAGATGTAAGGGCAACTTCCATTCTCTAGGAGAATGGAGGCACCTTGTTAGTTACCAGGTAGCTTAGTCTGGGACTGGGGGCCATTTTGATGTGATTATAGGATTGGTTCCTACAAGATCAGATGTGAGTGCATTCCCTTCTAATGAGCAGGTCAAATGCAAGTGTTGGGCCATTCTAGTGAGTAGGTTAGATGTAAGGGAAACTTCCATTCTCTTGGAGAATGGAGGCACCAGGTCAGTTAACAGGTAGCTTAGTCTGGGACTGGGGGCCATTCTGATGTGACTGTAGGATTTGTTTCTACAAGATTAGATGTGAGTGCATGCCTTTCTAACAAGTAGGTCAGATGTAAGTGCTGATCCTTTTCACAGATGATAGTAGTTGTGTCCTATCATGCTGGTGAATGTGAGTGGTGGGACTTTCTGATGTGATTGTAGGCTCCTACATTATTAGATGTGAGTGTTGGGTCTGCCTTTCTGACGAGTAGGTCATATGTAAGTGTCGGGAGGGCCATTCTGATGAGTAGGTCAAATATAAGCACTGAAGAAGACCAACAACCAACATGAAAAAGGGTTGGCTCTGTAGAACTTACTGTGACGAGAAGAATCATGAGATAGCACATATGATGATGACCCGAGATGATCTAGATTGAGCTATGATTCATATCCAGTTATGATGTCACTGAGATGATCCAGATCGAGTGATGATGTCCAGCGATGATCCAGATCGAGTGATGATCCAGATCCAGTGATGAGATCTAGTGATGATCTAGATCCAGGGATGATCCAGATCCAGTGATGATGATCCAGATCGAGTGATGATATAGATCCAAAAATTAAGATGACATGAAGATACAGATGACAAGAATATCCAGAGAAGAAGACCGGTCATGAAAATTGTGTCAAGAGAATACCTTCCTAGTTAAGAGGGAGTGTTGATGTAATTGTAACTTCAAAATGTATTCACTTGTATTTCTTATCTATTGTAAGCCAATGTTTATTCTGGGATGTACTTGACTCATGTCATGCCCCGATGTTCCGATCGGGAGAATCTATAATGTAAACAAGTCATGTCAAGTCATTATGGGTAACCCTCCTATTGTATAAGGGTTAAAGTCCCCATAGTTTTGAGGTATTAGGGTTATTAGAATCTCCTAGAGAGGTCGGACCTAGTAGGGATTTATTCATGTTGGGAATTAGTATAAATAGAGAGGAGAACTATCTATTTATCACACACTCATTCACACTCAGTTGTAGCGCATAGCTGAGGAAGAGAAAGACACTGGGGAAAATAAGAAAGAGATTACTGCTGTCGGGAGATCATCTTACTGTTTTAGGGGTTCTGCTTTTGGTGTTGATTCTATCTCTGAGGAAGTTGCGGGGTTTTCTCCATTTATGGTTTCCCCGAGGAAAAAAACTATGTTCATTGTGTTTTATTGTGCTTGATTGCTGTACTTGTTGTTCTCTCAATTAAAGATCCTAATATAATGCTAGCTTGAATGATTAAAACTAACATAAAAAACTTTAATGGGACTTATGTATTATTATCACATTTTCCAATATTATACCAAAGAGCATTGCTAAAAAGTAAGTTTCTTTGGAAATTTATGAAGGCCATGATCCCAAATATGAAGGATGCTTAGCATAAGGATTTACTTAATGGGAAGAAAGATAAGACTATAGAAGTCAATACCACCTGCAATATTTCAAGGGAGATTCACCTTTCATAAAACTAGAATCATTTGTCCTCATAAAGTAAGGAAAATGGTAAAAACATGTTTGATAACAAAATCGAAAGTCAGGTTATGTAGATTGAGAAAAAATTAATCTCTCTAGATCCTGTATCTTTTCAAAGGATAGAAGAGTTCTTAGTTAATGTCAAGGATGACCACAAATGACCACAGAATGGGTCATTTCCCTTCTTGTGAAAACATACTAAAATGTGTGCTCCCCCTGACATGTAGACTTCTTGATTTGTTGAAATATGTACTCCCCCTATCATACTGCTGAGATTTGTTTGGAGGTCTGTTTATGAAGACTTTGACTGTACCAATCTTGGTTGATTTTGAATTATGTCTGCTACAGATCCAATTCAACTACAAATTATTATCAAAGACTTGAACAGGTCTCTCCAAAACAGACAAATACTTTGTTGCAAGTGTTGTCCCTAACTCTGTCATCATTAATCATGTGAAGAGTAGTATTTTTAAATATCTTTGGATGTGTATGTATGCATAATATGGGCATTATAAGTCTTCTTATGGACATATCTTCCTTACATGCTACGGGCATTTATTCAATGCTATTCCTCAAACATAGACAATGTAACTCTATACAAAAACGTATTCCATTATTACTTGAGTCATACCTTGAATGTGTTGGTTTGAATGAGAATGAGTTTGTTTGTCATTGATGTAAAAGAATGTCTATTAGCAATTACTTAAAATGAATTTGAAAGAATAATTAAATATTATTCTTTGAGAAAGAACCAAAGACAGAAATTTGTGAATAACACAAAAATATGGGAATGCAACAGAAATAGTGAATGAGACACATAAATTATTCTCTTCAAACAGAAAGTTTATTGTGTTCACAGAAATGGGCATTAGCAAAAAGTTTGTTATGACTAAAACAATTTGTTATCCATCAAGCGCTTGATTCTAGGTGTCAAAGCACAGTCCCAATGACCATCATTAAATCAAGAATACTATTTCAATTTTAACATAAGATTAAAATAAAATTCTGCTAAAGGAAATGGTTAACACTACCCAGAATTTTCAGTTATGATTTTAACATATTGGCTAATGTTTTTTCTTTGTCTTGAACCGTTTAAACAGTTACATTTCTAATTGTTTAAAGTATGTGTTATAATATTAAATAGCAGTGCTATGGAATAGGTAGAGGATGGTGTGGTGAATAAGGATATTGGATCAGCGCAATGCAGTATTTAGTAGTTGAATTGTGAAGACATGTAGAGCCATGAATTGGAGAATACACGTAGAGCAAGGAATTTGTGAAGATACATAGTGAGGACAAACACAATATGCAGAGATTTAATTTGATGAAGACATGCAGAGCAATAAATTGGTGAGACTCTATCATGAATTAGAGAAGATGCAATGAGGATAAATGCAGCGAAGTGAGTAAATTGGTGAAGACGTGCAGTGCAGTGAATGAATTTGAAGAGACACTCAACAAAGTTAATGTATAGGAAGAAGAAATGCAGTGACTGCATTGGAGAATACGTAGTACCCTGCAATGAAGAAGATGCAGATGGTGAAGTATCAGCAAAACACAGAGCTATGAAGAGGTTGGATAAATGTTTCTATGCATTGTATTTTATTAATGAGCCAAATGATAAATTGTATTCTCTTGCAAGTTCTTCCATTTTCTGAGTACTCAAGTTACTGTAGATTGATTTAGTAAAATAAATGAAATAGAGATCTGTAAATGTTAATAATGATCAATCAGATACTGGATACACATGATAATTCAATTACAAACTTTAAGAATAATCTTTGAATACATCACTTACTACGTAAGTGAAGAAAGTTTTGAGACAGATTGTTGGTTTGACGGAGTAGTTTGACAGAGATGTTCTTGACAGGATGATTACTGACTGAAAGTGTCTTGACAGATGTTGTGACAGAATGGGGATGTTGTGACAGAATGAGTTGTTGTTAAAATTTTATATTTGATACAGATTGGGTCTAAAAAGATAACATGTTTGGTTTAAAATTATGTGAAACAGGTTGGTGCCTATATTACAGGGAGGAAGGGAAGTGCTAGGGAGACTGACAGTCTCATTGCAAGTTCAAGCTTGTATTCAGATAGTAGGAGCTGTCTTTCAGTAAGAGTTGAAAATAAAGAGGTAGTTTCATGACATAGTAGCCTCATCTGAGTTGTTGCCCAGATAAAACATGATGCAATTAAAGTTGCTTTCTTTAAATCCATAAGAAGAAGAGGTTTTTCCCTTTATGGGTTTCCTCATGAAAAATTTGTGTCTCTATTCATTTTGTGTGTTTGATGGTTATAATCTACATTAAAAAACTGATTCACCCCCCCCTCTCAGTTGTTTGACTTGATTAACAATTGGTATCAAAGCCGGTCATTTCAAATCTCAGTTTAATCGCTGGAAGTGTGGTCTTTTATGATGGATAAGAAGTATGAATTTACAAAAATGGATTACCTCTATTTGATGGACATAATTATGCTTTTTGGAGTATCATAATGAAATTGTTTTTACAGACTCAAGGAGTAGATGTTTGGCTAGCTGTGCTAAATGAATATAGTGCTCTGACAACCATTCCAATAGATGCTGTAGGTAAGAAAATTTATGAAAGTAATTCTGAAGCCATGTATGCAATACTTGGAGGTTTATCAGGGTCAGAATTTGTTAAGATTATGCACTATGAGTCAGCTAAAGAATTATGGGAAAAACTGAAAAAATGTTTATGAAGGAGGTACTAAGGTGAAAAATGATAAGTTACAGTCATATAGGAGTCAATTTGAAAGTTTAAAAATGGAAGAATGTAATGATATAGCAACTTATTTTCTTCATATTGATGAAGTAGTAAATACCATTAGAGTTCTAGGAGAAAAGGGTTAAAGATGTTGATATTGTGCAAAAGGTACTTAGATCTTTACCTATAAGATTTAATTCAAAAATATATGCTTTGGAAGAAAGAACTAATATCTTTACTTTAGAAATGGATGAACTACATGGAATACTAACAACATATGATATGAGAAACTCTAGTGAGGATTCCTTCAGGAAAGAAGCAGCTTTCAAGGCAGCTGAGAAGAATAAGAAGACAGTTGAAGCAGAAACCAGCAATCATGATGATTCAGAAGAAAGCAATAGAAAGAGTAAAGAATACAAGAAAAAGTATAAGAAATCTTTTCAAAGAAACTCATATAAAAAACAAAGTCTCTTTATTAAAGATTATAGTGATTATTTAGAAATAGATGAAAGTGATGTTAGCTCAGATATAAGACTCTTTATGGCTGTGGAAAATCAAAATGATGAATTTATTGAAGAAGAAGAAGGTGAAGTTGATTTAGAAGTTGAACTTGTAAGTGCATTAACTAAACTTAGAAAAGTAAGAAGAGAATGTAAACATTTCAAAAAAGAAATTGAAAATCTTGAAAATGAGTTACGAAAATCTAACAAGTTGGTAGAAAGCACTGAAAGTATGATAATTGATTTAAAGCTCAAAATGGAAGAGGATAAATTAACTAAAGAAGCACTAAAAAACCTGCTTGTAGAAAAGGATAAGGAAAATGAATATCTAAAATTTGAAGTTGTTTTAGTCAGAAAGAAAGTACAAGAAAATAACATGAATGGTAGTTCAAATATTTTAGAACAAATTATTAGTAATCAAAGATCAACAAATGACAAAAGTGGAATTGGTTATAAAGATGAGACTAATAAGGAAAGTACTAGCACAAGTACTGAAAAGACAGGTACTGATGTGAAAAACACTAGCAATAAGATGGAATTAGTAAATCAAAAGGAAAATCAAACCCGAACAGTACATAGAACAAGTTATGACAAGTACCAGAACAAGTTTAATGGATATTATTTCTTTTGTTACAAGTATGGACATAAAGCTACTTTTTGTAATTAATTCTCAAGAAACATAATTGCACATAACAACCATGACAAATCTAGAGTTGACTATGGAAGAAGGCATGATAGAATCATTCAGAACAATGTGAATAATTCCTATAATAGATTTGATGTCTTAAGTTTTGAAATTGAATGTTATATATGTAATAATTTTGGACATATATCAAGAAATTGTCTAATGAACTTTCATAAATCTATTGAGTCTAATTATACCAATCTGAAAACTAGATGTTGGAAAAAGAAAAGTGATCATCTAGAATCTGAAAAATGCACTCTAGCTTTACATGCTTATCATAAAGTGAAATGGTGTGTCGATAGTGGATGTTCTAAACATATGATAGGAAGAAAACAAAATTTTGTTACTTTGGATGAAGGAAACGAAGGTACAATTACTTTTGGAATTGAACAATCAACTAGAATAATTGGAAGAGGTATTGTGTGTTTGAATAATAAGAATATTATGGCTGAAAATGTTTTACTTGTTGAGGATATGGAATATAATTTGTTAAGTGTAAGTTAAATTTGTGATAAAGGGAATTATATGATTTTTTATTCTAAAAATTCTCAAATCAGAGATGTCAAAACAAATTGGTTAGTTGGAACAGGTACAAGAACACCAAGTAACATTTACATACTAGATGAGAAAAAGGAAGATTGTTATCTTGGAAATGAAGATGAAAATTGGTTGTGGCATAAAAGACTTGGACATATTAACTTTGAAAGTTTGATTCAGTTAAACAAAAAGGAAGAAATAAGAGGTTTACCTTTCATAAAGAATCTTACTGACTCTATTTGCAAACAATGTTAACATGGTAAACAAACTAGAGTTAAGTTTAAAACAAAAGAATACTCTACAACAAAACCTTTGGAACTAATACATGTTGATGTTTGTGGACCTATGAGGACAAAAGGATTAAATGGTGAAAGATATTTTCTATTATTTGTGGATGATTGTACTCGAATGACTTGGATGTTTCTGTTAATAAGGAAGTCTGAAACATTCAATTGTTTTCAAATTTTCAAAGAGTTGAATGAAAATGAAATTGACATGAAAATTAAATGCTTAAGATCACACAATGGAGGAGAATTTGTTTATAAAGAATTCAATAATTATTTTCATGATAATGGTATCAAAATACATTTTTCTGTTATTGAAATGCCTCAACAAGATGGTGTTGTTGAATGAAAAAATACGACTGTTATGGAGATGGCAAGAACAATGTTAAATGAATCTAAACTAAGTAATATACTTTGGCCTCAAGCTATTCATACTGTTGTGAACATACTAAATAGAAGTTTGTTGAGAAGTAATAGTAACAAGACACCTTATCAGTTATGGAAAGGCAGACCAACAAGTGTTAAACACTTTAGAATCTTTGGTAGTAAGTGTTACATAAAGAGAGTTGATTAAAATATGGGAAAATTGGATTCTATAACTGATGAAGGTATTTTAGTTGGATATTCATGCTCAAGAAAATATTATAAGTGCTACAATTTCAGATTGAAGAAAATTGTTGAATCCATAGATGTAAAATTCGATGAATCTTCATTTTTAAAATCCAAAACTGAAAAGAAAGATCATTAGATATATGAAATATACGACAAACTGAAAATGGAAGAAGAATCAAGTGATATAGAGGAAACTAAATAAGTTAAAAACAAAAATGTGATTCCTACATTATTACAAGGATCAACTCCATATAAGACTCCAAGAAAAAGAATTCAAAGAAATCATCTCGAAGAACAAATCATTGTTGATATCAATGCAGGTGTTGAAACTAGAAGCAAAAGGCAAAATCCCACTTCCAATCAAGAACATGTATCATTACTCTCACTGTTTGAACCCAAGAATGTTGAAGAAGCAATTAATGATGAAAACTAGATGAAAGCAATGAAAGAAGAAATAAGTCAAATATAAAAGAATAAGACATGGGAATTGGTTCCTAGACCTTTAAATAAAAATGTTATTGGGGCTATATGGGTTTTCAGAAATAAGTTGGATGAAGCAGGAAACATAACTAGAAATAAAGCTAGACTAGTTTGTAAAGGGTTCTTATAGAGAGAAATTCCTATGGCTTGGGGTACCACAACAGACATCTTGACTCCAGAAATCAATCCTTTCCAATATGCAAGAGAAGTCAAATATCTAATACTAAAGGATCATACCTCGTACCTTATTCCAGACGGTTGAAGTAGATCCCCGTTGAGCTTTCCAACTTCAACTTGAATTGATGAATCACTTCCTCAACAACAAGTAAAAAAGACAAGCATACTATATATATTGGTGTTAGATCTACTCTAGCATATATAATCAACAATGTATAAGCATTTGAAATCATCCATGGATAAAATATTCATTCAAACATACATTATTGGATAGGAAAAGATATATCTATTAATATAAAATCAGAGATTACAATGAATACAACCTCTATCAGCATGTCTGAGAATCGGAGAAACTAAATCCCCCACTTGGGCCTCCACCAGCTCAATCCTCCATCTCTCGATAGCAAGATCACAAGCAAAAGGCAAGCTTGGGAAGAACACCAAAGTGCTCGTAGGGACAAAGGGATGCAGACTCAAGCACAAGTTTCGGCAACAATGGACTATAATTTCTTTGCTCTCAATTCTCTTATGCCTTCAATGTATCCAAAGGGTTCCTTATACAGCTTTTCAATGGGGTAATGAAAGGTCGAATCTTAGCAATATCAAGGCATATGGAAGGCCATGAGACAAGTGAGTTAGATCCATGTCAAGGAAAATTCCAAAACGATTTGGATTTTGTACACATCCTGATGTATGCAGTTTTAGGGGTCAAACCTGTGTATATACATGATAAGGGGTTTAAAAGTCTCCTATAGAAATTTTCACATGTTTTTAGGGATGGTCTAGGAAACATCAAAGGACAAACAATAGTCCAAGGGGTCTAAAGAGTCCACAGAGGGACAGGGGAAGGCAATACAAGTGTGATTCACATGGTGTGGTAAAATCATCTATAACATATCCCCCCTAATGTGTGAGGTCAGAGGGGTCATACGATGGCCAAAATACATTATAAGTCCATCCCAGAAGTGGAGTGATGAAGAATCCCAAATGGAATACCAGCCACCCAATCAACATGGTACAATGATACAACTCTGCACATAACAGCAAATACATATAGTAGTCTCAAATACATAAGAGTACAATGGCCATGAATAGGCATGATACAAAATATGGCATAAGTGGTCATCACCACGTACAATATACATAGATCAAAATCTGGATGATGAAGATATATAAAGGATCATGATCTCCATAATGGCTTAATATAGAAAATGGATCAAGATCTCCATAATAGCTGGAAATGTCTGACATATGCTGGAATCAAGTCACGAGAGCTGAAATCTCATGAACACTATCACGATCAAGGAGGTATAATATAATAGATGCCACAAATATGGAAGGTATTCCACACAAACTACTACGAGTACAAGTCCTACTATGTGAATAGAGGTGTTGAGGTTGAACATAGTAGTACATCGTCTGATTACCTGTCATTGATGTATACCGTTAACAGACACGAGATCACCCACCGATAATGATAATGGGAATCAAGGTACTAAAGTGCAAACTAACAAGTGTGAATATATGTGTTGAGGTCGAACACTTGAGAGGATCCATTGATCAGGGGACATTAATGTATTCCCAAAAAATTTTAATGGCAAAAGAACCTACCACTGATGAATGCAAGTCTCAAGGCACTAAAAAATGACTCTAGATTCCAATCCCAGAATAAATGATCTAAAGTCAATGGGATGAAATCTGCTGGAAGGAGTGCATTAAGGAACCCCCCATCATTCAACACGAGGTACTCAGCAAAGCTATATAATGTGTAAGGACTCGATCATAAGGTGCACTAACCAGTAACTGTATAGGGAATGGTAGACATGCAAAGTCAAGATAACTGAGGAATGGTCGAATCAGGTTTCAAATTCCTTTGAAGAAGAGCATAATGACGATTGGTGGCTGAATAAAGGCATCATAGAATAAATATACAAAACTAAGACATCTCTGCGACATAGGAGGCATCGAAAGAGGCTCCATGGGGACTGGAATCTTAACCAGTCGGTGGAGATAAACTCAGATAAACAAGTACAAATCCTAAAGTCAAACTATAAACCCAACCAATGGATGTGATATACAATGCTCTGTTCGAAGGAAACACGACTCGACAACTGCCAAGGATAACATCTTTCCTTGTTCGGCTTTTTGGTTTTTTAATTTTGTTTTGGACTTTTTCAAATATTTGAAAATCTTGAAAAAGAATAAAATTGCTTTAAAGTTACAAACTAAGAGGAGACGAGTGTCAAATGGGAAAACAAACTAGTTCCAAGCAGTGGAACATACCTATGCTCAATGCAAGGACACATGTGTAGGATAGCGACACTCAGGGGAAAGTCCCCTCCCTATAAAAATAGGGAATCAAGTTGCAAAGGATATATAAAATGGCTATGCGTAGCTAGACATGAGACAAGCTCGGGCTATATGAATGATACTCAAAGTTAGGGAAGCCGGCATAAGGGTCAATGAGGCAGGAAAAGCTCATGATAATGCAATTAAAACTTGACATAAGGGAGTCTTTGGAAAATGGCTAGCATAAAGGTCAAGAGGAGTATGAAGCTCTTGCTCAAGGACATGGTGGCACTAAAAGGGACTCCCGAACCTAAGAGAGGACTCACAGCATGGGTACTGAATGCAAAAAGGAGCTAACTAGGACACCCATGTATAGGAAATCTCTACCATTCACATAATATCACTTCTAACAGTAGCATAAAGGTTTTGTGATACCATGGAATGGGTTTGTACCTAAGGTTAATATAGAATGGTCATAAGGTCATGCAAAATGCAAGAAGATGTGAAATCCTAACCTATATGCTAGTTTAGACATGATACCTATTATAGGAACGAATGATTCGAAACCTCGGAGAGAGTGTACAAAAATTGGACCCTACATGGCAATCATATTAGTCCAAAACAACCCAAAATAGTTAATAAAGAATCCAAACTATAGGATATAGGGAGGAATTATCATGACAACTGCACCCAAAGGAAACAATGCGGTGAACGATGGGACATAAAAATGAATGTAATGTGTGGACCCTAACGTTGATGAATCTACTACCACTCCCATGAGAGTGACAATCGGTGTAAATACCAAGAGAAGGGAGTCAACATCCTCCACAAATGGAGTAGAGGGCAGGATGTGACCACTCCCAAACTATGAGCAGAGTAAGGTGATATGATGCCCCCAATTCTGACACCACGGTCTGTACTAGGACCAAGGATGGGTGATAAGATACTAGGCATGCTGAAAATAAAAGGACTCGTACTCAAGAGAGCATAAAAATACTGAAGTAACCACGATCCCAAATGCCAACTAGTGCACAAAGAGCACACTCCTAAGAAAATCTATAGCCAAAATACAAGCAAACTAAGGGGAGGATATGTGAGATCCCGAATGCACCAGGTATGTCTCACCTAGGAGAGGCTCAAAACTCCCATACACTACAAGCAGAGGTACGTAACCAATTATTGTGGCCCTCAGCTTCAACTCATAAAGAGACTGTGTTGTCTGACCCCAACCTAGCTGGGATACCTACAGAATAACCCCTGCAAAGTACCCCCTCGATATCCTAGGTAAGGAAACTAAGGTCACCTCAATGTAATCAATGCTTAGGTGGAAAGTCACAGGTGGGATTGACCATATGGGTAGGGTAGCAAAGCCCAAAACTCTTGAAAGAGTCCCCAGATACAAATACAATCCTAGAAATATCTCTGGTGCTACTCAGTTATGACTAGGGGTCATCCCAATAAATAACTGCTCACACTGCCTCATGCTTAACTCCCTTTTGAGGGGAGGATCCTGAGAAACACCAATTATACCAAGGAATTTCACACTCTCACCTGGACAGACACATACATGTTGTTGTTTAGTGGTCTTGGAGAATTTGCTCACAATGAACTATTCCAAGACCCTAAAACCTATTCTTGTTGGTGTACCCTATCAAAGAAAATAGTGTAATTCATTTTAATTAAGCGTTGATTTTAATTGGCTGTAACTACTCAAAGGGAAATGGCCGTGCAACTAATGAAGTTATGACTCAGTAGTGAAGTAAATATGCACACCATAACAAACAATGCTAAGTGTAATCTTTGTCAAATGAAAAATAGGGTATACCACTATATGAGATGCATAAATACATATTCATTTCTGAATGCCAATGAAATCCTTCATATATGAAAGCCTAAACACAACTCTCATCCAAGCAATCCACTGCAAGTACCTCCTCAAATCCATATCTAATATGCAACTAAGAGTGCAACTACTTTGCATTTTCCAATATAAAAGAATGAAAAATGCAATAAAAGTCATCTGAAGCTCTCATTCTTTGCAGTAAGTATAAAACACAAGCCCAACAAGACACCAAGACAAGAAAAGATTAATGCACTAATGGAAAAAAAAAGGATAAATGACTAAAACTACTTTCAAATAAAAATCAATGAAAAGGCAGTCTTCGGTAACAAAATAAGAATCCAATAGACAACATCAGACCCAAGGAAGACCCAACCACAGTCACAACCCACCCAACAACTTCCCACAACATCAAAATCACCAAAAGGGAGGATGTATGCAACTGTTTAAAGAACAACTATGTATATATGTGACTTTTGGCCAAAAAGATGCATGTATACACGAATTTTGGCCAAAAACCAGAGTGTATACATTACTTCTGTCCAAAAACCTACGTATGTACGCGACTTTTGGCCAAAAACCTATGTATACAGAGAAGGCATTGGTAAAAAGCAGACCAAGGGTCAAACCAATAAAGGGGAGTGTCAATGGATGAACATACTATATAATGCAACACAGAAACAAGGAGAAACAAAGAGCAATTCAATAATATCAAGCCCATTGTGCCCCCAAAACCCAAAGAAAAACAAGGAACTTCCCCAGTGGAGTCACCAATTATGTTACGGAGAGAAATTCCTATGGCTTGGGGTACCACAACAAACAGCTTGACTCCATAAATCAATCCTTTCCAATATACAAGAGAAATAAAATATCTAACACTAAAGGATCATACCTTGTACCTTATTCTGGATGGTTGAAGTAGATCCCCGTTGATATTTCCAACTTCAGCTTGAATTGATGAATCACTTCCTCAACAACAAGTAAACAAGACAAGCATACTATATATATTGGTGTTAGATCTACTCTAGCATATATAATCAACAATGTATAAGAATTTGAAATCATCCATGGATAAAATATTCATTCAAACATACATTATTGGACAGGAAAAGATATTTCTGTTAATATAAAATGAAAGATTACAATGAATACAACCTCTGTCAGCACGTCTGTGAATTGGAGAAACTGAATCCCCCACTTGGGCCTCCACCACCTCAATCCTCCATCTCTCAATAGCAAGCTCACAAGCAAAAGGAAAGCTTGGGAATAATACCAAAGTGTTCCAAGGGACAAAGGGATGCAGACTCAAGCACAAGTTCCGTCAATAATGGACTATAATTTCTTTGCTCTCAATTCTCTTATGCCTTCAATGTATCCAAAGGATTCCTTATATAGCTTTTCAATGGGGTAATGAAAGGTCGAATCTGAGTGATCTCAAGGCATATGGAAGGCCAAGAGACAAGTGAGTCAAATCCATGTCAAGGAAAACTCCAAAAGGATTTGGATTTTGTACACATCCCGATGTACGCAGTTTTAGGGGTCAAACCCGTGTATATACGCAATAAGGGGTTTACAAGTCACGTATAGCAATTTTCACATGTTTTTAGGGATGGTCTAGGAAACAGCAAAGGAAAAAAAATGGTCCAAAGGGTCTAAGGAGTCTACAGAGGGATAGGGGAAGGCCATACAGGTGTGATTCACTTGGTGTGGTAAAATAAGCTATAACAAGGGTATGCACAAGTAGAAGGCATAGATTATGGAGAAACGTATACTCCTGTTGCAAGAATGGAATCCATTAGACTGATTTTGGATTATGCTAGTTCTAAGAACATTAAAGTTTAGCAAATGGATGTAAAATCTACATTTTTTAATGGTGGGTTATAGGAAGAAGCTTACATGGAACAACCAGATGGGTTTCAGGTACAAGAAGTAGTAAATCATGTTTATAGGTTTGTTACGGAGAGAAATTCCTATGGATTGGGGTACCACAACAGACAGCTAGACTCTAGAAATCAATCTTTCCCAATATGCAATAGAAATAAAAACATCTAACATGAAAGGATCGAACCTCGTACCTTATTCCATACAGTTGAAGTAGATCCCCGCTGAGCTTTCCAATCTTCAGCTTGAATTGTTATAGCACATCCTCAACAACAAGTAAACAATACAAGCATACTATATTTCATGGTGTTAGATCTATTCTAGCATATATAATCAATAATGTAAAAGCATTTGACATATTCCAATGGAGACAATATTCATTCAAATACACATTACTGGACAGGAAAATATATTTCTATTAATATGAATCAGAGATTACAAGTGACAACCTCTGATGGCATGTCTGCAAACCGGAGAAACTGAATCCCCCACTTGGGCCTCCACCACCTCAATCCTCCATCACTTCGATAGCAAGCTTACTAGCAAAAGGCAAGCTTGGGAAGAACACAACAGTGCTCCAAGGGACAAAGGGATGTAGACTCAAGCATAAGTTCTGGCAACAATGGACTATAGTTTCGTTACTCTCAATTCTCTCTTATCTATATCCCACTTTAATGTACCAAGGGGTTCCTTATATAGCTTTTCAAAGGGATACTAAAAGGTCGAATCCATGCGATCTCAAGGAATATGGAAGGCCAGGAGTCATATGAGTC
Source organism: Pseudotsuga menziesii (assembly GCA_001517045.1). Taxonomy (NCBI): domain Eukaryota; kingdom Viridiplantae; phylum Streptophyta; class Pinopsida; order Pinales; family Pinaceae; genus Pseudotsuga; species Pseudotsuga menziesii. The sequence goes on from LPNX011173354.1 coordinate 263,170, forward strand.
GGATCCAAGTCAAGGAACGCTCCAAAGGATTTTGGATTATGTATACATCCCGATGTACGCGACTATAGAGGGAATATCTGCGTATGTACGCGGTTATCAGGGAAAAGGCCACGTATATCATTTTTCTAATGTTTTTAGGGATCGTCAAGGATAGATCAAAAGACAAAAAGTGGTCTATAGGGGCTAACGAGTCTACAGCGGGACAGGGTAAGGCCATACAGTCTGTGATTCACCTAGTGTGGTGAAATCTGCTATAATAGATGCCCCCTAATGTATGAGATCAGAGGGGTTATACGATGGCCGAAATACATTATAAGTCCATCCCAAGAGTGAAGTGATGAAGGTACGAAAATGGAAGACCAGCCATCCAATCAGCATAATACCATAATACAAATCTGCATATAACTGCAAATACATATAGCAGTCCTAGATACATAAGAGTACAATGGCCATGAATAGGCATGAAACATGAGAACACATATGTGGTCATCGCCACGTGCAATATACATAGATCAGAACCTCCATGATGAAGATATACAAAGGACCATGAGCTCCACAAAGGCTGAAGATATATAACAGATCAAGATCTCCATAGTGGCTGGAAATGTCTGACATATACTGGAACAAGTCACGAGAGCTGAAATCTCATGAACACTGGCACGATCAAGGAGGTAGCATATAGTGGATGCCACCAATCTGGAAGGTCTTCTACACAAACCTCTACGAGTACATGTCCTACTATGCGAATATAGGTGTCGAGGTCGAACATAGTAGTCCATCATCTGATTACTGGTCATTGATGTATACCGTTAACAGACGCGAGATCACCCACCAATAATGAAAATGGGAATCAAGGTACTAGAGTGCAAACTAACAAGTGTGAATAAATGTGTTGAGGTTGAACACTTGAGAGAATCCATCGATCAGGGGACATTGATGTATTCCCAAAACTGTCGATGGCGAGAGAACCTGCCACTGATGACAACTCTGCATATAACTGTAAATACATATAGCAGTCCCGGATACATAAGAGTACAATGGCCATGAATAGGCATGAAACATGAGAACACATATGTGGTCATCTCCACGTACAATATACATAGATCAGAACCTCCATGATGAAGATATACAAAGGACCATGATCTCCACAAAGGCTGAAGATATATAACAGATCAAGATCTCCATAGTGGCTGGAAATGTCTGACATATA